>PVHX01001157.1:0-191164 GCA_004024805.1 Geosciurus inauris | reverse complement strand
CGCCCGGCTCATATATAAGTTTTGTCAGTTGTTCTATTACTATTCCTTAATATAACCTTTTTAAAAAATTCCTGATCCAGGATCATGCAGTGTATTTAGTTGTCATAGCTCTTTGATCTTCCTTAATCTGGAGATACCTCTTTGTCATTACTTTGACTTTTAATGAGTGGAAATGTTGTGTAGTATCCCAGATTTTGGGTTTGTCTGATGTGTTCTCTTGATTAGAATTACAGTATGCAAGGAACTTCAGGGCACAGTATGCATTTTTGAACAGGAATAATGCACAAGTAAAGTTTTGCACATTCCAGTAAAGCAGAACATGATTTCATTTTGCCCCATTTTCAGTGATGTTACCTTTGACCACTTTGTAAGATGGTGTTCATCAGCTTTCTTCAGTGTATGCAGAGATTTAAACAGTAAAGGCTATGGTTGTCTGATATGGAAGAATGATGGAAAGCAGCAGACCAGAGAATCACCTGTGATTATCAGGGCTGCTGGGGCAGCTGCTGGGGTAGAGGGCACCCTGTGGTGGAGGTGGTGGTGGGATTTTCAGATGAGATTCAGAGAGCCATGGGGACTTTCTCAAGGTGGCACAACTACTTTGTGGTACTGTCAGGATAGAGTCCAGGTCTCTGGAATCCCAGGCCATATCTTTGTATTGCTTCCTAATCTTTCCTGATTCAGGGACTCCTTTGAGAATCTGAGAAAGCTTACCTGAGTCCTTTTCTCTCAAAAAAAATACACATGATAAATTTTACTGTCAATTTTGGAAGTTCTCAGAAGTTCTTGAAGCTAATCCATGGACCCTTGCTTTCCATGGTAATACTTATGGTTGTGTTTTGTTTAATTTGCCTTTTGTGGGTGGTTTTTTCAAAACATTTTGTGGTTTGAAACAGTGGAAGGCGTGTTCGTCCTAAGGCATTTCCTGGGTTGGATGATGGCAGTTTGCAGTGGGAAAGGGGGTGCGTTGTTCAGTCTCATCTTGCCTGCGTGTTGAAGACAGTCTCTCTTGGCAGGCTGCAAGATGAACAACGTTAATGTGGTATATACGCCGTGGTCTAACCTGAAGAAAACAGCTGACATGGATGTGGGGCAGATAGGCTTTCACAGGCAGAAGGATGTAAGTGTTTGGCACCACTGCAGGAGGCGCATCCCGACGCCAAGTGGATACCCACCTGCTCTGACTGCGCTGTTGTTGAGGGCTGAGCATGATGTATGTTTCCTAAGGGAATTAAACTGGGTTGCCAAACCCCTGGAAAGCCTCATCCCTCTTCTGGGAGGAAAAAAACAAACAAACAAAAATAAAGAGTCAGTACTTTTTCCTCTATCTCTTTCACAGGTAAAAATTATGACAGTGGAGAAAAAAGTGAATGAGATCCTGAACCGATTAGAAAAGACTAAATCGGAGCGGTTCCCAGACCTAGCTGCAGAGAAGGAAGGCAGAGACCGGGAAGAGAGGAATGAGAAAAAAGCCCAAATTCAGGAAATGAAAAGGAGAGAAAAAGAAGAAATGAAGAAGAAGAGGGAGATGGATGAGCTTAGGTATGTTGGAGCTGTCTCATTGATGTTGACCTCAGAGATTGTTCATTGCTGATTCTGATCATGGATTAACTGTTAAGAATGATAAATTGGTGGATGAAAGATGTATAGTAAGCTCAGAGCCTTAAATGAGTCAAAGCATTTATATTTACATGTTGGTTAAATGAATTGTCATTTTTTGGAAATAGGATATGAGAGTATATGAAATGAAATCACATTTTATCAAGTAATCAATCATAGGTTTTCTAGAGTTGTTTGTAAGTTTTTCAAAAAGGAAAAGATGCTGTAAGGTTTTTGGGGCCAAGAGGTGTGGTGGTGCTGGGGTTGAATTCAGGGCTTCGCACATGTCAGTCAGTACTTCTACCACTGAGCTACATCCCCAGCCCTATCAGAAGTACTTAATATTGACTCTGCATTTCAAATACAACTGTCTGGGCTCTAAAGGGCAAGCTGTTTTTTAGAACTTTTTCTACATTTTTAAAGTTTAAAGTAATTAATGTGATGAGTCTGCATTTTAAAACGATGGTTAAAATACACTTTGGCTCTTGAAGTATCAAGGCCATGAGAAGAATACCGACTACATCAGTTTTCTGTTGCTCCTGTAACAAGTTGCCACACAGTGAGTTGCTTTAAGCCATTTACTGCTTTATAATCCCATAGGTCAAGTCCAGCGAGATTCTCACTGGGCCAAAGTCAAGGTGTCAAAGGCTGTATTCCTTTCTGGAGGCTCCAGGGGAGAATCTCCTTCCTTTTCTACCTTCTAGAGGCTGCCTGCATGCCATGGCTTGTGGCCCCTTCTTCCATCTCCAAAGCCAATGTCACTTTTCCCTCTCTGACCACTGCTTTCTCTAGTTTGAAGGAGTGATGCAACTAGGTTGGACCACCCACATAATCCATGATAATCTCCCTATTTTAAGGTGTTTTTTTGTTTTGTTTTGTTTGGTACTGGGGATTGAACTCAGGGCACTCGACCACTGAGCCACATCCCCAGCCCTATTTTGTGTTTTATGCAGAGACAGGGTCTCACTGAGTTGCTTAGCGCTTCACCATTGCTGAGGCTGGCTTTGAACTTGCGATTCTCCTGTCTCAGCCTCCCAAAGTGCTAGGATTACAGGCATGTGCCACCGTGCATGGCTAAGATTATTAATCATACCAGCAAAGTCTATTGCTATACAAGGTTTTAGAGATTAGGGTGTGGACATTCTGGGATAGGGATTAGAAAGAGAGTGTCTTTTATTTTGTACTAGGGATTGAACTCAGGGTGCTCTACCACTGAGCTACATTACCAGTCTTTTTTATTTGTTATTTTGAGACAGGGTCTCACTAAGTTGTATAGGGCCCCAATAAGTTGCTCAAAGCTGGCCTCTAACTTTCTATCCTCTGCCTCAGCCTCCCAAGTTGCTGGGACTACAGGCATGCACTACTGTACCCTGCTGGAAGGGACATCATTCTGCCTGCTACACTGAATCTATATAAATATATAGCTCTAAACCTGAATAGTCCTCTCATTTTTCTTAGTTAAGGGAAATCAGTCTTGTGACATCTAGTCATAGAACTGGTAGATTTTTCATAGGTATTATTTGTGATAGATATACCAAAAAATAAAATAAAATAAAAAGATACTGAGAGCATATGTTGCCTTTGGGAATGGTATGAATTAGAAACCAGTTGTCTTGCCATGTTGTGACCCAGTTCCTTGGAGCATCATGCAATCTTAGAAAGGTTATTGGGTCAGAGTGTAGTATTACCATCATGCACCATCACTTATTAGTTGCATGTGTTCCTGTTGAGGGTTCTGCTAAGAAAGAATGATTAGCTTCATTTAAAATAGAATTTTCAAATGGAGAGTTCTGGAAGTGTTATCCTGAGTTATAATTTGCTAACATGAGGCAAACTAACACATAAGTTTAAATGCATGATATGGCCTGAAATTGAGAGTCTTCTTTGTGTTTTGAGTAAAAGAAAAATTATCAACTTCATTAGTGCAGAAGAAATTTGAATTCTGAGTGACACCGGATTTACAGTAGTTAATTCTTTTTATTCTTAGCTTGGAATAGGGAAAATTGAAAACATAGCTTTTTGTGCCCTTTAAGATCTGTCATCATTTTGTTTAGAGTCATAGATGTTATATATCAGAAATGTAATATCAATTTATGTATAATATTTAGTAAGAAAGAATTGCTAATGTTCTTTAACATTCACCATCTGCCAAATTCTGTCCTAAAAATGCTTCATTTAAATGCATTTATATGCATTGCATCATTTATCGGGTAGATACTTTTGTTATCTGCATTTTTAAAATATTTTTTTTAGTTGTAGATGAACACAATATCTTTACTTTATATATTTATTTTTATGTGGTGCTGAGGATCAAATCCAGTGCCTCACACATGCTAGGCAAGTGCTCTACCACTGAGTCACAGTCCCAGCCCCCTGTTATCTGCATTTTATAGAAGAGGAAACAGTCTGAGAAGCAATTAAGTAACTTGCTCAAGGTCACATAGTGAGTTGGTCTCAGTCTGATTTTCCAATCCCCATATGTTGTTATATTCTTCTGCTCTCTGTTCAACTCAATTTTAAAGTAGTATTTATTCAATATAAATCAATTAACTTATAGATGTTCTAATTTGCCTAAAAATACATTCCTTTTTTTTCTTCTTTGAATTAAGGTATATGCTACTAAAATTTAGGACATTTAGTGATTTCACTAGTTTCAATGGTTGCAGAAATTTGAACAAAAGATTTCATCAACTAAAAACAGTCCTCGTATTTTATGGATTTTCTCTTTTTTTTTTTCTTTTTTGGTACTGGAGATTGAACTCAGAGGCATTGAGCCACATCCCCAGCCTTATTTTGTGTTTTATGTAGAGACCTCACTGAGTTGCTTAGCATCTCGCTGTTGCTGAAGCTGGCTTTGAACTTGGGTTTCTCCTGTCTTAGCCTTCCTAAGTGCTGGGATTACAGGCTTGTGCCACCAAACCCGGCTCTGGATTTTCTTTCATGGTATCAACATTTAAAATATTTATATGAAGTTGGGGTGGTAGATTTTTAGTCATCTTAAGTAAAATTTTTGCTTAAATGTTTCATCAGTTTCATTTTTGCTTAGTCGGTAATCACTTGTTTTTTTTTTGTTTTTTTTGGTACCGGGGATTGAACTCAGGGGCACTCGACCACTGAGCCTCATCCCCAGCCCTATTTTGTATTCTGTGTAGAGAGGCTCTCACTGAGTTGCTTAGCTCCTCACCATTGCTGAAGCTGACTTTGAACTCGCACTTCTCCTGTCTCAGCCTCCCATAGTGCTGGGAATATTTTTTAATAGTCTTCACGGGCCTTAGAAAACCAAAAACAACTGGTGTACTTACTTCTGTTAAATATGTGCCATACAAACAGCTTTCAGTAACATGCTTCCCATGGTGGAAGAGCCTGCGGAGCGCTGCAGTGCAGGAAGGAATGGAACGCAGCAACACAGGGACCATCTGCTGGGCATGTACAGAGCTGCAGCTTGCATGCTTGATTTTGCAGCTTTTGTAGAGTTCCAGCAAGAGCTGCTAAGCCTCTGCCTTTCCTGTTTTAATACATTTGTAGTGCTAATATCACTTGAATTTCTGTTTTTGAATCTTCCAAACAAGAGATCAAATGTCACGTCTATTACTTGTTTTATTTTAAGCTTGTATTTTCTTACATGGCTTTTTGTGTTACTGTACCAAATATTTTTTAACCTGAAAATCAAGCCTACCATGTAGATCTCATGGCCAGAGGAAAGAAATAACAGGGAAACACAATTAATGGAGAATGAGTAACAGATCAGAGTTTGAAGCAGTCAAAACAAAGGGTGGGGACTGTGGCCACGTGAGATAGGGATATTTAAAAGTTGGATGTCTGGGAGATCAGATTTGGAACTCAAGCCTGCAGAGGTTAAAGTGAGAGAAGTCCAGGTCTCGTGTGAATGGCAAGTCACAGGTAAATGTATCAGTCTGAACATTGACATGAACTTGGTTTTCAGGCAGATTACTTCAGCAAGGAGATTAATGTGTGAAGAGTGTGTTAGTCAGCTCATTGTCGCTATGACTGAAATACCTGACAAGAACAATGTAAAGGAGGAAATGATTATTTTGGGCTTACGGTTTTGGAGGTTGAGTCTAAGGTCAGCCAGCTTCATTGCTCTGGACACCAGAAGCAGCAGAACCTCATGGTGGAAGCGTGTGGAGAAGTGCTGCTGGCAACTGGGAAGCAGAGAGCACGCACAAGGGGCCAAAGACGAACTATCCCCCAGGGCACACCCCCAGCGACCTGCTTCTCACTCCAGCCACCCCCATCTACCTGTGGTTACCACTGAATAATCTATTCAGATTATTAACCCCGTCAAATGTATTAACCCACCAGTTAAATTATAGCTCTCATGATTTAATCATTTTACCTCGGAACATTTCTTGCACTGCTACAGGAGCTTTTCAGGGGGCAGTTTCTATCCAAACCATAACAAGTGGTCATAGCTAATAAGTGTCATTGTAGAAATTCAAACTCAAATCTATAATTCTGAAGTTCATTCTATTCCATTTTTCCTTTGAGGCAAGGATGAAAAACAGGTTTGCGAAGCCAGAGTCAGGGTCAAGTGAAAGAATGAAAAATTAAGTAAATTGTAGAGAAACTTAAAAGATTTCATTTGATACACATATGTTGTAGGTGATAAGGAGCCTTTATAGGTTCCGAGGATATGGGGAGGATGGAGACTCAGAGAATGAGATCAGTAACAACCTGCAGAAGAGATAACATTGCTGCATCCCCTGGCACAGGACAGTTCTTTGCACATATGGGGAGTCAATATGTTGTGAAAGGACAAATAAATTAGATCAGCTTCCCTAAAACAGTGATTCTTCAAGCTGAGACCAGAACTCTGTTAGCTGGTTAAGAAGGGCTAGGAGGAATGCTCTAGACCCAGGGAGCTCATGTCTGAGTGCAAAGACCCTGTATGGGAAGCAGCAAAGCAAAACACAGGACCAAAGTCCCAAATGTCTGGAGCAGCAGGAGTGAAAGGGGATATGGAGCCAGGGACCATTTCATGGAGGGCCTTGTTGGCCATGTGACATCACTGAAAGGTTTCAAACAAGAGTAGTGTTTTAGTCAGCTTTTTTACTACTGTGACTAAAAAACCTGACCAGAACAGTTGTAGAGGAGGAAATGTTTATCTGGGGACTCATAGTTTCAGAGGTGTCAGTCCATAGACAGCCAGCTCCTGTCTACCTCAATTCCTCAATTCCTCAGGAATTGAGGTGAGGCAGAACATCATGGAGGAAGAGGAAGCAGAGGGAGACTCCATGTATCAGAGACAAAATATATATCCCAAAGGCATACCCCCGATGCCCACCTCCTCCAGCCACACCGTACCCAGCTTCAATTACCACTCAGTTCATCCCATCAGGGGATTAATTCACTGAGTGGGTGAAGACTTTCATAACCCAATAATTTCTCCTCTAAACCCTATATTGCTCACACATGAGTTTTGGGGGGACACCTCATCCAAGCCGTAACAGGTAGTACAGTGATTTTTAGTAAGGTCACTTTACCAACCTGATTGTAAAGGGAACCAGAGTAAGTGTGGATAGGCCAGTCAAACGACTGGCAGTTGTTCGGATCACAGTTGATGGGTGGTGTCTTGCACTGTGGTGGTGATATGGAGGTGGAGGGGAGCAATGAGAAATAGTAGGTAAAATGATAGGATTGGATCGTAAGTTGGGTTGAGGGGAAGAGCTGAGAATGACTTGTAGGTTTCTAGTTTGAAGTGGAGTATAAAATAATGCCATTCTTGGAGCCAGGAACCAATGGGAAAGAAATTGTTTTGGGTAGGTATGCAGACCATGAGTTAGATACAGACTTAAGAATCTGAAGATACCTTTGAGGCATCCTGAAAGATGTCAGAGAAGCCATTCGATTAATACAGTGGAGCTCAGAATAAATGTATGGCCCAGAGAAAAGAATTTGTGTGTTACTTTCAGATAGATGAGAATTCTAACCAGCGATGTTTCAGCCTGGGTTGTAGATTCCCACAGCTGAGCACCTGGGTATGTTCTGATCTTCACAGTGATTTTAAATGCAGCCAGGATTGAGCTGCTCTGCTCTAACCACTTTTTCTTTTTTTGATACTAGGGATTGAACTCAGGGACACTCAACCACTGAGCCACATCCCCAGCCCTATGTTGTATTTTTATTTAGAGACAGGGTCTCACTGAGTTGCTTAGTGCCTCGCTGTTGCTGAGGCTGGCTTTGAATTCGTGATTCTCCTGTCTCAGCCTCCCCAAATGCTGGGATTACAGGCATGCGCCACCGCACCTGGCTCACTTTTTCTTTTAGTCACGTGTCTTTCCCTTTGTGTTCATGCACTTGTTGATCTTGCCTGTTTTGTTTATTCATATGGAAATCATTGACTTCTACAGACTCAGCTAATCTCTCTTTAACCGTGTTTTTAACCAGATCTTCCTTCTGGTTTTCAGTTTTCCCTGTCTGCTGGTCGTGTTGACTTGTGTGTACCACCATCACTTCAGATGAGGTGCAGCATGTCTCAAATCAAGTGCAACTTCTCATTGCTTTCATTTGCAGCTTCCTCTTTTCAAATCACCCACACTAGAAGCCTTGGATGTCTTCATTCATTCCCCTCCTATTTATCTCTTTTGCCATTCTAGCTATTACCACAGTAGATGGTGCCATCAGTTTGAGGTATTGCAGTAGGCGCTGCGTGTGATGGTGGGAGTGGGAGTTGAGGCGGCAGACCTGGGCTCAAAACCCATCTTATCTTTCCTGCCTCTGCTTCCATATAATACTCCCTGCCTTATAATGTGGTTGTGGGCTTAGCACTGATTAGTGAAGCACTTAATTCATTTCCTGACAAAAAAAGAATGTTTAGTAAATGGCAAATACTTGCATTGTTAACTGGTCTTCTTGCCTTAACCTCTCCTCCTTCCACTCTGTTTCCTGTAGATTCCTTTTTTAAAAACTGATATTATATAGTAACACTTTCCCTGGTGACCTTTGTGTGGTAGCTTATTTCTCTTCCTAGTATGTTCCTTCGGGGCTAGGTGTTATTGTAGTCATCATTTTGTTTTCTTTCTGTCCTGTCCTCCACTGAGACTTAACTGAGGGTCTCATGCACTATGAATATTTAATAAATACTTGTTGAATCTGTTATGTCTTTCCTCTGCTCAATTCTGTACATGGCTTCTTGCTGATTATGTCATGTTTACTCATATAACTAGGACAACATAATTGGGCCCCTGTGTCTAGCCTGATTTGCCACTGCTTTATTTCCAGACTTAGCTCGAGTCAGTTTCAATCGACATGTCATTATAAATACCACCTCTTTGCCTTAGCTCATCCCAGTCTCTGGATCCGAAATGCCATCTCACTCAACCTACCCATTTGTCAGGCTTCTGCCTCAGCTGTGAAGGGTACCCTGACAGTTCCTGCCCACACTGTGCATTCTCTCCCTTGTGTTCCTGTAGCATTTACAGTCCGGACTGTGTACTTTGGGAATGAATCACAAATGATTTTGGCCATAGATGAATCTCCCCCTCTAAGGAATAGGAGTAGTACCATCTACTTCAGAGTTGTGGAAGTGACGCAAAACAAGTAAGAAAGCGTCTGGTAAACTGAAGTGCTGCGTGCATCTTATTTATTGTTCATACACATTTATCTTTTTAATGTTGCAGTCTCATTGAGAACATGGGTTGTATCTGATAACTGTTTTGTTTCTTCTGAAGCCCCTTGGCAGTGCTTGATATGTGGTAAATGTTCGTAAAATGCATGTTAGCTCGATAACCTTATTTTAAATGTTTTCTTCTAGGAGCTATTCATCACTAATGAAAGTTGAGAACATGTCTTCAAATCAGGTATGGTGAAGTTATTTGCACTAATGTGTGCCTTGAGCTCATTTACTATGGATTTTTAATAAGGTGTAGTAGGTTTTTTATGGTGTTGCAAATTGCTCACTGTGATTGGCAACTAGTGTGGTCACTTGAGCTGGATTCTGTTAAGCATTGCCCCTCCTTCCCTATAGACTTTCTCATGCTTTATTTTTAAATAGGTTACTGCATAAAAAGGGATTGTTATACCTTATCTAATGTGAAGTGTAGGTCTACTAGTATTATAGGATTTATTAATCAGCTTTCCAAAATATTTGAGATAATCAACCTAAATAGTGGAAAGGTTAATTTTGATTCACAGTTCTTGGAAGTTTCAGTCCATAATTGGTTGGTACCGTTGCTTTTGGGCCTGTGGTGGGGCAACAATTACATAATGGTTGGTGTGGGTGATGGAGCAAGCAAAAGGGCCTGGGATCCCAATATCCCTTTCAAGGTCACACCCTCAGTGACCTAACTTCCTCTCGTGAGGTGCTACCTCTTAAGTGTTCCACTGCCTCTCAGTAGCACAATGGGTTGGGACCAACCCTTTAACACAGGGGATTTTGGGGGACATTCCTACTACAGCACAGGACTCCCCCCCCTTCTTTTCTATTTGCAAAAGTGCCTTTACTTATTAATGTTTTCTGTTAATATGACAAGAGGTTCTGTAGTATAATAGAGTGAATAAAATTATCACTTTCAATTAAAAATAAAAATATTGACCCTCAGATCTTTCGCTATAGCCTAAGTGACAAAAAATGGCGACCCATAGCATAGTACTAAAGGGATCTTCTTAACATCCGCATCTAATTATTTTATTGGAACTGCATCAGAGATTTCTTGTCTTTGAGGACTGTCTTTTAAAATTTATGTTGAAGTACCCAGAGAGATAGCATAATTTAGCTGTTACTCAATAGTCTTTGCAGAAAATGAAACCAGCTAGATGTATTTCGGATATTCTGGGTATTATAATATAGTTTTAGAAAAACATGCTTTGGATCTATGTTATCCAATACACTAGCCACTAATTTCACATGCTATTTAAATGAACTAAAATTAAATTAAAACTTGAGGTCCATAGTCATATAAGACACATGTGCTAGATGCCACCAAGTCAGCACAGACAGAACTTTTCCATTGTTGCAGCAAGTTCTGCTAAGCAGCTCTCCTTCCATTAAAAACCAACTAGGCAGACCCCAGATTTAGTGCATGAATTGGAATGGGTAGGATTTTAGGCATTGTTTATTTCTAGTATTCTTTCAGACATATATAAAAACAACATCCTTATTCCCACCTCTTTGAAGAACTAAATTTTTGACTGTCCTTTGAATCTGAGATGAATCCTTATAGTTTATTCCTGAACGATTCCAGAATAGCATTGTAAAATTCAGCAGAACACTAAAGAAAGACTTAAACCTCCATTTACTAGCTGGGTAAACCTGACAGTTATTTAACCTGTCTAAAGGAGTTTTCCTCATTGGTGAAGTGGAGACATTAGCTTATGGGGCTGTTCTAAAATTTAAACAAGGATATGTGTGTGAAAATCTTTCTGGACTTAATCACCACATAAGTAGTCATTATTAGTCCTTACCCATACTGTCCTCAGTTGCTCTTTGCCGACGAGTATTCATATCAAAAGATGAGAGATATATTTAGTTCATTCTGGAAGTAACTTCTTCAAACTTGGAACAGTTTTATAGTCTTTAACATCTTCCAAATCTAATTTTGTACTAAGTTAAATATAATACTCCAATCTTTGCTGTGGTATTATTACTTAGACATTTTCTGTTAGAGTCTACTTTCTACCAAAAATCTGACTCCCACATTATGTTATGACCTTAGACATTTTTATTCCCATCATCATGGATTTTAAATTGGGATGTTGTTGTGGAGAAGAGAAATACACACACACACACACACACACACACACACACACACACACACGCAGGCGTCTCTTAGAATCTGTGGGACATTGATTCCAAGACCTCCACAGATACCAGAAACCAGTTACTTAGGTCCCTTGCAAAATATTTTCACATAACATACACACATCTTCCCATATAATTTAATTACTCATACCTAATACAATGTAAATTCTATGTAAATAGTTGTTATATTGCATTGTTGAGGGAATAAGGGAAAAAACACCTATACATGCTCAACATTTTAGTATAGTTGAATTTAAAAAAAAGTTTCCTATTTGCATTTGGTTAAATCTACAGATGTGAAACTCACAGATATTGGAGGGCCACCTACGTACATACATACTCAGGTACCATCTGATTAACAGTAAGTGTTAAGGATACCAAGGCTGAGAAACTGAATGTGTAGACCAAGAGATCATTAGCCCTTTGCCCTCCTCATCCTCTACTTCTGTGTCTGAGCTGGTTTGAATTGAGCTCAAGTGCCCAAAGAAACCGGTGCTGGTATTTTTACTTTCTATCATTGGAGGGCTCTTGAAGTGTCCCCATACTTCAAAAGGATTTGCATTTATTCTCCTTAAAACTGTCTCTTGTTAGAGGATACAGACCTCTTATGATCCACTCTGGCAGCATGACCAGTTGGTTTTCAGTTAAAGTCTGGTGTTTGTGTAAGCTAGGACTTGATTTGTGTGTGTGTGTGTGTGGTGCTGAGGATTGAACCTAGGGCATGCGAGGCGAGCATTCTACCAACTGAGCTATATCCCTAGCTCTAGGATTTCATTTTTAATTTAGCTTATTCAAGTTCATCAGGAAGAATATAGACTTTCACCATGAAATTGGGTTTTATTTTGAATCTTTGGTCTTTTTTTTTTTTTGGTACTGGGGATTGAACTCAGGGGCACTCGACCACTGAGCCCCATCCCCAGCCCTATTTTGTGTTTTATGTAGAGACAGGGTCTCACTGAGTTGCTTAGCACCCCGCCATTGCTGAGGCTGGCTTTGAACTCGCGATTCTCCTGTCTCAGCCTCCCTAAGTGCTGGGATTACAGGCTTGAGCCACCGCGCCCAGCTGAATCTTTGGTCTTCCGTTTAGAATAATTCTCTCCAATCTATAATTTCTTTTAAATCTCTAAATTTGGAATTGGGAACCATAAACAATTACTTTTTTTTATTTTTTATTTTTTTTTAGTTGTAAGTGGACACAATACCCTTATTTTATTTATTTCTTTTTATGTGGTGCTAAGGATCGAACCCTGTGCTTAACACATGGGAGACAAGTTCTCTACCACTGAGCCACAACCCCAGCCTTGAACAGTTACTTTTGACATTCTTTTGTTTATCAATTTGAGTGATGTGAAACCTATTTGGTGTTTTGTTTGTTTGTTTGGTTGGTTGGTTTTGGTTTTTTGGTTTTTTTCTTGCTGTACTGGGTATTGAACCTAGGGGCACTCTACCACTGAACTGCATCCCCAGACCTTTTTTAAGTATTGTGATAGGATCTCATTAAGTTCTTAGACTGGCCTTGAACTTGCCATCCTCTTGCCCCAGCCCCCTGAGTCATGGGGATTATAAGCATGTGCCATCGTATCCCAGCTAAGAAAACTGTTTGTTGTATTTATTTA
Organism: Geosciurus inauris; assembly: GCA_004024805.1. Taxonomy (NCBI): domain Eukaryota; kingdom Metazoa; phylum Chordata; class Mammalia; order Rodentia; family Sciuridae; genus Geosciurus; species Geosciurus inauris. The sequence continues at coordinate 178,189 of PVHX01001157.1, read as the reverse complement.
CTCAAAGTAAAAGGAATCTAAAATGGAGAAGTTGTCCAAATAAAGTCTTGGATATCAGGTATATGTTTAAAATTAATATGATCCCAGACATGGACTCTTAGACTCATGGGAGCTCTTATAGACTTAACCTGGAGCCTGTGGAGAGAGTAATGCACTTTCCTTGTCACTGGCCCAGATTCCCTTGTTGAGTGGTTGGGTTGGAAAGCTGAAGCCTGAAGATGTATGATGACTCTTTCAGACAAACTTCTGCTGTTACAGTGATCTGAGGCACTTTTACTGTGGCCTTGGTTTCTTGTGCTAATGGAAGAAAAGCACAGAAAAAACCACTGAATGAAACTGAAAATAAAGCCAGACTGCACCAAAACCATTGTTTTCTACCTATGTCTCATATTTCCCTACTATCTCCAACAGAGGCTGTCAGAGGAGAAGGGCATGTGTAAGCCTTGGTCCTGTCCTTGTCTCTGGCAGTCCTGGTGTCAAGCAACAAGGAGCAGAAGATGAAACAAATACAGTGCCCAAGTGGTGCACGTGGCCAAGCCAGTGCACAGAACTCAGGCTGTTAATGAAGCCTGGCAGTAAAGGAGTGGAGCCCGCCCCTGTGTGCGGCCGTCAGCATTTGTCTGTGCTGCACAAGAAAATCTCTCCTGTATATGCCATTACATGGGTTTTTCTTAATAACTTGGCAAGCCAACTAACTTGGCAACTAACCTATATTTGGCTTCCTGTGGATTTTTCTTATGAAAAAAAAAAAGGACAAATCAAAGCCATTTTGGGAAGTCACAGATCTGACAATCTTGAGGCTCAAAATACTGGAATTTAGGCCACATGTATTTTGCACAGTGGCAGCATTTTTGGCATAAAGGTATTGGTGCATGTTTATTTGTTATATTTGTTGAAGGGTTAGGCATGATTTCTTTTTAAAATTTTATTGTATATAAGATATACAATGAGATGTTGTGGATATGTATAGATGCTGAAGTTCCTGTAGTAAAGCAAATTAATATATCCATCGTCTCACAGTTATCCATTTTTTAAAATATGGCATTCATGCTAAGTGAGTAGATTTTAGCTTCTCCTATCTTCACACTCATTATACCCTGTACTAGGTCAGATGGGCCTTACTGCATACTTTGGAAATCATGGTACTTGTTGCTGTGAATCAGTTTATGCAGCGATACCTTAGCAAGTATGCCTGCTAATGCTGCTGTTCCAGAGAACTGATAAAGATGTACAAGAAGTGGCGAGTGAATTTAGTCATTTTACCTTTTATTTCTGTACCCTGAGGTTGATTGGACATGAGGAGGCTTGTCAGTTAAGATTGTAATTGTAAATTTAAAATGTTGAGGTATTTATTTTTGAGGGTTTTATGGTTTCACTTTTTTGTTTCCTGCAGGACGGAAATGATTCAGATGAGTTCATGTGAAAGGAGAAAAGGACTTTTGAAAGATGTGAATGCAGAGACTGTGGCGGACCTTGTGATTCCATCTATGTTTTAAATTATAAAAAACAACCAAAATTCTGCCTTCATTCTACACAGATATTATTCATTTTGGAGTTTAAAAAAAATTCCTTTTTTTGCTGACAGAAAAAGAAGATATGTATATTATAGTTGAACTTGAAGACAGCGTATAACTTTAGGAAAACAAAAATATTTTTGCCAGAACACATCTCAGTACCTCGTGAGAGCTGACTGCCCTTGTTCTTGAGATAGACTGACTTTAGAATGAACCAACTCTGAAAAGTATTTTTGTGGCTCTGGTTCATCCCTGAAAACAGATGTCTTGAAACGCTTTTCATATCCTAAAATACCTTCACTTCTGTTAAGAAGAATATGTTGGTGGGCAGTTCAGGCCAAGATTCCCCACTCCCGATTTCCTCATTAGAAAAGCAGGGTTTTGAAGATGGCAGTGATGTTTCAGAAGATTGCTGGCTTCACCATTCTCATTCCCTGGGGTCGGCAGTCTGTTAGTGTAGTGGCCCTCAACTTGTCCCAGCTCTTTTGTCCTCCCTTTCTTAGAGTGAGGGCCTTCATCTTAGTAACATCATAGTGAAAGAAATAGTTGGTCTTAATCAGGTTTGGGCCTTGTGGCAGTTGTTACCTGAGCACCAAGTAATCTAAGCTACAGGTGTGACAACTTCTAGGCTCCAAAGCCATTTCTCCGAGCTAAAAGAGACTTGCAGGGTACTCTGAAATGAGTGGGAGATACAGGTTACCTGATTTTTGTCTTGAACTACAACATGTATCAAAAGTGTACATTGAATTATCAAGCATTTCCCTAGCCAGCCAAGTAGTTTGTTTCCTTACCTTGAAATAATTATTTTTGAGTTGTAGCCCCTGCGATTAGATCTCTCCATTACAGGCTTCTAACTTAGATAGCATTACTACTCATCTGAAACACTCGCTGTCCATTGTGATTCTGACCAGAAGATACAGTTTTATTGCTGCATGTAAGGCAACCCCTGAAGGAAGAGACAAAATAAAACAATGAAAAGAGCCTACAGACCACCGGTTTGGAGATTATAACATCCAGAATTCTGCCTGGTACTGTTATTCTAACCCAACAAAGTGACTTTCGGCAAACCTTGTAGCTGTCTAGCACTTGGAAATGTGGGTAAAACCAGAAAATATTTCCTTTTATTCTAGGTTGGTGTATAAGGTTGAGCTGGAAAATTCCAGAGGCATAACTCATTGGCCAAATTTTGAAGGGTATGAAAGAGCACCAGAGGTCAGTGTGTGGGCATGTGTGTCAAATGTTTCAGACTGGAGTTCTGTGATTAAAAATTATAATAAAGTATCATTTTTTAAATCTAGAAGGACTTGCTTGTTATAAAAGCAGCATCCCCCATCCCCAGGCTGATTTTGAGGTTGGTTTGCTGTTTAAAACAAACAAACATTTATCGTGTGTGCCAGGCAAGAACTACCACTGAGCTGTAGCCCTGGGCCACAACACAGGCTGATTCTGGCAAGTTCTGTAAGGGTATCCTCCACAGGTAAATGCCTGTGGCCCCCAGCTGCTGCTGGTTCAGAAGAGATGTCCTTTCTCAGATGCTCTGGTTTGGTGGACTGGTGGCTGTGCTGCCACCATCCTCAGGCCTGGCTGGTTACTACAGCACTCTAAGTGTGGCCTCCAGCACCTCAGATGAGACTGCCTCCAGCATCATGTCTGCTCAGCCTTCTGCCCCTGCAGTGCCCACTGCCCCACACTGCATCATATGTAGGTGGAGCCTGAGGAGCTCTCTTTAATAGAGGTCCTGGAGTCCAATCTTAAACAGTTTGGGGCTCTTGGCTTGTAGGGCCTCTTCTGAATTCTGAGTTGAATTCCTGGCCCTTGCCTCTTCAGCTGTTCTCTGCTGATTCCCCTTTCCCTCTGTCTCTGCCTGTGTTATTTTTATCCCCATTGCCTTGATCTCAGGGAAAAACAAGCATTTTTTTCTTTCTCCAGTGATTGAACCAAGGGACTCTGAACCACTATGCCACATCCTTAGCCCTTTTTATTTTGAGAAAGGGTCTCACCAAGTTGCTTAGGGCCTCACAAAGCTGGTGAGGCTAACCTCGAACTTGCAGTCGTCCTGCATCAGCTTCCTGAGTTGCCAGAATTACAGCCGTGTGCCACTGCATCTGGCTTTGGGTGGAGGTGGGAGGGTATTGGGGATTGAATGCACTGAACTCTTTGCTCAGCCCCTTTTTAAATTTTATTTTGAGACAGGGTCTCCCTAAATTGCACAGTCTGAATTCAAACTTGTGATCCTCCTCCCTTAGCTTAGCTCCTAGCTTGTAGCTAGGATTACAGGCTTACACTATCTTGCCTGGCTAAGGACCTCTCCTTTGAGGACATACAAGTTTGCTGCTGATAGGTCAGACTGTTGGCACTGAAGTCGTCTCATTTCTTGTTGTTGGCATATTTCCTAAACATTTGATAGGAAAATTCCAAATTGTTGCTATTTTTGTGAACTGTGTCCTTGATGAATTCCGTGCATCCTTAGAGCTTTGTAGTTCTGAGTCCCCTTGCCAACTCCATCTCCAGTTCGTTGCTCTGATCTTTATGCAGGTGAAGTTTGCGTTATGGTTTAATTAACTTCACAAACTGCTCTGTTATTATATTTGGATAGCTTTAGACTTAATGTTTCTTACCCACCTTTGTCTAGGGTCATGATCCTGGGCAAGCGAAGTTGGTCACAGTGCTTGGGTTGGAACAGATACTGGAAAGTTTATCAAAATATCAAGGATTTTGACATTGGCAGAACATGGGATAGGCTTTAGTTGAATCCCTTCAGTATCTTTTTGTGTTTTGTATTTTAACTCTTTCTGGAAACAGATTCTAGTAAACCTTGTAATTTTTCAGTGCCAGTAGTCCCCCCATTTAGGAAAGATGGCATGAGCCACACGGAAGCAAAATTAGAGGAAGAACTCAGTTCCTGCCTTTACTTTAAGACTGAAGCTGTCCCACTTTACATCTGAGTGGGGAAGCTCTTGTTTTCTGAGCTGGAACAATTAGTTTATGGAGAAAACCGAGCAGGGTAGCAAAGCAGAGAAATGGAACAATTTTCCAGTTTCTCCTGAGTCGTCATATTAAAGCCTGCTTTTTCTTTGTTTGGTTTGAAGTCCAGCATGTGAATAACAAGTTCCTGGTTTCAGAATGATCATAGAGTGAGTGGGTGAACTTTTAATTTTAAAGTGGTCTATAAAAACAGATCAAACTATAATCAGAAGTATAAAGTCAGAAACTTAAATCCAGGCTAAATGTCAATCTGGACCCGCATTGCTTTGTTGAGTGTGGAGTAGCTCAGGAACAAGACCAGTGTGGCTATGGCCTGAGCAAATTCCCATTCCAGCTCTCCATAGAGCTCTGCTCTGCCAGCATAAGTGAGGCCAGCAAAGGCAGGAGATTTTTATGTGCATTCCGTCATTTTAAAAATGATGTGCCAACCACCGACAGAGTGTGGCCTGGATAAGTGATGTCTAAAACATAAGAGCTTATAGTTTGAGTAGAACCATGTGTGTTTGGGATTTCTCTTTGCGTTTGTCCTCCAGGACTCATCTTGCTAATGGGATGTGCACACTGCATTTTAGTAGCAAGAGGAGGTTTTTTGTGCTGCATATGATGAAGGATGCCTTTCAGTCACTTGTTCCTTAGCAGGAGGAGAGGAGCAAAGCAGAGATAAGGGAAGATCACCCATGAATTCCAGGAAGAAGACTGAAGAACCTGGAGCTAAAAGGCCATGGTATTTGTATAAAATATATATCTTTGGAGTTTACAATTTGTCGTTTTTCCCTCCCCAGAGTTTTAGGGGTCTGCCTGAAACTTTGGCTGGTATATCAGTTCATTTCCTGTTTCTCTAGCAAAATACTTGAGGCTAGGTACTTTATATGTACAGAGGTTTATTTTGTTCACTGTTTTGGTGCCTGGAGGGTCCAAAGAGTGTGGTACGGGTGTTTTGGTGAGGGACCCCTCTGCTGCATCCTAACATAGGAGAAGAGGGAAGCGCCTGGGGTGCTGGAGAGGCCAAGTGTGTGGGTGGTCTTGCTTTATAACAGCCTGCTCTCAGAACCAACTCCCTTGAGACCACTAATCTATTCATGAGGGTGGGGCCCCTGCTACCTAATTATCTTCCATTAGGCCTCACTGTAAAGGTTCCACCACCTCATCAGCAAAACCAAGCTTTTAGCGCATAAATCTTTAGGGGACAAACTATTTCCAAACCATAGCAGTTTAGATGAGGCTGTAAATGTGAAGACTTACTGGAATGGATTCCCTGGAATATAGGGCTCTGGTTTACTGTTCTCTTTATTAGATTTCCCCCTCTTTGTTACCAAGCTCACTCTAATGTTACTCAGTGTTTGTTGGGAGGTATTGAGGTTTTTTCCCAACAATAAAAGCATATTTGAACCCATGAGCATGAAAGTGCTATACCACTCAGCTGCAACCCAGCCCCACATTTAAATTCTTAAATGTTTATAAAGGACTTGAGAGTTACTTTTCTTCCTAGGCAGGACCAATACCTACACCCTTTTGTTTTAGCTGCCTTAACTACTAGAATCCTGGGAATTGAATGAGTAAAATAATAAGGCAAATGTAAGTTGAAATCAGAATTTTTCCTACAGCACATACAGATCTGGGTGTATACTGGGTGGACTTGCCAGTCTACTACAGATAGTACCTATCTAATGCCATCTAGCCCAGCTTATGGTTATCCATACCTGTCTCGCATTGGTTGCTTAGTTTAGCCTCTGATTTCATGGCTGTGGAGGAACTCCAAGCTCTCCACCTTAGTGGTGGTGACTGGAGGTCTGCACCATAGCCACATGAAACTGGTCCCTGTGCTGGCATGCCCTGATTGGCACTGACTCAGCATTTTCTGCATCTGTGGACAGCCAAGAAATGGCAGCTAGGGGAAGTGAATGCTCATTTTAGAAATTCATGTAGCTTTCTCTAGTTCTCAAACCAGGTGTGTGGGTGTCAGTACTTAAGGCTGGAAAAAAAGAAATTCTCCAAAGTCAGTATTGTATTTCCCTCTCACATCAGCCCCAGCTGGTAACCACTTCAGTGAAAACAGATGAATGGCCTGACATTTCACATCCTGCCCAGAGGCCTCACTGCCCAGGCTCCTGCTGGTGTTCTGGTTTCTGCCTCAGCAGTTTGCTTCACTTGGAGAAGGTTAACATTTGCTTATGAGTTAAGAGAACTGGGATCTCCTAGGTGGAGACAGTCCAGGGTCAACAGGTTGAAGCTACAGACTTAAAAAGATAAAAGTACCCTTGGGTGCACTGTGCAGTGCCCTTTCACCAGCCCAGTCTTGCCAGACTACCTTCAGTTATGAAGTCCTTAGCTTTCATAGTGTGGCATCCATCAAAACTCCAAAAAGTTTATTTTATGGTTAATGTGTTCGACATTGATGAGGCTTACATAGCTAATTTCAAAGACAAAATTACTTTTATTCTTTTTATTTTTTTAGAATTAACACAGTAGTATTACTTCTAGGATGCTGTGTACTATATATATGTACTGATTGAATCAGAGTAATTAGCATTTCCGTTTCCTTCTCATTTCTTTATGTTTAGAGCCTTTGAGCTCCTCTCTCTTCATTTCCTCATAAATATATAACAGGTGATTGTTAACTGTGGTTACACTGCTGTGCTGTGGGGTGCTGGAACCTATTCCTCTTGTATAACAGGATTGCTTTTAGAACAGTCTGGAAAGAGATGGAAGGCCTGTGCTGTGGTTAGATGTGGTTTGAGTTTTTCCCCAAAAACTTTTTGTGCTGGAAGCATGGTCCCCAATGTGGCCATGTGGAGAGGTGGCAGAAATTTTAAGAGGTATGGCCCAGTGGAAGCTGGTTAGATTGTTGGCATGATGCCTCAGAAAGGATTATTGCAGTTTTCATAGGTCCTGGCTAGTTCTGTAAGAGTGAGTCTGGCCCGAGTCTCTCTTGCTTCTGGTCTTCATAATCTCTCCCTCTTCTATACACCCTGCCATGATGCCATTGCCTTGTGATTTAGCCAGAAGTCACTCACCAGAGCTGAACAGAAGCTGGTGCCATGATCTTGGACCTTCAGAACTGTGAGCTAAATGACTATTTTCTCTATAAAGGAACCAGTCTTGGGTATTTTGTTACATCAACATAATATATTGACTGAAATAGTCGGAAATATACAAAACTAAAATTTGATCCCCAAAGGAGTTTTCTTGGTGTCTATGACTAGAAAATATAACCTGTTTTGAGCAAGAAGGAGAAAGAGGTCCATGTTCCTGTTCCTAGCCCAAGGTAACTTGCTCCCTGTTTTGTCCCTTTTCTGCCATGGTAAAAGTTTTATGCTGCCCATGATTGGTGATTTGTGAAACTGCAAAACCTTAGTTACCCAGACTGTTTTTCTCCTTCACTTGCATCAAAACAAGACAGCTGCTGAGACTGGAGCTCTCTTGTCAGGACTGAGGGGCAGAGGCAACCATTTCAGCTGCCTGCACCTCTTAGGCCCTCTGTGAACTCTGGGCGCCTCCTGGGGCTCAGGGTCAGGAAGAATTGTTAAATTTACCCAATTTCGCTGAGTTGGTACTCAGAAGGTATACAGAGTGAATGGTGAACAGTGCTCCCAGTTCCCCTTCTTGGCATAACTGGTGCATCCAGTTTTATTAGAGGCAGCAGCTCTTTATTCTGGATGAGCTGAGCCCACAAATTCTGCCTGCTTCTTGCCTGGAGCAGTCTTGCATTGGTGGAGTTCTCTCTCCCCTTGCCTCCTACATCTAATCCAGGAGAAAACATCCTGAGAATTCCCAGGCTACACACCTGGCAGCTGGGCCTTAGGGGCAGATGATGAGTTTAGAAAGGAACAGGAACAAGAGGATTAGGCGTCCTTTGGCATCCCTACCTATGAACCAACCTCTGCTTGGACACGCAGTTATGGGAAGGATTGTCTCTCAGTAAGCCGTGTCCATTGAAATCTGAGCTCAGTGGAAAATGAGCCGGAGAGTGAGAAAGCTACTTACTTATTTTGTGCTTGAGAGAGAGAAAGAGAGAGTGTGTGTGTGTGTGTAGTGAGTAGGAGGGGGATAGGACTGGCTTAGGCAACTCCAGACCTCGATGCCCAACTCCTTCAGTTCTGTCTTCACATCCAGGCTGCTCTCTTAGCCAGGGCCCTGGTGCTGTTTCTGACCCCATCAGAAAGGATGGGAGAAAAGCGCAAGTGTGGGTCACAATCTGTGAAAGGTAGATTGAAGGAAAGGAGCCACACAGCATTTCCACCTCCAGACTTCCATGTGTGGGTATGGGCTTTAGGATACAGCTCTGCTACTCTTCAGTGTGACTCAGGATCAGTCACTTGTCCCCTTGGGTCTCTGTTTGCCCACTGGAGAGTGAGGAAGAGGACCAGAGCAGGCTTTGTGAGTCCCAGCACTGAAGGACATGGGAGGAAGGCGAGGCCCAGGCTCACATGGAGTGAGGAGTGGGGACAGTGATGAGCAGGGCAGTACAGAGCTCCCCTAAAGAGGCAGTGGCCGGGGCTGGGCCATGCCCACCACGGGGAGGCCAAGTTTCAAAGGAGAAGCTGACAAATAAGTGGTACATTAAAGAAGCTGAACTTGATACGGCAGGAAAAGGGAAATGGCTTTTCCCCCAATCTTATTCTTCAACAAGGCTCTGATTTTTTCCCACCCTTTGACATCTTGCAGGAACTTTGTCAAACTTTGACATCTTGGAGGAACCAGTCAGATTCTATTACTTTCTGATCCCCAAACAGTTCCATTTGAAAATAATGACTTCCTTGTCGATTTGAAAAACTCATCTTGTTCAAATCCAAACTTTAACTGGACTCCTAGTTCAGGTCTGAGTCTTTACTCGGCTTGTTCCCCAGCAGCCAGCTCCTCTTGGATTCAGACAGCTAGAGAAGGTAGATTTAAGGAGAGTTGGCTGCTGGGTGCTCCGAGGTTAGAGAAAAGGGGCAAAGTCTCTAAGTGGCAGGCACTATTGTAATCTGGCTGTTGGTGGCTCCAAAGCAGCAGATACCACAATGCTAGTTTGTTTTGTGGTGCTGGGGGTGGAACCCAGAGCTTCACACACGCTAGAAAAGTACTCTAGCCTGAGCTACACTGCGGCCTGCATGCTGGTTCTTCCCAGGATCCTTTTGTGGGTTCCTCTGACTGCTAATAGGATCACCAATGCCATAGTTTCTTGACCCAGGAATATGCTTTCTAGCCAGGTCCTTGCAACCTTTCCCAGCCACAGCCTCTCTGAGACTCAAGTCCACTTGCTCTGGCGGGCTGCTCTCTTCAGCCAAGTGTCAATTAGGCTGTCGCCTGGAACTCAGCTTTCTCCCTCTGCTTTCACTTGACCAGAGGGAAACTCCACTCCAGCTTCATCCTGCCATCATGGACAGCTGTAGCCAACTCCCTGTGTTTAGACTTCCCAGGTGAGAAGTAGTTTCAGTCTCTATGGGAAGACAGGCCAAAGATGGGCCACCGGCCCTACGCTTTCAGCAAGGGGTGAGATACCTGTTTTTCTTCCCGACTTGTACCTCACACACACCCCAAGCCACCCACAAGCTCTTGAAGGCCTCTTATTTGGCTTGGGGCCTGGGAAGGGAAGACTTGAAGCTCTCCCCCAAAGCCTGTGGATTCGCTTCCGTGTAGGCCTTCTAAATTGAAAATACTTGTATAGTTGCCAGGTGACTGGTTTTGCTGTCCCGGGGCAAGATATGCACTGGGGTGTCTGTCTTGCAACTGGGATATACATGTACTCACCACTTCTTGCTCTGATTTGAGGCTTTATGAATGTCCAATAACATGTTACATTGCACATTTGGAATTTTAGGTAAAATTTCCAAATTGTATATGTTGGCTCAAAACTTCCCCATTACATAAGCCAAACAAAGCCTGTCTGGGCTGTACCTCTCAGTGTTTGAGCATTCTGGTTAGAATGAGCTCTGAGGTCACTTCCAGACCTCATCATCTGGGAATTTTATTTTCTGGGAACTAGTAAAAACTACTGAATAGAACTCTGGGTAACAGGCTTCCTGAAACCACCAGAGTCCTGGAGAAACTAGAGATGAAGGGAAGGGCCAGCAGGTGGCAGAAGAGAGTAAGCCCAAGTCTCAGGCATCCCAATTGTGCTTCTGAAGATGGCTAAGATTAAGACACAGGACCTTGCCACCTATTGGAACAGCTATCTCTTGGGAATGGGGCGTGGTTCTCAAAGTTCTTTGCTGTCGAAATTATAGACATGTGGGATGGAAGGTGTCTGAACCAATATCATGTATCTCTTGTTTTGGAATCAGTTTCCATCTTTCCTTCACATACATAATGCACAGTTTTGTAGACTCAGAGCCCTTGGATGGAGGTTGGAAGAGATCTTATAACTCATCTTACTCTCCTTTACTCTATGACACCCTAACCAAGAGGCCTCAGCTCGGCATGAACCTGTCCAGAGACAAAGTCATGACTCCCTACAGCTGTTTGCTTATGAGGAAGTTACTTTATTGAGCTAAAATCAGCCTCACAGTGGCTTCTGTTCTTTGTTCTGTCTGCTGGAGCCACATAATGCAGTCTGAATTCTCTCAGTTAACAGCTTGCAAGGTATGAAGACAGTGGCAGCTGCTCCCTGTGGCTGCTCCTGAACACCCCATTTGCTATGATCCATTGTGACCCAACAGGACAAGCAGGCTCCTCATGTCATGTGGGGTGAGGCACCAAAATCCTCCTGTTTGCCTCCCTTCCAAGGAGAGAGCATCCCCCAGAGCTGTGCAGTCTCTAGCCAGCACGCCAGCAGTAGCACAGGAGCAGGGTAGAGAATATTATTCTCCGAACGCAGCCTGGACTACCTGACTCTTTGACTTAACATTGTTAAGTCTCATGCCTTTCCCTCATATCACATCAATTAGATTATTTTTGTGTTTCCTGGACTGTATGAGACTTATTAAATTTATTCCTTTAAATTTTTTTGTAGCCAACACAAAAAAGAGTATACAAAAACATATGTTCATTTAAAGGATAATAATTATAATGATATAATTTCCTGTTTTCTATTATCCTCTCTGAGGTCAAGAAATAGAACAGTAGCTGCCTCCTCAAAGCCCCTTTTGTACCTGTTCCTTACCACATCCTTTCTCCTCTCGCTTCTGCTGACTTTTGTAATAGTCATTTCCTTGCTTTTTCATGGCCTCCCAAACATATTGTTTGGGTCTACCTATTTTGAACTTTATCTATAAGGAATCTTACTTTCGTGTTTTTTCTGTGATTTCTTTCACATAATATTTTGTTTTGATGAATTTTCCCTATTAAAGATACCTCGTTAGAATCTACCCTTTGGATTACTTGGCATTCTAACTGTTCCTCTGACTTAACCCCTGATATGAATATTATCTCCGTGTTTATAAACATTCCTTCTATATTTTCATCATGGAAATTTGGGGAAACATTGAATGGGACAGGTCTCGGGCAGTGCTTTCACAAAACACCCTTCTGACTGAGCTCAGCCTGCTATCTCACACTTCTGAAAGACAACCAGTTATGAATCCACCTGATTTCATCTTAATCTGGACAGAGTTTCTCTACTTGCTCACATGGTTATCAAACACACTTCACTTGAAATCCAGATAAAAGTATTTATGACATCTTCGTGATCTACCAGTCCAGCAACCTTGTCAAAGAAAGGAAATGAGGCTTAGAGAACATGTATGGACTCTACACAACATGAGGCAACCCTTTGGTCTCCATGATGTTGCCTAAGATTGACAGCTAACTGTCCAAGCCTAGGCTTGGGGGAATTTACCTCAGCCTTTAGAGAAGCAAAAACACACTTTCCAATCTCTAATCTTGCTTTCCATGATTTCTCAAAGTGTATAAATAAGCACTTGAGAGATCTCAAGTTCATAAGTGTCCAGTACCTGGGTATTCCCCACATGGGTCAGCAAACTAGGACTCAGCAAGGACAAGAGCCATTTTTCATGAGGAAGGGATTGGGACAAAGCTCTTAATAATTGGCTTCCAGAAAATGGTAGATGAAATCATCTGTAAGAAATCAGCAGTAATAGTGCAGTTAAGAATCCGAAGAGGAAGAGGAAAGGTTGAGGTGTGGCGAAAAGAATGCTCTTAGGAGAAATGAATCAGATGATCACCAACAGGAGGTGGTGGAGTTAGAATAATTTTGTACTCAGGCCACTTAGCATGGAGTGATAACTTTCCCCACCTGAAACAGAAGAGAAGAAAGAAGACAGGGCAGTCCAGGGCTGCAGAGGCACCAGCTGAGGGGGAAACCTAAATGAGCTTAGGCCACTGGTGAGGGCTGTGTCAAAGGGGCTGAGGGGCTCCAGTCCCCACAGGAAGGAAATCAGATGTAAAGGAAGGAGTGCAGACGGTGAAGAGTGGGGCAGGTTACCTGCCTGAGGGTCTGATGAAGGTGAGTGGGTTGTGGTGGGAAAGAGAACACCAGGTGTGAGGCTGAGCTAATGGACACGCAGAGTAGGACAGCCACGTAGGCTGGTGAAGTGGCACCGCCTGCCTGCAAGGGAGCACAGAAAGCAGGAGGGCGAGGACAGACAGGTGAGGTATCCCCTGCAGGTGGGCCCATGGGTCCCTGCTGTCCAGTCACGAGAGGTGAATGGGGAGACCTGCAGGAAAGTAAGAGAACAAATGGCATGACCCTTAGCATGGACAGTGGTCTGTGGCAGCAGTAAGGAAACAAGGCCCAGGACAGCACAGGAGAAAGGTGCCGCGTGGCCATAGAAGGTGAGGACAGCAGGAGATGGACAAGGGAAAGCCACCTGGCTAAGGAGAGAAGGGATGAGGATGGAAAGCTGGGGATGGCGGGCTTTGTGATAGCAGCTCTAGGAGTCCCACTTTTAGGAATGGGGCTGAGGCCACCTGGCGAGTGGGGTGAATAGTAGGGATCCTGAGGAGGGTTTTCAGAGAGGCCAAAGGCACTCTGGATGAAGGAGAAAGGCTTGGGAGGTCTGTGTGAGCTAGGGTTCCTGCAGAAGGCTCAGGGCCCCTCTCTGTTGTGAATAAGATGCCTTGCTAGATGCAGAAGCTCAGCGTAGCTATCTAGGAACATAAGCCTCCTGCCTCTTTGTTCATCTTCATATGTAGGGGCCCTGGTCATGGGAGTTCATTCCCGGGAGCTCCTCTGTTCTGCACAACATGTGCCTTTTCAAGGGCAGAGAACAGATGTGTGAGACCTTTGGAAGCAGGCCCTGGCTTCCATATTAAAATAAAACCACAGTCTAGTACATACTTAATAGCTGTCTACAAATAGAATGCTAGCTTTTCACCTATAGGTTTAGATTTAGCATTCGTAAACATTTTATTCCATTTCAAACTGAGGTAGCAGTGTACAGCGAGTGCTCAGAAATCAGTCATCTGTACACCGTTTGAGTTAGTCGAAGACAACATTGGAATTCTGGAATCCTCAGTGTTGTCGGCAGGAACCTCAAACTCTGTATGTGGTATCCTATGCCTTTTCCTATAAATCCATACCTGTAATGAAGTTAAATTCATAAATTAGGCACAGCAGAATACTAATATCAATAACTAATAAAATAGAATAATTTTAACAATATTCTGTGATAAAAGTTACTTAAAATTTCTGAATTGTGGGGCTGAAGTTGTGGCTCAGTGGTAGAGCGCTCGCCTAGCACATGTGAGGCACTGGGTTCGATTCTCAGCACCATATATATATATAAATAAATAAAGGTCCATTGACAACTAAAAATATATTTTTTTAAATTTCTGAATTGTTTATTTCTGGATTTTCCATTAGTATTTTTGGACTGTGGTTGACAGCAAGTAATGGAAACCATGAGAAGCAAAATCGTGGACACGGTACTACTGGGCCATCTAATGCTCCAAACGTGATGATCCCCTCCCACTCTCCCTTCTGAGACTGCCCAGTATCCCTGAGTGATGTAGGGAGGGAAGAGATTTTCCTTCATTTTCAAAAGAAGCAGAGAGGAATTATTTTATGTGTTTCTAAAATTAGTTATAAGAATACAAGAGCTCTGGCCTCAAAGAAGGGGCGAGGCGATGAAGCATATACTTTTTGCTTTTATGCAGTCATGTGGGCTTTTGGTATTCTGATTCTGGAGAGGCAGATCATGCACCTGTCATGTCTTCAGCAGGTGAAGAGCTATTTTTACACACCTGGAATTATGTCTTGTGTGGCCTGACTTGATTCCACTCTACTGCATACTTTTCCCAAGAAACACTTCCCTATTGCCCAAGGACCGAGGGCTGTGTCTGGGTGCAGCTTGTATTGAAAGCAGTGGATCTGGGACAGACAGGTCCTCATGCTTCTGAGCTCTAGGGTGCTTTGAAGATTGTGTCCCAGGACTCTCAAATTCATTTGAAGTCCATCATTTGCCCAGGAACTGGGCTTCACTGGAGGTCTAATGTTTGGGGGAACATCTTCTCAATCCAAATGAATTAGGCAAACATTTCTGAGACACCTGCCTTTTGGGCCTAGCCTGTGTCTGGTGAGGGAGAGGACTTTTCTTGACACTCCTGAGGCTGCTGTAGGCTGACACATCACAGCTACCCAGTGACCAGATTACAAAGGGCCCTGAGAAAACAGGAGTGGCAGTTCCTGGGTCTGTGCTAGGGAGGTTTCCATGGAGAAGGCAGCATGTGATCTGGATCTTGAAGGGCTGCTCAGAGCAGTAGAGAAGCTTTCTGAACAGGGTCTGGCAGGGCACTGAGGCCACAGGGAGGCAGTATATGAGATCAAATAATGCTGTGCATGTGGTGGGTGCTTAGAATGTCCTTAAGTATATAGTCGGTGTCCCTGGGTGTTGTTAGAAGTGACAGCACCTGAAGGCCTGGGACCTAGATGCGAGGGGATGAGTGGGGATGAGAACAGCAAGGAAGGTGTCAGACAGACAGACAAGATTGAATGCCACACGAGGCAGAGGAGGGACATGGTCAGAGTTGTGTTTTACATGTCACAATTGGTTTCTTGAATAGTTAATACAATTACACAGTTCAAAATAAAAAGTACGTTAAAAGGTGTTCATGAACCAGGTGCAGTGGCGCATGCCTATAATCCCAGCACTTTGGGAGGCTGAGACAAGAGAATTGTGAGTTCAAAGCCAGCCTCAGCAACAGCGAGGCGCTAAGCAACTCAGTAAGACCCTACCTCTACATAAAACACAAAAATAGGGCTGGGGGTGTGGCTCAGTGGTCGACTACCCCTGAGTTCAATCCCTGGTACCAAAAAAAAAAAGGTGCACATGAAGAAGTCTGGTTCCCAGCCCTGACTCCATCCTATATGTATCTGTTCTCTGGCGTCATTTTTTAACTATCAATGTAACAGAGAAAAGGTCTGATTGTGCTGCCTGCCACATGGGCCAGTGACTGGAGAGTCAGCAACAGGAGAAGAAAGAGGTTTATTTAGTGGCCAAAGAATGGAAAAGCAGGAACTGTGCTTAAAACAACTTCTCAACTCTAGGGAATTGAGGAGTTGCAGGAAAAGGATAAAAATAATGGGGGAGAGGTACAGGCTAATAAAGAGGAGGAATATTCATGTCCTTTCTGGGAATGGTGGAGATCTTCCAGAAACGTGGGTACCACCTCTTTTCACTCCTTTTATGGTCTGGCAGCTGGGTTAATCCCCAAGGTTAAGGCTACGAATGAAACAGACACAACATGAAGGCAGAAGTGCCAAGCTTTTTCATCTTATTCTAGTTACCCATCAGACATGAGCAGACCCAAGTGAAGAGCTAGAGTTTTCAGCAAAAGCAGACTTCGTGTGCCTGAACAGTCACCCAGCAATCATTATCATAACCTACACAGCAGCCACACTAGTGGGGGACTAATAATGTCCAAGATTAGTGATTTTGTAAGTCAGTTAATATCAAGTGAAGCTAGAGGGGTTGTTTAGATTTTTCCCTTAAAATCATTCTTGCATTTATTTATATGTTTATCCACATCTCCATCTAGACCTGCATCTATATCCACATCTCTAGCTATGCAGTTTTATTTTGGAGCAATTTCAACCCTGCAAAGAACTTCCCCAAAGACCCTATTTACATTTTGCCAATTGCCCTAGTGAGAGTCTAGCACAGGATCTAATCCTGTCCAGGGTTCCATGTTAATGTCACATCCAGCTCTTAAAATCTGCAATAGGTCCTCAGTATTTCCTTGAATTTCAGGCCCTCGATATTTTGTTGTTGTCAGGATTTACAGACCAGTCTTTGTAGACGGTCCTGTACTATTTCCTTGTTATTAGACCCCGATTATGCATTTCTTTGGCAGGAATATCACAGCAGTGATATCTCTTGTACCTGTGAGGTTTCAAATGATACCAGTTTGTTCCATTTCTGATGGTGTTAGTTTTAATCACTTAATTAAGATGGTATCCACCAGGTTCTCCACTGTAAGTTTACTTGTTTCTCACTTTGTTTTGAAAATATATTTGACATGATAATACTTTGAAACTATGTAATTATTCTATTTCTTATTTTACTTTCACCCACTAGTTTTAGCATCCATTGATTTTTTTTTTTTTGCAGGAATTAATTTTTACTATGATAGCTGTAAATTGATAATTTTTCTAATTTTATCATTCCTTCTGCATTTATTAGTTGGGCATTTTCTTCAGATGCAGTTATTTTTATGTGACTTTTATCAGTGGGGGTTTCTTATTTTAATCAATTGATTAAAGTCTACTAATACTTTTTGATGTTCAAATTGTTACATATTTGACCAGTAGGAGTCCTTTCAAGCTAGCTTGTACATTCTTTTGATATATCCCCATTATTCTTTGAACATTTCTTTGCTTTCTGCTTAAAAAAAAAAGTTTCAGGCTTTTCTTGCATGTTCTCTGCTTAGTCCTAGTATCAATTATTTCTCCATGGACTCTTGGTTCCTTTAAGTAGAGAGTGTTTTACCTATTGCTCCATCAGGGCCAGGTGTGCTGATTTCCACTGGAGCATTGCTGCCCTCAGGCCTTCTCAGTGGAGATGTGCACCTATGTATCCTCTTTGCATCTCTATTTATTCTTCTATCTTCTGCTGTCTGTCTGTCTCTTAAACCACAAGGTCTTACAATTACTTCCAATTCCAATCCATCCTACAGGGTTCATTTTTGCTTTCTCTTTTCATGCTACACCTGTCTTCTCTGTCAGCAGGAAACCTATTGCTGTTATCTTCAATGCATTTACTAACTCAATCCTAGGCACATAGCCAGTCACTGGGCTTTTCCTGTTACCCTCTGTGGTGCCATTTTTGTGTGGCTTACCATTACTGGCTCTCTCTGACCAGTGCTATCCAATTACTTTTATTTATATTCTCTTGGCCAAAACTCAACCCAAGGGAGTTTTGAGAACTGTTACAAGGGAGACTGAGGATTGTTGCTTAGCTGTTCCCAGGCAAGAAACATTGTGAAAAAATAGCTAGCCAGAGTCTGCCACATTCATAGACACTATTCAATGCTGTGATTACTCATTAATATGAGTAATGTGCCCTGGAGATCTTTCTTATTAGTACATAAAGAGCTTCCTCGTTCCTTAAAAAACAAAACATCTGCAGAGTACTTCATTTTCTAGTTGTACCACAGTTTAATAGTTCCATCTAGATGGGTGCTTGGATTGACTCCAGTCTATTGGAATGCTGAGATGAATAATAGGGTCATTTTGTACATGTACAGATAAATCAGGATAGTGTCTTAGGACAGGGATAGCTGGGTTAACTGTAAATCTGATAAACTTGTTAAATTGTCCTCTTTTGTAAACCCGTCTTTATTAAGAGTTAAGTTGACCATCCCTTTATCGGCCATTTGTATTTCTTTTCTCTCTTTGTTCATATCCTTCTCGACCTCTTGCCTTGTAGCAGCTCTATGAGGGGATATTAGCTTCTCTGTGATTTAAGTTGCAAGTATTTCCCAGTTTGCTGTTTGCCTTTGAACTTTGCATATAGTGTATTTTCTGTGCAGAAAATTTAAATTTTCATATAGTGGGGTTTTCTTTCCTTTCATGGCCTGTAAGTTGTAATTGTTAGAAAGCTTCTCCACTGTGGAGAATGGATTAGAGTAGGGACAGACTAGAGGCAGGGAGACCAGGCAAGATGTTGCTGGGAATGGAAAGAAGGGTATACTTGTCACCTGTTTAGTGACAAGTTGGTACGAGAGTGGGGCAAGGGAGGAGGTGAGAATAACTGAGACTTCTGGCCAGATGGTGCTGCTCAGCATGTAATAAGGTTCCCCATTGTTTCCCAAGGTTTGAGCTGAACTCGGGGGCAAAAGAGGGTGGAATAGAACCCTGAATGGAACTTTGGGATAAACTATCTTACCATTTTCCTTACAGTACCTGGCAACAATGAAATTCTACACCATTGAATGTGTAAAAAGACGACCAGCTTTGCTTGTGATAAAGGATATGCAATTTTAAACTACACATTTCTCACCTATTGGACAGAGGAAAGCTAGAAGTTGGGGCACATACTCTGATTTGATAATTCCAGGAGGCGGGAAGGACAGGGTAGAGTTTACAAAAGTCACGTGCGTTAAATCTTTGGATCTCAGGCAACTTGGAACTAAGCGTCTTAGGAAGATGGCCCATTGGGAAAGTAAGGTCTGGTCTTTTCTTTGTTCCCTTTCAGTGAGATGGGGTTTTGTTGGTGGTGTTTGGTCATCCTTTCTTCCTCACCTGGTCAATTTATTTACTTGTGGATAAGCCCTTATCAAGCACCTGCTCTGTGCAAGCTCCACTTTGGGTGTTTGTGATACTTTAGTGACTAAAATGGACAAAGTCTCCTGCCTGGCCTTCTATCTGGCCTCGTGACTCCACTGGATTGTTCTGTTTGTGTGTGTGTTTTCCCCTGGTTTCTGCTTCCTCAAGCTTTGGTTTATCCTGACCTCTTTGTCCTCTTGATTCTTTCTGCATCATGATAGACTTGCATTTTCCCTAATATTTTGCTATTACAGATAGTACTGTATCAAACTGCCTTGAACACCTATCTTTTTATATTTATACTGGGTTTTGGAATAAAGTCCTAGAAGTGAGCTTGCTGGGTCAAAGGATAAGTCCTTATGTGCACTGGTAGATGTGGCTAAGTTCCTCTCTAAAGGGGCTCTGTGGGTTTTACAGTTTCAGTCCTGTTTGATGACCCTCTTTAACTTCTTGGAGCCCCCCTCTATCCTTCAGGAATTTTCATACCATGCACCCTGAACTAGGCTCTGGAATACTGTTTCCACTAAAATGTACTGTACTCATCTCTTCTTCCTTCTGCCAATCATCCTTAACATTCAAAAATCTAAATGAAGCTAACAAACAATTACAATTTAAATTGGAGGCTTAATCATGCTGAGAGTGATTACTTTAAATGATCTAAAAATACAGTAATTTGTATACAATTAATGGATTATACTTTAAGGATAAAAAGAATTCAAAAAGATCTTGAACTGTTTTCATGAATTATACTTTTTGTAATAGTATTTGTTTTGCTTTTCTGAAACAGTTACTAACACTATTGTAAGATAAAGCAAATAAGCAATAATCTTCATGTTGTTAGTCAAGATTTTTAGGTTAAGAAAAAAGATAAAACACATAACCAAAGATAAGCAGCCAGGTTTTGTGGTGCATGCCTGTAATTCCAGCAACTTGGAAGGATGAGGCAGGAGGATCACAAATTTAAAACCAGCCTCAGCAACTTAGCAAGACCCTGTCTCAAAATAAAAAATAAAAAGGGCTGGAAATGTACTTCAGTGGAGAGCTCCTGGTTTCCCTCTACAAAATGTGCAAAATCATGTACTTCTAACTCTGAATTAGAAATATTATATACACTCAAGAAGTATATTATCTTTGTTAAAAAGAAAATGTAGCTTTTCTTCTTCCTCCTCATCTTCTTCCTTTCCTTTCAGTCCTAAAGCCAGTGGTTGAAGCTGAGTAAGGTAGCTACCCCATGCTGGGGGTGGGGGATAGAGGATTCTTGGAGCTCAGAGGGTCCCTGTGAGGGGTGGGCTGTCCAACACATGGTTCAGAGCCTGCGTGGGCAAGAAGCAGCCTAATGCTAGGTATGGGAGTGAGGGTGGGACAAGGAGGGTGTCCACAGAAAGTGCCAGTGGTGACAACCCAGCATGATAAGGGCAGAAAGTGGCAACTGCTTTGAGAGATTTAGGGAGGACTAGACAAATTAGCAAATGTATTAAGAGTCACATATGTATTGGAGTCACAAATGTAATTGGAGTCACATATCTAACTATTGGAAAAGACTATTATACATACAGCATGGGCCTTGTGGTGTTGACTGGAATTGAACTCATTGTTTCCCATATACAGATAAGTAAATAGAAATAAATATAAAGATAGTGGTGTGTGTGTGTGTGTGTGTGTGTGTATGTGTGTCTCCCCTAGCTATGTCCACTATCATGAGAACACAGAATCTTCATAACCAAAAGCCCAGACGGTGTTCAGCTCTTGATTTCTAAATACCATTCTCTTTCAAAAGGAATCAGGGTTTTTTACAAACTGTCAGAGTCCAGACTCTGGACACAAAAAAATACAGGATAATCCAAGACTTTTTTTAATCATTCTTAAAAGTAAGGAAAATGTCAAAGACAACTGAGGTTGGCTTAGAAGATTTCAGGAGCTAACTGAAGAAGGCCCAAGATGGAACTATTGGACACGAATAAGAATAACAAGTGCAGCATATTGAAATGCATCAAAATTGTTAAAATTCATAAGTTTACTTTTAGAGCAACAAAAATTAGCTGATAGATTATCTTTGGATGATATAGTAAGGAACCAAAGTATTGTAAAAACTGAAAAAAAAAAAAAGGAAGAGGATCAGTAATTCAGTTTGCCTTTCCTATATGAACCATACCTGAAGGTAATAACTATCTGCACAGAAAAGCTTCTCTGGGAATCCCAGCTGGTAGATGAAGACAGCATTCATTGCGGCCACCATTTGGCAAAGCCCTGTGAGCTAACGGACCTAGACAGTGATCATCAATGTCCACTGACATCCCAAAAAGAGAGACCTGTAGATCTGCTCTATACCTCCTGATGGTTCAGACGTTATAAAGTATTTTTGCTCAAAATCATATCACAACTGGGGCTGCAGGTCAATGGAGCTTGCCTAGCATATGGAGACCCTGGATTCAATCGCTAGCACCTCAAAAAAAAAAAAAAAAAAAAAAGATCACTCCCTTTGTTAGATCTATAGCTCTATCAGTTTATAGAAAATGCTGGAACAGTGGAACATGTTTTAAAAATATAGTCAAGAAAACCCAGAAGGTGAGACACAGTAGGAAAAATGAAGCCAGATGCCGTGCCGTGCACCTGTCACCCTGGCTACTCTGGAAAACAGAAAAATAAAAAAGGAAAAGTGACCTGGTTTCTTCGACAAATAATGATTCCCAAGAAAAAGAGGGAACAGCAATCTCTATATTCAAAGAGACTTCAGAGATAAGTCAATGTGACAGGTAGATTTGGGAGAAATTTGAGCACTGCCTATTTGGTGCTATTGTGGATCTGTTTCAGGAGCATCCATTTGTGGTGATGGAAGAGGAGGAGGCAGTGGTGTAGCTGAAAGAAGTGTGGCCAGGGGCTGATCGTTTCTTTTATCCAGGTGATCAGGACTTTGTGGCTCATTGCTCTTTTGTTATTTTTAAATGTCACTGACACCACATGGCCCTTTGATTTCTGCCTCCTCGCTCCAGGCCTCGTGCCTACCCTAGCGTGGCTCCCACCATCTCTGAGGAGCTGGAGCTCCTCTCTGAAGTGTTAATGTAACAGTGTCCACTTTATGCTTTGAATATAGCCCTTGCTGCTCTGCCACTGCAACTTATTTTTTTTTAAATATTTATTTTTCAGTTGTAGGTGGACAGAATATCTTTATTTTATTTTCATGTGGTGCTGAGGATCGAACCCAGCACCTCATGCGTGCTAGGTGAGCACGCTACCACTGCGCCGTAACCCCAGCCCCACTGCAACTTATTTTTAAATTGGACAGTTTCTTTCTCTTTCCTCTCCCTGTGCCTCCCTAATCTCTGCCCCTCCCTAATCTCAGGGGGAACATGTAACCATTTATTCTCCATCCTAAACAGATTTTATCTGTCCCTGAGTACACACCCACCATAGGAACTAAGTAATCTAGATTTGGGGGATGGTACCAGAAGATCTCAGAAATGACTCTCCCCCAAATTAACAAGTGAATTACAACTCCAACAGAGAACACATGAAATGTAGCCTTTGAATCACCTCTATAAAACCCCCCTGGTCCTGCTGATGGGCAGAATCACAGCCTTTGGGACAAGAGTCCCCTGTGTTTCTCTTTTGCTAGCAAAGCAATAAACCTTTTTTTTCCTTTTTCTCAAAACCACGTCCTCGTTATTGGATTGGCATCGGGGACAAGGCCTGAGCTTTTGGCAACATTAATAGTGTCTCCTTTGCAGACCACCTTCCTCCTCCCCCACCAGTAAGGGAGAAGAATCAAGAAAAGAACTGATGAGGTAGCAGTGCAGGGTCTGGGACTTGGCATCTTCAATAACAAACTTAAGGAGTGGTTGTGTGGGTCACATATCTGAGATAATATATGCTGTAGAGTCTGTAGATATAAAATGATAAATAAAAGCGATATTGTTTTTATTTTCAATTCCTTCTCCTAAAGAAGATTTTTCTTGGCTCCAAGCTTCAAGAATATAGGGATGGGGCTGGGATTGTGGTGCAGTGGTAGCGTGCTTGCCTAGCATGCGTGAGGCACTGGGTTCGATCCTCAGCACCACATAAAAACAAAGATATTCTGTCCACCTACAACTAAAAAAATAAATAAATATTAAAAAAAAAAAAAAAGAATATAGGGAAAGGGAACATGGGGGATTTGTTCAAACATAAAAAAAATGTCTCTCTTTGATTTTTTGTAACCAAATAGCATCCAATCTGTTGACCTGGGGATGCTGACCCCTGGTTCCTAGGGCAGAACAGCCAGTCATCAGCCACCTGCAGGGTGGGCAACCCGGAGGGAGGGAAGGAACAAGAGAGCGAGGGTGGGACTTGGCCAAGTGATGAAGTGTTTGAATCAGAATTGGCTGGAACCCGGTGTTGGCAGTGGGCTTGGCCCCGGCACATGACACAGCTGTATTTCCTGTTTCTAGCTCATGGTCAGCGTCCCATGCTTTTAGTCGCAGAAGGGCATCTTGGGAAGCCAAGCAGCTGACTGCCTGGCAAGGGTGCACTACTGCTTCTATGAGTTTGGGGAAATTTGAGGGTGAGTCATGAATCCAAGCTGGCTTCCATGGGACTTGAGCTCTCCCCCTGACCCAGTGTTGAATTTCAGTCCTGTTATCCTAGGAGCAGTATGGTTGGAGGCTCCAGGACCCAATGGACTCCTTCGAAGAGAAAACTACAGTGGTGTGGAAGCCCAGGTGAATGCCTAGAGGCCTGGACACTGTGGACAAGAGGAAGGGCCTTCATTCCAGTCTCCCTGGCCTGCTCCCTACCCTTCTTCCTGGGCCCACGTCACTCCAGGTCTCATGTGTGGTCTACAGATTGTAAAGCCAGATGACCAAAAGGAGGCGAATTAAAACCACTGGGCAAGGCTTTATTGGAAATACACGCTCTCGGGCTGAACTCTCCCGTCCATGAGAATGTGTCTGGGAGAATGGCGCACGTGTTCCGGGGTACAGAAACTTTTAAAAGGCCTAGTCAGGAAGGGGAGAACTTAGGGCAGGAATTCTTCCTGAATGAGTCGGGAAGAATGGCGGTGCCCATACTGGGTGTTCCGTGTTCCTCTGCGCATGTGGCCTGTGGCGGCCATGTTGGTGTGTTCGGGGCATGCGCGCTGCTGGCTGTTTCAGCCTGCCTCGGTAGAGGCAGCCATGTTCGTTCTGCATTTGCCTCTCTAACTTAATACAGATCTTTTCTCATAAAAGGCTCTCAGATGATTCAGTGATCACACACTTCAGAAACTATGAACTCAACCTAAGGGTCACCAACTTCCTTCCAACTTAGATTTTTGGTGCCTGTTGCCATCTGGTCTGGTGTCTTTCTCTAAAGACAGTGTTCATTTAGTTAAGTGAACAGTCATGAGAAGTGCCAGAGGTGGGACAGGAAACATTTGAGGATGTATTCTCTGCTGGGCATTTGCCAATTTCATCTCTGCTCCCTACCCAGCAGACAGTGATAGACATACTTCTAGCAACTTGTCTCCTTTTTCCTGACTTTGAAACAAAGGGTTACTCTGCTGAGGGCCTGCTCACACTAAAATGAGAATGGGAGCTCATTTTTCTTTTGCTGTTTTATTTACATTTAAACTAAATTGTTTAAGGGAAACATTCATATGTAGTTTTAAAGTCTAAAATGAAAAACAGTAATCATCTGTCTTCTCTCCACGTTCCAAAACTGCCCCCTATCCACCACCAAGACAACCATTTTCACCCATTTCTTTTGGTACTTCTCTCTATATATAAACAAATGCTTTTTCTGCTTTTTTCTTGATATATCAAGTTTTAGGCATATCACTTCTCCCACCTGTCATCTCTCCTTCTCCATATGGTTGACTATTTTTTGCTTTAAATTAGTAAAAGGTATTAGCACAAAAGGACCCAGTTGGGTGCAAACTTCACAGATCAACAGAGCCTTTATTGAGCTGTGGAGTCATACCTCTGATGGACCCACTTTCCTGGTGGAAAATGAGCCACCAACCAAAGGGGGAGTCTTTGCTTATTATATATGTCACACTGAGAGATGACTTGATCAATGAGCATGTGTCAGTTTGGACACTCAAGAATTTGAGATCTGTTTTTACTGGGCCAGATGGAGGGTCTGGGGTCAAAGGTCAGTATCTGGGATCTGTTTTTACTGGACCAGATCAAGGGTCTGTCATTTATCAAAGACTGTCATTCTAAGCTTGATGGATATCTCCTTCCCAGGGCTTATCTTGTCACTGGGAAAGAATGTATTGGGAAAGGATCAATGTAATCAATGTGTTTGCTTCTTTCTCACCCGCTCTTCCCAGGCCACAATATTTTGGGGTTTCTCATTTTCCATATCTAACAAAAAGTTTCATCACTAAGACTTGTCAGTATTATTTGGGCAGAGTCAAGTAGTATGCTATGATTCCATTTCCTTTTCTGTGTAGCCTTTTGATTTTCCTTGAGTTATTGGTTGTCCTTTTTTTAAAAGAAAACCTGTATAATTTTCTATGCTTCTTTTTAGAAGCTTCATCACATATTCCACCATTCCATTTATGTCATTAGTCTATGTTTTCTCTTTAGATCTGCCTTTCAGAGCCCTCCATTATTCTCCAGTCAGGACTGGTTACTCCCTAGGTCCACTGTGGAGCATCCTCTGAGACTTTTCTTTATCATGCCTCTGCATTGCAACTCATTTCTGGGGACACATGACTTTTTCTACATGGCTTTACTCTTCTGTTTTGCTGGCACCTAGTCTCCTGTAGTTTCCTAAGAGAGTGCAGATGGGAAGTGCATTTTCTGAACCTTTGAATGTCTATTAAACATTTCTCTTCTGCTCTCACATTTGATTGGTAGATTAACTGGATACAGAAATGTAGTTTGAAAACAATTAACTCTCAGAACCTTACGATGCATTTTTTCTGGACATGTACAATGCCATTTTTTTTTTAGTTGTAGGTGGACACAATACTTTATTATTATTATTATTATTATTATTATTATTATTACTACTACTACTACTACTACAGGCGTGTGCCACCACACCTGTTTTCATTTATGATTATTATTATTATTATTATTTTTGGTACTGGAGATTGAACCCAGGGGCACTTGACCACTGAGCCACATCCCCAGCCCTATTTTGTGTTTTATGTAGAGACAGGGTCTCACTGAGTTGCTTAGCGCCTTGCCGTTGCTGAGGCTGGCTTTGAACTCGCGATTCTCCTGTCTCAGCCTCCCTAAGTGCTGGGATTACAGGCTTGAGCCACCGCGCCCGGCTTCATTTATTATTTTTATGTGGTGCTGAGGATCAAACCCAGTGTTTCACCCATGTTAGGCAAGCGCTCTACTGCTGAGCCACAATCCCAGCCCCACAATGCCATTCTTATTCCTTTGTGTATATATATTTTTCTTTGTTCTGTCTTTGGCAGCTGTTAAATTCTTGGTGTTCTGGAATTTCAAGATCAAATTTCCACAAGTAAACCCTTTAAAATGCCTCATGCCAGGATCTTGGCTGGTTCTTTTAGTCCAGTAACACATACTTTTTAGTTCTGGACAATTTTTCTCATATTATTTATTTGATAATTTCTTCTTTTCCATTTTCTCTCCTTTCAGAATTTTCTGCTAATAAATTATTGAACCTCTTGAACTGATCCCCAACTTTCTTATCTTTTTTTCTTTCATTTTTCGTTTCTTTGTTCTGGTTTCTGGAAGATGTCCTCAATAATGCCTTTAATTTTTCTGTTGACTATTTTAGTTTATCAATTTCTAAGGATGCTTTCTTGTTAAAAGATTGTTCCTTTCTCATAGCAGCTTGTTCTTATTTTCTGGCCTCTTGTATTTCTCTGATCATATGAGATTTGTTGTCTGTGTGTGTGTGTGTGTATAGTATGTGTGTGTGTGTATTTTTTTGTATCGGGGATTGAACTCAGGGGTACTTGACCACTGAGTCACATCCCAGCCCTATTTTGTGTTTTATGTGGAGACAGGGTCTCACTGAGTTGCTTAGCACCTTGCCATTGCTGGGACTGGCTCTGAACTCGTGATTCTCCTGTCTCATCCTCCCAAACTGCTGGGATTATAGGCATGCACCACCGTGCCCGGCTTGTCTGTTTATATTTAAGAATAGGAAACTACAAAAGTTGGTTGGAAGTTCTGTGCTGCTTATCACTTTGGGGTGACTGGGAGGAGACTTTGCCATTTCTTTGGAAGATTTCCCTTCAAAAATATTAGTACAGTCATGAGCCTCATAATAATGTTTCAGCCAACAATGGGCTGTACGTACAATGGTGGTCCCACAAAGTCATAATGAACTGAAAACTGTTCATTGTATAGAGATCCTGCAACTGTTGTAACATCATAGTGTGGTGTGTTACTGCTCATGTGTTTGTGACAAACCTACCACACTGCCAGGCTTAAAAAAAGACAGTACATACAATTATGTACACATAATACTTGATAATGATAATAAATGGCTGTGCTACTGGTTTATGTATTTATTTCCATCCTGGTCCTCTGTTTCTCCCCACGCCTCATCCACCCTCCTTCCTGCCTGGTGCTCTCCCATTCAAGCCACGCAGAGGTCTGTGGGATGGATTGACTTTCCCTAAAGGCAGCACTCAACTAGCACATCTCCTGCTCAGTGCTCAGCTTTACTCCCATCTCAAAGCCTCTTCCTCCCCTGCAGTGACCACCACGTTCCATTGTCATCCCATGTCTCCTCTCACATGTATCCATTCGCTTCTCCTCTGCCTTCACTCTCCCTCGGCAGCTGCATCTCTTGCTGTCTCTTGGTTAGGTTGTTCACTTCAGGAACCTCCTTCTATGGTGTCTTCACCCTCTGGACTTCTCTACTCCAACTAGTTGTGCTCCTGATAGCCACACAAATCTCATTCCCCTGCAGGAAACTTCCACTCAAGAGGAGACTAAGCTCCTACCTGGCCCACGAGACCTCCATGCTGAGGCCCCCACTTCCTTTCTTCTCACCACAGCACATGGTCCTTCTCCAACCTAATGAATTACACAGTTCCTCCTGAAGCCATGCTCTCTCTGACCACCAGCTCTATGTGGTATTGCCTTTCATTTTCCTTCTCAGGAACTCCTACCTACCCTGCAAATCTCCATGTAGATGTCATTCTTCTGCAAAGATTTTCCTGGCCCCCAGATTAATTTGTGGTCCTATGCTGCCGAGTGAGCATCCTAAGGGTGGCACTTCTCATTCTCTTTTAGAATTGCCTTTCAACTTGTCCTTACTAAGCTATAAGCTCCTTCACAGCAGGGACAACTAGTTTGATTACTGGTGTATCCCCAGTACCTAGCACAGTGCCTGACACAGAGTAGGCACTCAATAGATATTGGTTAAACAAATGAATATATGAATACATGAATGCATTCCCATGTTCACATGCAAAAATTGAGATTTGTAGAGGCCAAGCAAATTATCCAAGCTGTGATCTGAACCAAGGTCCTTCTGGCTCCCAAGTCTGAGAATCTCTTTAGTGATGGGTGCCTCATCTTTAGCGCTGTACTTGCTCTCCTAGTCCCTGACCTCTGAGTCAGAGATGTTGACCTTGGCCCCTTACCAGTGTGGATTAAATTATCAGTAGCCTTGATCTCCAGCTGATCTCACCTGGGTCTGCCAAAGTCTTGCAGAGGACCACCCCCTCCCAGACCTCCTCACCCCTGGCAGCCATATGCCCTGTAACAAAAGACATCAGCCCTGGAGGGAGGCAGGTGGGGGTTAGGCTGCTTAGACTGTCCCTCCTCCTCCTCCTCCTCCTCCTCCTCCACTCTCATCAGAGCACTCATTTTCTCTGCCCCTGGCACCCAGATGGTACAGAGTTTTATGGGGCTGCAGGGTGGAAACTGTGAGGAAGCCCTCATTAATTGGTACCCTCACTAGTTGCTCCCTTAATGAACAGGAGTGTGAGTTCCGTTCTGGCCAAATTCACAGAATGCTTCCCTCCAGGGAGAAGTCAGAGCTGAAAGTTTAGATTATTTTGTAGCTTTGGAAGCAAACATCCACTTAGAAAACATGATGTCACCGAGGATGGTTTGATGAGTCTGCAGGGCGCTGGCAGCAGGACCTCTTCCCATTCCAGTTTGCCCTCCCTCAGGAGAGGGACAAGAAAAGCATTTACTTATTTTTTTTTTCCATATTTTTTCCATGGGTGCCTTATAGTTGTACATAATGGTGGGATCAGTTGTTACATATTTGTGCATGCACACAATATAACCATATCCTTCCCCAGTATTTCCCCTTTCCCTCCCTGCCTCCCACCCCTTGTTCCCTTCCTCTACTCCTACTGATCTCCTTTTGATTTTCATGAGAACCACCCCCTCCATCTTTCTTTTCTTTTTCCTCTCCACATTTTCTTTATTCATTCATCCGCTGATGGAGACCTAGGCTGGTAGTTTGGCTACTGTGAATTGAAGCATGCACTTCTGGGTAGGAGTGGGTATCCTTCTGAACAGAGTTGCCTGGTGTCTTCTGGCCATGTGTGTGTGTGTATGTGTGTGTGTGTGTGTGTGTGTGTGTGTGTGCGTGTGCATGCGTATGATGTGTCAGAGAGGAAGAAAGAGATGAGGGAGGGAGAGAGAGACCTAGATGCCATACCTACAAACCAACCCCAGTAGGGGTGTTGTAAATGCTTTTATTATGTCCACAGCTGGAACCACAACTGGTTCTGGAAGCTTCTCTCTAGTTCAGCCTAGACTGAGTCTGTAGTGTTGACCTCAGGGAGATCCAGGGAGTGCTAATATTTGTTCTGCTTTTGAGAGGCAGCACTGAGCCCCAGGAATCAAACTATTCATACTTCACATCCATGTTCTTCTCCCTTCCCTCTTTTGTTTCTGTTCCTTTTGCTTTGATTTCTTCCTCTTTCTCCCTTTTCCTTTCCTTCTGCTTCCTCTTTCCTCCTATTTCTCATCTTAAGATAATAATGTTGAGCCTTTATTTGCCCAGTACTAAGGCCCAGCCCCTCACTCTGCTGAACACCTTAGTGTACCATGTAGTTGAAACTCTCATTTTGCCGGGCGCAGTGGCACAAGCCTGTAATCCCAGCACTTAGGGAGGCTGAGACAGGAGAATCGCAAGTTCAAAGCCAGCCTCACCAACGGCGAGGCGCTAAGCAACTCAGTGAGACCCTGTCTCTACATAAAACACAAAATAGGGCTGGGGGTGTGGCTCAGTGGTCGAGTGCTCCTGAGTTCAATCCCCGGTAACAAAAAAAAAAAAAATAAAGCTCTCATTTTGTCATCCTTCCTCATTGTAAAAAAAAAAAAATTAGAAATTACAGTTAAACAAACACCAAAAACCAAAATTTAGAAGAATTTAAGTTACTTATATCATTGACATTTTGGTATATATTGATCCAGATTTCTGTCTAAGAATCTTCAAGATCTACTAGGAGCATTTTTGAAGTCAGGACTCCTAGGCTTGTGATTTAAATCCCACCTGGATTCAGCTGTATGACCTTGAGTGACCCCTTCCCTCTGGTCCCCGTGTCCCAGGACTGCAGGGCCTGCCTGTGCCACTTGGTAACCATGCCCATTTCAGTCTGAGGGACCAGATTTTTCTCTCCAGGAAGCCTGTTGCCTTTCGCCACCATTTTGAGAATTAGATCTGGATTCCTGGCCCACCTAGCCACCCCCTCCATCCTCATGGGCCTCACCCCTGGCTTCTCAGCTTTCACAATTTCTGCCAAAGCCTTGGAAAATGCAATGCTTGCTCTCCCTCCACCTGCACTAACAAACCCAAAGTGCTGCCCCCAGCACTTTCCCCATGGCCCCTTGTCCTCTGCCAGGCACAGGTGCTACGGGCGCCTGTCTGAAGAGTTCCAGGGCAGGGCTCCCTTCTCCCTCCCTGTGCCTGACACAGGGGCACAAGTGGGAGGCTCCCCTTCCATGTGGCTTAGGGCTGTTTTTCCCTTGGAGTCCCGTGGTTAGGTTTCTGTGGCCCTGGATTGAGGGACCCTGGGCCAGGCTGTGGGTGTGGGCAACCTTGAGGCTCTCAGTTCTGGGCGGGCTCTCAGCAGGAAGAGCTTTCATATGGCTGCCAGCTGGACTCCTGGGCCAGCTCTGTGCCTGGCAGGGCCTGAGGAGGGAGAGCTGAAAGTGTGAAAAACACTCTGTTTGGGAGCTGGTTGGTGGGAAGAAGAGACAAGAGGGAAAGGGAAACAGGCGGTCACAGCGCTCCTGCAGGCTGAGAGGAGAGGCCCTGTGGAAATGAGACCAAACAGCCTTTTCACCCAAGAGGGGGCACTGGCAGAGATACAAGAAGGAACAGCCAGCTGGGCGGGCAGGATGGAGGACATCGCTTCTCCAGCCTGCCTGGCTCCCTGCCCCCCTCACCGAGCCTAATCAGGTCAAGCAGGCAGCTCTGCTGCCAGACACAGTGGCATTGTTTGAAGCCACCACTTTCCCCCTCCTGTCCCCTCTCCCCACTGAAAACTGAGTTCTGACAAAGGAGGCCCTGAGGGACAGGCCTGAGAGGACAAAAGCCCAAGGTCAGGGAGGCACGGTCACTCCTCTGTGCCTCTCTTCCTCCCTCCCACGGGTTATTTTTCTACCCAGGACCTGAGGGAGGGAGAAAACAAGCTGGACCTGGCAAACCTGAAAGCTGTTTTTGTTTACTTAAAGGCATTTTCCGAGCAAACCGCCCCTGAAAGGTCAGCGCCAATCCCAGGCATTGCTGGCGCGGGGCAGCTGGCTTGGAAGGTGTGGAGGGAAAGGAAGCTGTGGGTCACTTGGGTCATATGACCTCACCGGAGCAGGAAGTGGCAGGCCAGGCAGTGGGAGGGGGGCCTGCTGGAGATGAGGCTCTGGAAGACTGGCTACTCCAAGAAACTTAAATAGGGCTTGATGTCAGCAGTTGATCTGCCTTCCAGAACACCCAGCAGCGTGGTGAGAGACTGGAGCCCTGGGCAGGCCTTAAGCGAGCCCGAGGTCTGGTCAGCCACTGCCTTTGGCTTTCTCTCCTTAGCCTCAGTTTGCATGGGGCCACCAAAGAGAAGAAATATGAGTTGGGTTCCAGGCTTTCAGCAAACATTTATTGAGCACATACCACATGCCCAATAGAGTGCCAAGCCTGGGATATAAGTAGCACAAGATCCCAGGTAAGGGGACTGGCGATCCCAGTTTGCCCAGGGCTCTCCCAGTTTTAGCACCGAGCGTCGCATGTGTCAGGAAGCCCTGGAAACCCCTCAGCTCTGGGCCAACTTGGACAGCTGGTGACTTTAGCCCCAGAGCCAAGCAGCTTCTGATCTGGAAACCACAGATATATGATGCCATGTATCAGAGAGTGGATAGGCAAGACCTAAGGAGAGATAAGAAACAGGTCTTGGGAGGGGAGCTTGGAAATGTATCACCTTAGTGACAACAATTGGCAGTTGTTGGAGGACTTATGAGTTGGATTTAAAAACAAAACAAAACAAAACAGTTGTGTCAGCTTTTCATCACTGTGACCAAAACACCTGACAAGAACACCTTAGAGGAGGGAAAGTTGGCTCATAGTTTCAGAGGTTCAGTCCATGGTAGGCAAACCCTACTGCCCTGGCCCAAGATAAGGCAGAGCATCGTGGTGGAAGGACATAGTGGTGGCTATGCAGTAGAAAGAGAGAGGGAGGAGCCAGGGGAAGATGTAATCCCCAAGGGCGTGCCCCTCGCTACCCACCTCCTCTAGCCATGCCCACCCTCCTGCAGTTACCACCCAGCACAGTAGTTCTTTCAAATTATATATCCACCAAATGTATTAATTCACTCATTAGGTCATAGCTCTTATAATCTAATCATGAACTTTGGGGGACACTTCATATATAAACCATAACAATGGTATTGAGGCATAATTTATAGACAATACAATGTACATCTTTCACTGTACAATTTGATAAATTTTCACATGTGTACACCCATACAACTGATACATCATTCAGAATATTTGTATCACTCCAGGAACTTCCGTAGATCTTTTTTATAGTCTACACTATCCTAACTATCCCATCCCAGGTAACCACTTATTTGGTTTCCAAAACTAGAGATTCATTTTACCCTTTTGAGAACTCCATCTTAATGGACTCATATAATCTGTACTGTTGAGTCTGACTTCCTTTGACCAGTATGTTTTTGAGGTTTGGCTTACCCAAGGTATATAAGTAATTTCTTCCTTTCTTTTTTGAACTGGAAATATGGATTTTCCACAATTTGCCCATTTATTTGTTGAGGACCATTGGTTTTGTTTCCAGATTTTTGCTCTTATGAATAATACTGTTAATCTTAGCATAGATATGTTTTCATTTCTTTTAAGTAAATACAAAGATGCAGATTTGCTGGATCAAAGATTAAGAATATATTCAAATTTATAAGAAATTGCCTAAATTTTCCAAAGTGGTTGTACCATTTTACAACCTCACCCTCAATGTGTGAGAGTTCCAGTTTTTCCACATCCTTACCAACATTTGATATTGTCAGTTTAAAAAATTTTAGCCACTTGAGAAATAGCTCATGGTAGTTTAATTTGCATTTCTTTGACGAGTAATGAAGTTGAAGAGTTTTTCATGGGTTTACATATAACTCATATACAAAATCATGTTGCAAAATCTCTCTTCAAGTCTTTTTCTGATTTCTAATTTGAACTGCATGTCTTTTTTA
Organism: Geosciurus inauris; assembly: GCA_004024805.1. NCBI lineage: Eukaryota > Metazoa > Chordata > Mammalia > Rodentia > Sciuridae > Geosciurus > Geosciurus inauris. Next base: position 144,434 of record PVHX01001157.1, on the reverse strand, counting down.
TTGAGTTATAAGATTTCTTTATAGATCCTGAATGCAAGTCATACATTGCAATTTTTTTCTCCCACTCTGTGATTTTTAAAAAATTTTTCTCAAAGGGATGTTTTGAAAAAAAGAGGGTTTTAGTTTTGGTGAACCCAGTTTATTGAGATTTTTATTTTATGGTTTGTGACTTTCATATAACAAGAAATTTGTACCTACTATAAGATCATAAAAATTATTTTTTGTGTTTCCTTTTGAAACTTTAATAGATTTAGTTCTTATTTATTTTGGTCTGTGATCCATATCAGATAAAATTTTACATATGGTATATAGTAATGTCAAAGTTTAAATAATCACTGGTTGAAAATATTTTTCTTTCCCTATTGAAAGTCTTGGTGCCTTGGAGAAAAATCACCTGACAGTATATATGTGTAGGTCAATTTCTGGATTCTCTATTTGGTTCAGTTGATGTATTTGTCTGTCTTTATACCACTATCTCCCTTCAGCTGACCTTTTCTTTAAAATTCTGTTGGTTTTCTGAGGTCCCTCAATTTTCAGAATCAGATTTGTCATTTTCTATGAAAAAATTTACCTGCTGGCATTTCAATTGTGAATGTGGACAATCTATAGATGCGTACAGTGAGAATGGACAAAAATTGTCTTCTTATGCACTAACATACATACCTGCATTTATTAAGATTTTAAAAATTTCTCTTAGCAATGTTTTGTAGTTTGTAATATAAAAATCATGCATATCCTTCATCAAATTAATTTCTGTATGTTTTATGTTTTTATGTTTTGCTACATGGTCACTTAAATTTAAATTTCCAATTTTTTCTCTTATTATGTAGAAATGTGAAGTATTTTTGTATATTATCCTATATTGTGATGTTGGTAAATACATTTATTGATAATGATTTTCTGGGCGACTTCTTATGATTTTTTTATGTAAATATCTATGCTGTCTGTGAATAAAGATAGCTTTACATCTTCTTCAATATTTCTTTATTTACGTTATTTCACTGTGAAGGAATTCCAGTAAAATATTGAATACAGTGGCGAGAGATGACAGCCTTTCTTTTTTTATTTTGGAGGAAAAACATTTAATCTTTCATCTTTAAATATGTGATTAGCTGTAGATTGTTTAAAATTATATATTGTTGCCCTTTGCTAAGTTATAAAAGCCTACTTCTGTTTATAATTTGTTGTGGGCTACTTTATTTTTTGAGTGTTACTTTTTAAAGTCATGAAAGGCTGTTGAATTTTGTCAAGTGATTTTCTATTGAAATGCTTATAGAAATTTCCTCTGTTGTGCTGTGAGTGTAGTGAATTATATTGACTGGTTTTTGAATGTTAAACCTGTATAACTTCCTTGACCCAGCTGTCGTGATAATAGTGTGATACTAAATTACCTGTATTTGGAGATTTTCTATATATCTTATTTTTATTGAATTATAATCTAATTCCATTGTAATTACAGAACTTATAAGATTCCAAACTATTGACTTTGGAGACAATTTAATGAACCAAGATATGTTCTATCTTGATGAAGGTCAACATTTCCTTACAACAAAAATTTGTTATGCTGTTATTTGGTGTAGTGTCCTATAATTATAATTAATTATCATAAACAATTAATTAGTATATATTCGTTCAATATAATTATTGTATCAACTAGTTCAATTTGGTTCAGATCTTCCATATACTGGTTTTCTTTGTCTATGTGTTCCTTTAACTACCGAGAAAGAGGTGAAAATACCCAACTATGATTGTGGAATTGTCTATTTCTTTGGGCCCATCATTTTTGCTTTATGGATTATGAAGCTCTGTTACTAAGTTTATTCTTGTGTAATGTTGTTATGTCTTTTGGCAATTTGCTTTTTTTCATCATTTTGACACATTCCCCTACATCTCTTTAAAAGCTTCTACTTTATCTGTTACTAACGTAGTCATGCCAGTTCTCTTAGGCATACTGTTTGTATGGCATCTTTGTATTTGAAGTGCACCTACTGTACATAGCATAGAGTTGGGCATTTTAAAAAATATATGTAGTCTGATAATCTGTGCATTTTAGAGTGTTTAGTCCTTCACCATTTAATGCAACTGTTGATATAGCAGAGCTCAAGTCTGCCATCTTGCATTGTTTTCCATTGTTCCTTCTCTTTTCTGTTTTCTTCTGTTGTTCCTTTTCTGCCTTTTCATGGGTTAATTGTTAGTTTTAAATATTTCCCTTTACTTTTTTTCTATTGACTTCTTAGCTATACATTTTACTGTTATGTTTTAGGGTTTGCTTTAGGGTTAATAATCTGTATTTGTACCTTATAAAAGTCTCTTTAGAATCAACTTTGAACCCCTTCTTCTCACTTTCACTTCCCACCTACCATATCCCACTTCACGGTGGAATAACCTTAGAACAGCGTGATTTCACTTACAGACTTTACCTTACCCATTGTCCTCTTGTTGTCATATTGTCTCTATACATTATATATTCTACCATACAATTTTATCATCCTGCCTTAAGTAGTCAGCTGTCTTTTAAGAAAATGCAAAGGAAAAACCCATACATTTCATTTATTTATTTAGTGGTACTAGGGGTTGAACCTAGAGCCTCATGTACGCACTCTACCTCTTAGCTACCTTCCCAGCCCTAAAGTCTATGCATTTTAATATTTATTTATCCGTTCTTCTGCTCTCCATTCCTGTAGATCCAAGTTTCTGGTATTTTCTATAAACATGAAAAATAACCTTTAGCAGTTTTTATAATGCAGAAGTGCTGGCTAGAAATTGTATGAGTTTTCCTTGGAATGGAACCACAATTTAATCCAGTAATCCCACTCCTAGGTTTATACCCAAAGGCCTTAAAATCAGCATACTACAGTAACACAGCCACATCAATGTTAATAGCAGCTCGATTCAAGATAGCTAAACTATGGAATCAACCTAGGTACCCTTCAACAGATGAATGGATAAAGAAAATGTGGTATATATACACAATGAAATATTACTTTGGCATTACATAAGAATGAAATTATGGCATTTGCTGGTAAATGGATGGAACTAGAGAGTATTATATTAGGTGAAATAAGCTAATCTCAAAGAACCAAAGACTGAATGTTTTCTCTGATATGCAGATACTAATTCACAATAAAGAGGGGAATAGAGGTAATTTGGACTAGATAGAGGAGCATGAAGGGAGGGGAGGGGCATGGGGATAGGAAGGATAGTAGAATGAATCAGACATTATTACCCTGTGTGCATATATGATCACATGACCTGTGTAACTTTACATCATGTCATGTACAACCAGACGAATGAGAAGTTATACTCCATTTATGTATGATGTTTCAAAATGCATTCTACTGTCATGTATAACTAATTAGAACAAATTAGTTTTTATTTCTCTGGAGTTTTATTTGTTTTCACCTCATTTTTGAGGGAGGTTTTCACTGGATATAATAGTCTATGTTAACAGCATTTGTTTTTTAAGTTTCACATGTCCCATTCCATTGTTTCTAGTCTTCATTGTTTTTTTTGCTTGTTTTGGTTTTTTTTGTGGTACTGGGGATTGAACTCAGGGGCACTCGACCACTGAGCCACATCCCCAGCCCTATTTTGTGTTTTATGTAGAGACAGGGTCTCACTGAGTTGCTTAGCACCTCGCTGTTGCTGAGGCTGGCTTTGAACTCGCGATTCTCCTGTCTCAGCCTCCCAAAGTGCTGGGATTACAGGTGTGCGCCACTGTGCCTGGCTCCATTGGTTTTGATGAAAGTCAGTGGTTTTTATATCATTGTTCTTCTGTATGTGATGCATCTCTTATTCTCTGGCTATTTAAAATATTTTCTCTATCCTAGTTTTGAGCAGCTTAAGTAGTAAGTGCAGGTATGATTTTTCTATTTATGCTCGTCTTTTTTCTGAGTGTCTAATTTCATATCTGTTACAGCATTTAATTTTTTCCCATATGTCTCTGAAATTCTGCTTATTTTATGCTCTAATTTTTCTTTTTATTCTTTGGTTTTGATAATTTTTATTAATTTGTCTTTACTATTACTGAATTTTTCTTTTTCCATTTCTAGTGTGCTGTTAAATTCATTCAGAGAATGCAATGAATACCCAGTTATTATAAATTTGAGTTTTAGAATTCTTATAGAATTTTTATAACTTGTTTCTCTACTAAGAGTCCCTCTTTGTCACTCATTATCAACATATTTTTCCTTTAGTTCTTTTTTTAAAATATTTTTTTAGTTGTAGATTGACACAATATTTTTATTTTATTTATTATTGTTATGTGGTGCTGAGAATTGAACCCAGTGACTCATGCATGCAAGGCAAGCGTTCTACCACTGAGCTACAGCCCCAGCCCCTCCTTTAGTTCTTTGAAAGTATTTATTATCATAGTTTTAGTCTGCTAACTTTTGTATCACATCTGGATTTTTTCTATTGCCTTGTTTTTTTTAAATGTTACAGTAAGTCACATTTTTTCATGTTTTTGATTCTCTATTGGACATAACCAATAACACATTTTAAAAACAATGGGATATTTTATTTTCCCCTCAAGGGTGTTAATTTCTGTTCTAGCATATTGTTCAATAACTAGCTGACCCCTGGAATTTGTCTTGGCTTTCTCCTTTATAAAAAGGGGAAAAAATTATAAAATTCTTTTATAAAAAGAATTCTTATTTCTTGGTGTTAGAGTAGGCCGATAGACTCAGCAGAGAGATGAGGGGAGAGAAAATAGAGCTTGCTCCATTTTCAATGACAAAAGATGACTACATTTCAGCAATGCAAAACCCCACCCATTAACTGCCTCCTTCAAGGTCAGAAGCTACCTTCTTCAAACTAAAAAAAAAAAAAAAATAGGTGGGGGGTAACCAGCCTAAGGGACTTTCTAGCTTTGAAATGTATTCAGAGCACTGAGGCACTAAGCCATGGCAGGGAACCGTGAGGACCACCCCAAATAAATAATTCATAGAATGGGAGGATCCCAAGGAGGCCATAAATATGCAAAACACAGAACACACAAGGCCACTTACTCCCTTAGGACAGTCCGCTCCATGTTCCCCATGGAGGGTACTGTTATGGTTTGGATATGAGGTGTCCCCCAAAAGCTCCTGTATTAATGCAGATATATTCAGAGGCAAAATGATTAGATTATGAAACCTGTAACCTAATCAGTCCACTCTGGTTTGAATCACTGGGTTGAGACTATCGGCAGGTGGGGCGTGGCTGGAGGAGATGGTCGCTGCAGGTGTGCCTTGGAAGGGTGCGTTGTCCCTGTGCCCCCAGCTTCCTTGCTGTCATAAGCTGAGCATTTCCTCTGCCAGGCCCTTTTGCCATGATGTTCTGTCTCACCTTGGGATCAGAGCAATGGAGTCAGCTGTCTGTGGATCGAGATCTCTGAAACCATCAGCCCCCAATACGCTTTTCCCTCCTCTAAGTTGTTCTTTAGGTAGCTGGTCAGCAGTGAGTGTCTGAGCAGGAAAGGACAGTGAAAGGTGACTGAAAACCATAGACAGCCTTATTGGACACGGAAGCACCTGGAGGGTGGGGCCTTGGTATCTCAAAACCTCCCCCAGCCATAATTAATTATATCCCCTTCAGAAAAAAGATTGCTTCAAGATCATGTCACACCCTACCAGGTGGCCTGGATCCTCCCCTGTCACCAAAACTATGCCACAAGGAGACTAGGCCACATACTCTCACTGGCATATGCAGGAACACCAGCTGTCAGCTATCTATTTACAAATTTGCTGCCCAGAGAGGCATAGAAATATGTGACCCGATGTTCCCAGGTGGAGTTTCCTCAGTTGTGGAAAGAGATTTCAGTTAAGACATGTGGTTAGTAGAAGCATAAATCACTCCTTGTGACCAGGACATCCCAGAGCCTCACAAAAAGTTTGCTGGGGACTATACAAAGGGTAATAAACCGATTAAGGGGGTATAAGAACCATGGGACCGGAAATTCTTTAAAACCCTTGACTTGGTAAAAGCCATTGTCCTCTTCTCTGAGAGGACCCACTCTGTCCCTTGAGAGTGTCCCCTTTCCTCATCTCTTTGAGTAAACTTTGCTATTCTTTTACTAAGTTTCACATCTTGCCTGGAATCCCCTGAGCAAGAACACAAGAATCTGGCACAGGGACTTCCATAGCTGCCTGGCTCAGCTCCACTGCCAGGTCTCTGCCACACTTCTGTTTCATGAAATCAAACCTTTATGCCTTTTCTATCCACATCTCTTAACTGAAGTGTTTCTTTCCAGAAGAACTGATAAAACTCCATCTGGGAACATTGGGTCTCATGGATGTGTCTCTATGTCTCTCTGTGCTGCAAATTTGTGTATAGATAGCTCACAGCAGGTGTTCCTGCATATGTCAGTGAGAGCATGTTGCCTAGTCTCTGCAGAATAAAGTTGGCAGAGTGAGGCTGGAGAATGTGCAGGGGAGATAACACCATTTACTAAGCACCAACTCTGAGCAAGGTTGGATTATACCCTTTATACACAAATCTCACTTCATCCTCATTACTACCCTAGTAAGTAAGGAAGTAAGCATTCTTACGTTCATCTTTCAGAAAGAGTACTAAAGCTCAATGAGGTAAAAGGACCTTGCCCAGGACCACATTGATGGAAACCAATGGAGCAAGGATTCAAACCAATGTCTCCATGCCCCTAATCCAGATTCTTCAGCATGTGATCAAAGGGTATGTAGTTTCCAGACCCATGAAGTTGGAACCAAGGACAGAAGAAGAAAATTCATGGTCTAGTGTTGCCTTATTGGAACTGGGAGGATCTTAGGGGTCCTTTATTGTAGCCTCCTACCTGAAAGAGTACTCTTTGATCCTCTCAAAGAGTGATCTGGAGGGATTTGTGATCAGACATAGAAGAATGATAAGGATGGGGAGCTCAGTGGGGGAGGAGGGTCAGAGATTTAAGTAATTGAAAGTACAGAAAGGGAATCATGGGACCCACAAGGAAATGAGTCTATGGTCAGGGACTGAGGATGAGGTCAGAGGAAGAACAGAAACCTCAGGTGACAAAAAAGGTCATCTGTGCACTGTAATTTACAAGAATGCCCACGGGGCAGGATTAGCGCAGCAGATAAGGGCCTTCCCAGAAGCAGCTCACTTGTGGAGACAGCAATGCAGTGAGAGAACCAGCCTCTGGGGTCTGGGGGCAGGGGTGCCCACATGAGTCAGAACCAGCATGAAACCCTCAGTCAGGCTGGAAGGTCAGCAGGCTGTGACAGGGTACTGAAATGAAGCATGATGTCATGAAGTGCAAGAAGGGAAGGAGGCAGAGAGTCTGGAAGGAAGATCCCTAACTCACCCACCCGGATTAAATGCAAACAGCTTCCTGTTTCAGAAAGGCAGCCTGCTTTCCTTTTTTAATATTTTAAAATAAAAACCACTGTTTCACACATTGACATAATCCAAAGAGGCAAAAGAATATACAGGGAAAAGTCGTCCTCCTTCCTATGTCTGCTCCCCTGACTCCCTTTCCAGAGGCTCCTGCTTCTGTTCCCAGGTTCCAAGGAGCCTTCCGCAGGGAGTCCCAGCATTTAAGAGCTTCTGTGTAGATAGTTATACTCTTTACATAGATGACGGCCTACTGTAAGGCTCTTTTGTATGCTGCTTTCTTTAAAATAATTCCTTACTAGTACAGAATGAGCTGCCTCATGACTTGCCAACATAAATTTTTCCTTGTATAGGTGTGTAATAATTTAGCTAGCCTCCTCCCAATGGAGATTCAAGTTAATTTACAATATTTTTCTATTATATACTACTTCAATAAATATCCTTGAACATACATAATTTCCTGTGTGTGAGAGAGACAGAAAGAAAATGAGAGAACCAGGAAGGAGCTGCAGGGTCAAAGGGCATGAGCATTTTAAAATATGAAGACCATTTCTCTCCCTTCTTTAATTGCTGTGGGCTGCTCACGTGTGGATAGGTGGAGCTGGCCTGTGAACTCTGATAGGAGGAGACCATATTTGCTGTTCATCTCAGCTCTTCCTACAATGCTGTGAGATAGAGTCTGTCCCAAATGGTCAAGCTTAGAAAGTTCTAGAAGGAACTGCAATTTGGATGAGTCTCTCAGATACTCTAATACTAGGAAATGCAATGTCTTTCTGAATAAAAGTACAGCTAATTGGTTGCTAGAAGTATATGCTGCTCCTGATAAGTACCAAAGCCAGGTTTCTGGCCCAAATTGGCCTTGGGTGTGGGCCCAGGATCCTCTGCTGAGTTTGGCTCAGCTTGAGCAGAGTTGAGAGAGCCCATTCATACCAACTCCCATCCCACCAGCTTCTGTGAGGCCCTGGGACCCTGAGATGACCAGACTGAGCCACCCACAAACACAGGACTCCCCAGATTCACTTGTGATTGGGTATCCTCTCAGTGCCTGCTGTTCCCTATCCAAACACAAGATTTTTGTTTCTAAAGATGGGGCCTTGGGAATCCTGCTGTCCCACCTGGATCCCGCCTGTGGTATGGGAAGATTATGAGGGATAAATGTCCACTGCTCAGTGCATCACATCAGCATTACACTGGGTCACTGGCTTAGCATGGAAGGGTCACAGAATAATCAGGCTTTTGATCAGGCTTTTGTTTCACTTCCTTGTTCCTCAGGGGCTTCCACCCCCAGCCTGGCACAAAGCCCTGTTCCCCTTAGCATGCCAGGTTCTAAGGGAACTAGAACAGTTCCCACTATTCCCCCACCAAGTCCACTCTTTGACTGGAACTTGAGTAGCCTAGACCTACAACCCACGGGGTAGCTCCATTTCCCCTGGACACTTCCAGAACTGATATCCAATCTCTTTGCCCAGAACACTTTTGGATCTGTCTGGACATGCACCTTTAAGATTGCTTCTGAGGGCTGGGGTCATGGCTCAGTGGTAGAGTGCTTGCCTCGCGTGCGTGAGGCACTGAGTTCAATCCTCAGCACCACATAAAAATAAAGATATTTGTGTCCATCTACAACTGAAAAAAAATTAAAAAAAAAAAAAAGATTGCTTCTGAGTTGTAGACTTCTGGTCACATTTTTTTTCAAATTATTTCCCGTGGAATTCCATTGTCTAAGGAGGTGGCTTGGGTCTGCTCCAGAAACCTCCTTAAACAAAGAGGTACTCACCCCTTCTTTTTAAGAAAAAAAAACCTATGAAATATATATTTGGAGAAATTAACAAAAATTATACATTTAAAAAATAGTTATAAACTGGGCACAATGTCACATGCCTGTAATCCCAGAGACTCAGGAGGCTGAGGCAGGAAGATCGCAAGTTCAAAGCCAGCCTTGGCAACTTAATGAAATCCTGTCTCAAAATAAAAAACAAAGACTGGGAGTATAGCTCAGTAGTAGAGCATCCCTGGGTTCAGTCCCCAGCACTGCAAATAATAATAGTAGTCATCATCATCATCATCATCATCATTATCATCATAGTAGCCTCTGCCTGTGTGGCTTTCATCCAGGTCAAGAAATAGGATATGGCAGCCCCCTAGCAGCCCTATGCAGAGTCCTCATCTATGTTATATGTTGAATTTGCAGGTAAGATTTCCCTTCCAAGGCAAGTCTGAAAAGCACTGAGTTATGCATATTCTTACCTAAATTTCCCTATAGCTGTCTCCACTGCATTAACCATATAGATTCCTATCTTCTCTCCAGGTCTCTGAAGTTCTAGAACTTTGCACTCTCTGGACTGCTGGCCTCTGTCCCTACCACACAACTGAGTGAGGAAGAAAGATGAGTTAATAACACATGTGCACGTGTGTGTGTGCGTGCACACACACACACACACACAGATGAAGGAGAGGTGATTTTTTTTTTGAAAGCCGACCATCAATCATGACAACAGCACATTCCCTCCTGTGAATGAAGTAAGAGTAGAGTACAGACCTCACACAGGCTGCTGGTTGCAGCTGCAAAGACCTGTTATGAAATCCAGCTCTATCATTTTTAGTTAGAGTACCTGAAACACAGGAGGCATTTAATGTGTATTTTTGAATAAATGAAAACTTCTTGGATACATACCTATTATCCCACCCTATCCTAGACCCCAGAGAAGCCTACCAGATTCCTAGTTTTCCTAAGCTTCTCCTTGCTGTCTAAGGTGAGCATCCTCTGGCCCGCTTGGCCTGTCTTGACAGGGTGGTCTGACAGCCCATTCTTTTTTTTTTTTTTTTTTAATTAATTTTTTTTTAGTTGTTGATGGATCTTTATTTTATTCATTTATTATTTATATGTGGTGCTGAGGATCGAACCCAGTGCCTCACGCATGCTAGGCAAGCGCTCTACCACTGAGCTACAGCCCCAGCCCTGACAGCCCATTCTTTACCTCCTGTGTTGCTGTCTCATTTAGGGTCCAGCCAGGAGCAGAAACCACACCAGCCATTCAAATGAGAGAATTTAATACAGAGGATTGTTGGCAGGCACAAGGTTGTCCCACTGGAAAAGAGGCAAGGAGAGAAGCAAACCTGGTGTCATGGAGGTAGTAACTGCAGGAAGCAGCCACCACCCCTAGGCCACAGGAGCAAGCCAAGAGACCCAGTTACTCAAACTCAGAAACTTGGAGGAGGGGCCCTGAGCTGAAACTCAGATATCAAGGAGGAGGCTCAGCCGCTGCTGGTGCCTGACCTCAGAGAAGGGGCCCCCAGCCAATCAGTACTGATGTCTCCAACATGGGAGGGAGTGCAAGAAGGCTGACCTTGAGTCGACAGACTTTAGGTAGGGTTCAGTTGCTACTATGAGAAGGGATCACTGCTGCAATTATATGGTGAGGGTGGGCTGAGATGCTCTCAGGAGCCTAAGCCCATAGCAAGCAGTTGGGGAGAAGCTTTCTCCTCCAGGATTTCAGTCTCCTTCCAGAGGGGTATGAGAGGAATGGGGTTGGGTGAGAGAAGAATCCCAGCCCTGCCTCCTGAAGCAGGCCTGGAGCAGAGGACAGAAGATGGGGCTGAGAGACAGCAACTTAATGACGGGCACAGATGCTCAGAAGAGCGACTCTGGATTGGCAACCCTGAGGCAACTCACTCCAGGGCCATGTGCAGTTTGTTTCAGCTCACAAGGGCTCAGCACTTCATCCACCTCTGAGAGGCAGAAATCAACCTATGGAGAACAGTGCCTGCCCTCAGGGCTTTAGCCTGGTGGCAGAGCACACTGTACACAGGTTACCATGCTGTCAGCAGTAAGCGGGAAATACTAGCCCTCTGCAGCCTACCCTACCCTGGGCTATCAATTTCTCCCCTATTCTAGAAAGAGGTATCAGGGAAGCCCCATGGGAGGAAGGAGTGACTTCAGCAGGTTCTGAAGGGAGGGAAGGAGACAGCTCATACATATGGAGGTTGGGAAGACAGTGGGAGGCTGTGACATCCCCCTGTGTGTGTTCCCTGAGATTAGAACCTGCCAGGCCTGCCTGTGGAAGATCAGGAAGGCGACATTTCTGGGGGAGTAAGTGATAGGCCAAAGGGCAGAGAGGTCGGAGAAGACAGCTGGGTCCATGAGCCTTGTAAAACAGTTTGGGTTTTAGTGTAAGTGTGAGGGAAACTATCAAAAGGGTTTTAGCACAGAAAAGCAGTGATGTGATTTATGCTACAAACACACACACACAAGACTCTGGCTGCTGGGTGGAGAACAGGAGCAAGAAGCAACAGAAAGACCAGAGGGTGCTGGGAAGTGTGCTTGCACATCATTTGAATTAAATCTCTTCACAGCCCTGTGGGGAGCTATCATTACCTCATGGTACAGACAAGGAAAGCCAGACTTACAAAGCTGTCCAGCTCATCAGGGCTGAGGTTCAGATCTAGACACCAGCCACAGATGCGCCTTCTCTGTGCCCCTGCCAGCTCTGCCTTGCTCTGTTTGTAGGTTCCAGCAGGGAAGGAAGGAGGCAGAGGAACTTTCCTCTGAGTTATGGTGGGTCTAGGGAGCAGGGAGAAGAATCCTCACACGTTTGTTCATAGAAACATGCAGGCTAAGTGGGTTCAGTTCCCGGGAGAAAGGCAAAGGGTCAAGGGTCAGATGTTTTCTCTCATATGTAGATGCCAGAGTGGGGGGGATTTTTAAAAATGGAATCTTATGAAAATAGCAGGGAGACTAATAAAATGGAGCAAGGGAATGGACAGTGAGAGAGGAGAGGAGGGCCTGGGGACTTCCTGGGAATGGAATCTAACAAACACCGTGTCCATGTACAAATATACCACCATGGACACAGCTCTTTTATATAATTATAATGCACTAATTAAAATAACACCAGGGGCAGGAGAAAAGGAAGGGAAAGTGAAGATACGGGAGATGAGAGTGATCAAGTCATCATGTGCCCAGTGATTTCCACTGCCTTAGTTATCATGCACCGAGTTTTTTTTTTAAAAAGGTAAATGGCACAATAAAGGATGTTGACTGAATTAATGCATCATTGTAGAAAATAAGAGATGGAAAATAAAGCACCCCCCAGTCAGCCCCTCTGTGCCTTCTACTCTTCATTATTTTTTGTTTTGGTACCAGGGATCAAACTCGGGGGTACTCGACCGCTGAGCCACATCCCCAGCCTTATTTTGTGTTTTATGTAGAGACAGGGTCTCACACAGTTGCTTAGCGCCTCGCTGTTGCCGAGGCTGGCTTTGAACTCGTGATTCTCCTGTCTCAGCCTCCCAAAGAGCTGGGGTTACAGACATGCTGTTTGGTTTTTCATCTTTATTGAAATGAATAGGACCTCCAGCTCAATGCTGAGTGCAGCTGTGGTGACAGGCCCCCTGGTGTTCTGTTCCAGATCCTAAGAATGCATCCTCACGCTTCTTTTGTCCTTCTGTCTGACTCTACCGTCTGCCTGTCTGTTTTTTCTCCTTCTGTCATCACCATCATCATCACCATCATCACCACCATGATTCTTTTTCTCTCTCTACCTCTTTCTCTCTCTGTCTCTTTCATTCTCTCTCACTCTTCTTTCTTTTTCTGTCTTTTCTCCTACCCTTACCTATTCTCTCAAGCAAAGGTCGGTATGATTTGGATTTGAAAATATCTCCAAAGAGCTCATGTGCTGAGCGATGTAGCAGTGTTCAGAGGTGAAAGATTGGATGATGAAAGCTGTGACCTCATCAGTGGCTTAGCCCATTCGATGGATTAGTAATTTGAATGGACGACCAAGTGTAACTATAGGTAGGTGGGGTGTGGCTGAAGGAAGTGGGTCACTTGGGGTATGCTCTTAGGGACTATATCTTGTCCCTGCTTCTCTCTCTCTCTCTCTCTCTCTCTCTCTCTCTCTCTCTCTCTCGGCTGCCATGAGCTGAACAGACTTCCTCCACCAGGCCTCCACCATGATGTTCTGCCTCACTTCAGGTCCAGAGCTATGGAGTCAGACAACCACGTGAGCTCCAAATAACCTTTTCCTTCTTTAAGTTGTTCTTGTCGGGTATTTTGGTCACAGCAAGGAAAAGCTGCCTAACACAGGGTCCTTTATTAACTAATCCACTGGGAGATGGAGAAGGGAGGCTGGCATAGAGGGTGTGTGGCTATATTAAGGCTAATACCATCACTAGGCTTTGTGTCTTTGTTTTCTCACGATGGCTTCTTTCTTGGGCTATATTTCTCTCACATTTAGGCAAAAGACCACAAGAATTCCAGGCTTATAGACTTCTGAATTAGCAACTAGTTCAGAGGAAAAAGTGCTTCTTTTCTAATACTTCCAGCAAGTCCAGAAGCTGATGTTCTTTGGCTAATGGATCTGACCCAGGCAGTGTGCCCGTCTCTGCAGTCACTGGCCAGACCTGAGTCACTTGCCCACTTCTGGGAGGATGTGGGTGGTGAGGTCAGCCCCATGTGAACCCCATGATGTGATTAAAGGTGTTTATCCAAAGGAAAATAGAGCTGTTGTCACCTGAAGAAGAGGGAGTGGATGCTTGGTAAACCAATGCCACAGCCATCCGTGATAGATAGCGTTTGAGCCACGCAGCCAGGAATGGGAAAGGGGGATTCTGGGAGGAAGGAACGGGGCAAGCGCAGGCCGCGGGCCAGAGACGGTTTGCCTAGCAGCCTGGTCCTCCTGGGAGACCCCATGATGGCAAACAAAGAGAAAGCCTCACCCCCTCCTCATTTCTTTTCAAAATGACATTAACTGTAGGCTCATCACCATTATTTTTTTTGTCTTTAGAGGTTTTATTATGGAAGACTCCCAACATACCCGAAGATAAATGGACTAGACTATGAATCTCCAGGTAGCCATCACCCAGTTTAGCAGTTACTAATATTTTGCCAATCTTATCTTTCTTATCTTCCTCCAGGTTGACCTCTTATGGGGTTTATTTTCTCTTGGGTCCTCTTGGGAGGCACACAGTGTCTGGTACTCTTAAAGTGAATACTTTCAATCTTCATCTTTTTTTTATAATTTTTTTTGGTTGTAGATGGACATAATATCTTTATTTTATTTTTATGTGGTGCTGAGGATTGAACTCAGTGCCTCACCCATGCGAGGCAAATGCTGTACCACTGAGCCACAATCCCAGCCCTCAATCTTCATCTTTAGGAGAGGTTTGTTGTGGGTTTTGGGGGTAAATACTACATATTATGTCTAAAAATTTCGTTTTATTCTTGGTTTGATAAAATGTTTTGAAAACTGTGAATGGATGCTTAATTTGCTAAATTCCCTCTTTGCATCTACTTATCTATTTTCTGGTTTTGATAACTTTTTTTTTTTTTTTTAATCATCAGAGAATGAGTAGGGGATCTCCCTACTTTTTCTGTCCTCCAGAAGAGTTTCTGCTGGATTGGAGCTTGGCCTTTGAGTGTTTTGGTAGAACTTTCCTGTAAGTCCTTTCAGTGTGGGCCTTGCTGTTTTTCTTGGGGGAGTATTTTAAACCACTGATTCAATTTCTTTTCCTGGTTTCAGACTCTTCAGGTTTTTTACTTCTTGAGTTAATTTGGTGAGTTATATTTTCCTATGAATTTGTTTGTTCCATCTAAGTTTTCAAAGTTATTGGCGCCGAGTTTTTCAAAATATTTCCTCTTACTGTCAACTTTTCCGTACTGACAGTCTCTTTTAGGCCTTCTTGCACTTTTCTTGATCAACACTGCCTGAGGTTTATCGTTTTCTCAGTCTTTCAAAGAGCCAGCTTTTGACTTTGTGGATCCTTCTGTTCCAAACTTTCTTCTTCCTGTTTTCTTAATCTCCACACTCTGTTATATCCTTCGTTCTATTTTCTTCCTGTGCGTTCTGTGCACTTAGCTGGACACGTAGCTCATTAATTTTTGCGTTTCTCTTTGTCAAACATACAGACTTAAGGCTATTAATTTTCTCTCCAAGTCTTGCCTCAGCCACACTCCTAAACTTCTGACACGTAGTCTTTTCATTACAAAAGGATTAGAAGATATTTCCTATATTTTAAAAATCTGTTATGAGGGGCTGGGATTGTGGCTCAGCGGTAGAGCACTTGCCTCGCATGCGTGAGGCCCTGGGTTCGATCCTCAGCACCACATACAAAGCAATAAAATAAAGACATTGTGTCCATCTACAACTAAAAAAAAAAAAATTAAAAAAAAATCTATTATGATTTCTTCTGTTATTTTTTCTTCTAAAAATTGATTATATTTCCTCTATTATAATTTCTTTTTTTGATTCATGAGTTTTGGGAGGTGAATTTCTATCTTGATGGCTTTTTAAACAAATGAGTTTTAATTCACATCCAGTGAAGTGCACAGATCATCCCGCTTTGCTGAGTTCCACCACAGGCGTACACCTGTGTGAATCACACATCTATCAACACAGGCCATCCCCATGGCAGCAGAGGCTTGCCTTGGTTTTCGCCACCAACCCTTGCTCTTCCCCTGCTCAGCCCAAGGCGTGGACTGTTCTGATTTTACTCTGATTTTAGCATCATAGAGTCATTTTACCTTTTCTAAAATTCAGTATAAATAGAATCATATTACATGGATTCTTTTTTTAGTTTCTTCTCTTCATTAAAGCTTTTAAAAACTTCCTCTTTTGCTTCTTTTTCACTCTCTTCCTTCTCCCTTCATCCCTCCTTCTTCTCTTCTTCCTCTCCTTCCTCCTCCTCTTTCTGTCTCACAATGTTCTACTGCATTTAAGTGTCTCAGTTTATTTACATGTTCTCCAGTCCATGGATACATGGGCTGTTTCCAGGTTTTGGCAATTATGATTAAAGTTGCTATGAATGTTTTATACAGGGCTTTTTGTGGATATGTTCTTATTTCTCTCAGGCAAATGCCTAGGAGTGGAAAAGCTGAGTCATATGGTAGGTGTGTGTTTATCTTTAAAAGAAACCAAACAGTTTTCTAAAAGGGTTTTTCCAGTTTATAATCATAACAAGAAAATCCTTACTAACGTTTGACATTTTAGGTCTTTTTAATTTTAATTATTCTAGTGAGTAAAATACGGTATCCTAGTTGTCTTTTTTTAAAAAAAAAAAATTTGATTTTGAGACTGGGTTTCACTAAGTTGTTTAGGGTCTTTCTAAGTTGCTGAGGCTGGCTTTGAACTTGTGATCCTCTTGCCTCAGCCTCCCAAGTTACTGGGATTACAGGCACGTGCTGTAGTACCTGGCTATCCTACTCTGTCTTTTAAGAGTCCGTTTTATCATGTATAATTTGCATACTATAAAATGCACACATGTGAAATGTATTATTTGGTGAGTCTTGACAAATCAGGATAGAGAATACTTCTATCACCTTGCGTCCCTTTATAGTCTATCACCCCCACTTCTGCCCCAGGTAGCCACTAACCTTATTTCTACCACTCTAGATTAGTTTTGGCTGTTCTAGAATTTTACACAATGGAGTCCCACCCAATGTGCTCTTTCCTATATGGCTTCTTTCAGTCAGCATTAATGTTTCCCAGATTCTTCCATATCTTCGTGTTTAGTGTTATTTGTTTCTCTCTCCAAGTGCTATTCTGTTGTATGGCTGCATCACTGCTTGCTTATCCATTCACCCGATGGTGGAAGTGGGGTTTGTTTTTAGTTGGGCTATCATGAATGATTCATCTATGTATATTTTTTACAAGTACCTTCTGGATATGTGGCTTTTTAAAAAATTTTAAAAAAAATTTTTTTAGTTGTCAATGGACTTTATTTATTTGCATGTGGTGCTGAGAATCAAATCCAGTGCCTCATACATGCTAGGCAAGCACTCTACCACTGAGCCACAACCCCAGCCCCTGGATATGTGTTTTTATTTCTCTTGAATACATTCCTAGGAATGGAATGGCTGGATCACATGGTAGATATCTATTTAATTTTAAAGAAACGACCAAACTGCTTTCCAAAGTGGTCATGTGATTTTCACAATCCTGCCAGCTAGGTGTGAGGGTTCCAGTTGCTCCATGCATACCCTTGCCAACAGTTGCTGTGGGAAGTCTTCTTAATTTTAACTGCTCCACTACAGGTGTCACGGTTTTAATTTGCATTTTCCTGATCGCTAATGATGTGGGTCATACTTTACAGGCTAATATAATATTTTGTGAAATGTCTGTTTAAGCTGTTTCACTTTTTTTTCTTTTAGATGTAAATGAACACATTTCCTTTATTTATTTTTATGTGGTGCTGAGGATTGAACCCAGTGCCTCACGTGTGCTAGGCAAGCACTCTATCACTGAGCCACAACCCCAGCCCCATGTTTCACCTATTTTTGTGAATTGTTTATTACTTAGTCATAAGAGATATTTTTACATTTTATTTATAAATTATTTGTCAAATATTGTGTCCCAATGGGTAATATGGTTTAATTAATATTATTTACTTAAATGGATCTCTTAATGAGCAATTTAATCAAATTATTTATTTGTTTGTTTGTTTATTTATTTGCAGTTCTGGGAATGGAACCCAGGGTTCTATACCTGCTAGGCAAGGGCTGTGCCCTGAGCTGGACCACTAGCCCTAACAGATTTTAATTTTGATGAAATCTAGTTAGTTTTTTCTTTTATGGTTAATGCTTTTGTTATTTGAGCTGAAAAATCTTTGCCACCTCAAGCTCATGATAGTGTTTTCTTATATTTTATTATAGAAGCTTTCTAGTCTTAGCTTTTATACATAGGTCTTAACCCATCTCAAAATATTTTTTTGTATTGTATGAGACAGGGGTTGAGATATATTTTCCCATATATATATTTAATTATTTGAGCCTGATTTTTGAAGAATCTTACTTTTCCCCATTGATTTCTTTTTTTTGTTTTTAAATTTGTTTAAATTGCCAATGGATCTTTTTACTTTATTTATTTATTTGTATGCGGTGCTCAGAATTGAACTCAGGGCCTCACATATGCCAGGCAAGCACTCTACCACTGAGCCACAACTCCAGCACCCCCGTTGATTTCTTTTGGTGCCATTGTATACATTCAGTTGACAATTTAATATTTTTTTTCTAATATATATATTTTTAAATATCATTTTATTGTTGTTGTTTATTTTTTATGTGGTGATGGGGATTGAACTCAGGGCCTCATGCATGCTAGGCAGGCACTTTACCACTGAGCTATCTCCCCAGCCCGACAATTTAGTATTAAGTTCATTTTAGAATCTATTCTGTTTTGTCTATCAATCTCCCTTTATGCCAGTGCTGTGTTACTGGAGTCCTAGTCCAGAGGCCTCGTTCTGGGGATCCCAGCAAATTAGGTCTAGCTACTCATCCCCAAATCCAAGTGGAACAAGTAATGCTGAAAAGCAAGAAAGGCACTTAATCAGTGTGGCCATACTGACAGGCAGAGGAGACCAGCATTTCCAGCCCTGTCTTCAGGGGCACTGATTTGAGCTTCCAGATTATACAGACAAGGACCAGAAACATGCATAGCAAGCAGCCTGGGTTCCGCTATGGTTTGGTCGATCATTGTCTCTAGATGGGTCTGGTGGGGTCTTGTTGAAGGTGATAAAGTTGCTGCTGCCTGGGAAAGTTGACTCACCATAAGATGTTCATCTATCATACCTGTTGTTATCGGAATCCAAGGTGACTCAGAGCAAAGGAGACAGATACAAAATTGAGGTAGAGATACAAAGGTTTTTTTATATTTGTAGGCCCAAGTGAAGAGTATCTGTTTAGCTGGGCGCGGTGGCGCAAGCCTTTAATCCCAGCACTTAGGGAGCCTGAGACAGGAGAATCGCAAGTTCAAAGCCAGCCTCAGCAACGGCGAGGTGCTAAGCAACTCAGTGAGACCCTGTCTCTACATAAAACACAAAATAGGGCTGGGGAGGTGGCTCAGTGGTCACGTGTCCCTGAGTTCAATCCCCAATACCAAAAAAAAAAAAAAAAGAGTATCTGTTTGTAGCAAGAGCAGCCTCTAAGTCCTGTTAAAATACCAACTGTCTTAATTACAGTATCTTTATAGTTATTATTGAAATCAGGCAATGTAAGTCCTCCAAATTCATTCTTTCTTCAAAGTGTTTTTTTTCTTTTTGCTATTCTATGTCCTTTGCAGTGGCATCACCTTCCTAATTTCTTTAAAAAAGTGCTATAAATTTGATTGGGAATTCATTGGCTATAGATCAGTGTTTTAGTTAGCTGTGTTATCACTGTGAACAAAAGACCTCACAAGAACCATCTAGAGGGGAAAATGTTTATTTTGGTTCATGTTTTCAGAGATTCAGTCCATAGTCAGCAGACTCCATAGCTCTGGGCCCAAGGTGAGGTAGAACATTATGGTGGAAGGGCATGGTGGAGGAAACAGCTCAAGACACGGCAACCGGGAAGGAGAGAGCTCTGCTCACCAGGGGCAAAACAGAAATCTCAAAGTCATGTCCCAGTGACCTACTTTCCCGCCACACACCACCACTCTTATAATTAAATAATTTCATCTCTACATTCTTGCACTGTCTCACACATGAGCTTTTGGGAGACACCTCATATCTAAACCATAGCAATCAACTTGGGTGAAAATGTACATCTTAACAATATTGGGTCTTTAATTTATGAGCATAGTATATCTCTATTTATTCTGGTCTTTAAAAAATCCTCTTAGCTATGTTTGATGATTTTATAGGTATAAATTTTACACAAATGTTAAATTTATTCCCAAGTAGTTTATCTTCTTTGGGGCTATTGTAGATGACATTTCTTGAATCTTATTTCTCAATTTGTTATGGCTAGTATATACAGAGAAAATTGATTTTTGTATATTGACCTTGTATCCTATGACCTTGATCAAAATTTATACTTTAGTAGAAGTAGAAATTTTTTTGGAGATTCATTAGAAATTTCTACATATATAACTGTGTTGTTTGTAAAAAGAGACCATTTTTATGTTTATATTTCCTTTGCTTACCCCATGTCACTGCCTAAGAGCAATGTTGCATGCAAGTGGAAAGGGTCACACTCTTGCCTTGTTTCTAATTTTGGACATAAAGCCTTTGGTCTTTCACCTTGAAGAACAATAGTTCCCCTTTATTCATGTTTTTTCCATTGAGGTCTCAGTTATCCTCTGTCAGCTGAAGTTTGAATATATTCAACAGAAAATACCAGAAATAAACAACTCACAAATTTTAAGAAGTGTGATGGAATTCCATGCCAGCACGCTATGTCCTGCCGGGACGTGAGTCATCCTTTGGTCCGTATCCATTCCATGCTGTGTACTCCACTCTCCTATTTGTTATTTAGTACCATCTCAGTTATCACAGGAACTGTCATGGTACTGTAACTCTTCTTTAAGTACTCTGTCATGATACTTTAACTCTTAAAGAAGAGTTACAGTACCATGTGTTTAAGTAACTCTTATTCTACTTCATAATGGTCCTAAAGCGCAAGGGTAGTGATGCCCGCAGTTTGGATATGCCAAAGAGAAACCCTAAAATGCTGTCATTAAGTGAACTGGTGAAAGAAGTAAAATTGTATGCAGAGACAGCTAAGATGTAAGTAAGCATGAATGCATCTTCTACCCATTAAATAGTGAAAAAGGAAAAAGAAATTCACAAATTTTGCTGTCACACCTCAGACTAAAAAAGTTATGGCCACAGTGTGTAAGTGTTTAATTAAAATGGAAAAGCATTAACTGTGTGTGTGTACAGATAGGAAAGAATATAGTGTCTACAGGGTTTGGCTCTATCTGCTGTTTTAGGCATCCTTGGGAGTCCCCCAGGGATAAGGAGGGACTACTATATGATGTCAATTGGAGGATTTTCTTAGTTTGAAGTTGCCTTTGATTCTCAGTCTGCTGAGAGTTTTAATTACAAAATGTTGCTGAATCTGAACCACATTTGCTATAGCTATCAAGGTGATAAAATGGGTTTTCTCCTTCATTGTGTATACATGATGAACTACATCGATTGATTTTAAGATGTTCAAGTAACTTGGCATTCCTATGGTGAGCCCCACTGAATCACAACGCATTGCCTCTTTATGTATGACCAGATTTGATCTGCTTAGTCTGCTGATTCAATCTGTTAAGAATCTTTGCTTTATTTTTGAGAATTACTCATCTATGATTTTATCTTCTTATATATTCCTGTTTCTCTTTTTGAAACAGTTTGGATAAGATCAACATTATTTGTTCTTTAAATGTTTGAAATAAATCACTAATGAAACAACCTGGGCCTAGAATTTTCTTTAGGGAAAAGTTTTAAACTGTGAACTCAATTTTTAAAATATTCATAGAACTATGGAAATTTTCTGTTGTTTATTTCTATGAGTTTCTGCAGGTTTTGTCTTTCATGAATTTGTTCATCTCATCTAGACAGTTGCATTTGGTGATGTGACACTTTTCCCAGTTTTCTTTAATATCCTTTATTTTCTATAGGATCCATAGAAATGTCCCTTCTTTCATTACTCATATTGTTTGTTTATTCTTTTTTCACCCTGGATCAGTTTAGCTAGAGCTTATAATTTTTTTTTTCACAAAGATCTAACTGCTGGTCATGTTGCTTTTCCTTGTTGTTTATCTTTTTCCTGGGAATGGGCTTCACTTGAAAATTTGGGGAACATTTTTCTCAATCCAAATGAACCAAGCAAACACTCCTGAGGCACCTGCCCCTTAAGGCCCAGCCCCAGTGTCTGGAGAGGCAGAAAACTTTCCCTGAGACCCTCCTGAGGCTGCTCCAGGCTGATGCACCACAGCTGCCCAGTGACCAGATGACAGAGGTCCCTGAGAGCAAGGAGGAGGGGGCAATTCCCAGGTCTGTGCAGGGTGGTCTCTGTGGAGAAGGTAACATGTGATCTGGATCTTTAAGGGGTGCTCAGAGCTTACCAGGTGGTGGAGAAGCTTTCTGAACAGGTCTGGCAGGGAGCAAAGGACAAATAATGGCAATACGCTAAATTAGATAGTGCCATGCCTGTGTCAGGTGCTTAGCACAATCGTAAGCATAGAGTAAGTGCCCATAGGTGTGGGTGGGCTTCCTTCCAAAGTGCCACACAGAGAAGGGCACCCGTTGTAGGAAGTGGTGGTCTCATGTGTGTAAGAAATAGAAGTGAGGCACGAGGCTGTCCCATTCTCACCCTACACATAGCATCGACTACTCCAGGGGAAGTCTTTGTGGATTTCTGAGCTCGTTCTCTGCATAGCTCCTCCTGCCCAGTACCCTGCCCAGAGCCCAATTCCAGATGCCTTGGAAACTCTGATTTCTATTTCCTGCACCCATGAGACCACTGCTTCTTATATGGAGTTCTTTTCTCTGTGTGGCAGTTTGAAAAGAAGCTCTGGGCAGGAAGCTGAGGAGGATCTGGAGCTCTGCTCTCCTGTGCCTGGCGCAGTACATGGCAGCCAGTGGCAGCTCACTAACTACTTGTCAATGAGTGAGCAAATTCAGTGGGATCCTCACACTGTCTATTAAGGTTTTAAACATTTCTATGTCTGAAAGGAGTGGATGTCACCTGAAGGAGCATCTGGCTTCCTTTGAGAAGCCTCTAGCTCTCATGGATGAGGCACACCCCTATTCTGCTCTTTATCTTGGTGTTTAGCAGTTCTTTACTTGGAACCTTGTTGTAGCTTTATCACTGGGCTACTCTGGGACCTTGGACAGGTCCTCTTTTGTGGATTTCAATCTCAGATGCAAACGCAGGACTCTGCATTTTGTAAGAGGTAGCTCCGTATATTCAACTTCCCTAAATTCTGGGTTCGAATCCACTCGACATCTATGTGGTCTTGAGCAAATGACTTAGCCTTTCTGAGCCTTGGTTTTTCTGACCTATAACATGCAAGTGCACTTTGTTTTGTGAGGATTAAACAAGATAATACACATAGATCAAAATTCAGTATGTTCCTTTCTTTGTCTCCTACAAATTTCTCAGACTTATGGAGCATGTGAATTCCCTGGGGAACTTGTGTAAAGTGCACATTCCCCTACCCCACCCCATCTCTGTCCTTCTGAATCAGTGGGTCTAAGTGGAGATGTACACTCTTGTTTTTACAGCTCTTAGGTGGTCATACATATCAGGTGGGCCCTTCTGCATCAGCTTTTGTACCCTGTCCACACCAAGCACAGAACTTCCTACTTGCAAGTGTTCAAAAAGCAACAGGCAAGGAAAACAAATGACCTGGTTTTCTGCAGGTCAAGCAATATCTCCAGGAAAGTGCTCAACCATGATTAAAATGAGGCTTTCCGGAACAGCCGGCTTTTCCCAGCTCGGCCAGCCCAGCCCAGCCTGCTGGAAAGTTCAGTGTGGTCAGATTGTGTTTTTCAGCTCCCTGTCCCCGCTCCTGTGGTTCTGTTTTGACAGGTGTATCCAAGGCTGGCGCAGCACAAGTTGCCAACTCAGCCCTGGCCCTGGGGACAGGAGTTGGAGGGAGGTCAGCAGGTTCTCCTGCACCGCAAGCCGGGAGAGACTATGGAGTAGCTGGAGTGGGGTGAATGCGTAGGCCCAGGATTTTTAGAGGTGCCCAGTGGCCATGACCCAGACTTCTGACTTCCAGGAAGCTCCTTGCTCTCCTGAGGAGGCCCAGGAGTGACTTTGCAAATCTGGTAGGGGATTAAAAACCATCCCAAGGACAGGGTCTGTGCTTCTAATCCAGTGAGTGAAATTCCACTAGCTATCACCTTTCAGTTTGGGTCAGACTTTATTGCCTTGGCCCTGGCCAGTTCCAGGAAAGCAACCAAGCTGAGCAGGAAGAAGAATGCTCAGTTAAAATTGTTAGAATCACAGGACAGAGAATGCGGCATGCCTGGCCCAATGGAGTCAGACTGGCCCACTCTTCTGTTCTCTGATGAAGAAACTGAATGTCCGAGAGTGCCAGTGCTGGGCCTCTGGTCCCACAAGGATGAAGGGCCCAGCAGGGCAGAAACAAGACCTATCCTGTTTCCATGTCCACTCAGGGACCTCCATCATGGACCGACCGATCCTCCACTCGGAGCCAGGTCAAATCCATCTCAAAAGATTTATGACCCTATTGATCCTAGAGTTTGCTTCAGGCTATGTGGTTCTGACTGTCCAAACCCTAAACCCCATGGTCAGTTCTTTGGAGTTTCAGTGGTATCCATAAATGACCACACAGAGAAGGGCACCCTGTGTGATGATATGGGACAGACAGAGGCCTCAGGCTGGTGGCACTTCCTGAGCAATGTGCAGGAGGAGCAGTTAATGGTTTTAAACCACGTGAGGTGGCTGAGAACTGGAGTGGCAGAACAGCCAGAGACATGAGAAATCACATTGCCCAGGAAACTAGACCCCCGAGATCAAGTCCTGGATGTACATAAGCACCTCAACCTTTCTCAGGTTTTGGTTTTCTCACTTGGAGCAAAGGTGTGAAGCCTGATGACTCACCAGGTCTCTCCTGGCTCTCACAGTACAGGGGTCATTTGGGAATAGGGGTGTGTAGGGGCTCACATTATGGCCCTCATCTGCAGAGAATGGTGGTACCCACTGTGAGTCGAGAAGCTTCACATGCATGAAATGAGCACCCTTGAGACAATGGCTGATGTTCGTGGAGTGTGGACCATTTCTGGGTGCTATGGATTGAATTGTCTGGAAAGATTCATATGGCGAAGCCCTAACCCCCAGTTATCTGGAGATACGGTCTGTAGGAGATAGTCAAGGTTAGTGAAGTCATAATCTGATAGAAGGGTGGCCTTGTAAGAAGAGGAAGTTTGCCTGGTGCTGTGTAAGGGCACAGTGAGGTAGCCATTTGCAAACCAGGAAGATCTGGCACCTTGGTTCTGGACTTCCTAGCCTCTAGAACTGTGAGAAAATAAACCTGTTGGTCAAGTCATGCCATCTGTAGTGTTTTGTTAGGGCAGCCTGAGCAAACCAAGCCCCTGGAACCGCAAGTGGTCAAGTCACTTGCCCATGGCTGAGTTTGAGCCCAAATACGTCTAATGAGTCATTATCTCTGTGACTATGGGAAGTCGATGGATCTCTCCAAAACTCAGTTTCCTCATCTGCAAAGTAGGGATAATAACAACAGGTACATTATAAATCATAGAGACGACTGAACCGGTTACCATAAATGGGATCTGCTGTGTTGTAACGCCTCCACTGGCCTTCCCAGTGACTGTTGACATTGCCCTATTTCTACAGTGCCACCTGATTTCATTGCTAGCTCACCCACAGTCACTCTTGTTCTTGTGTCTCTCATTTTACCAAGCTGTGCTACTTCCTCCTTCCGCTGTGGTTGCCACTCATAGCATCAGGGTAGACACTGACATGGGGGTTAGCAATGGAACCTCTCACCTAGGAAATGGGGATTGGTGGTTGAAGGGCCAGGTTCACTGGTGGCAAATATTAGGCCTGTTCCACAGGGCGTTGTGCAAACAGAAGCTGCTGGGCACAGGAAAAAGACAGGTGCACAGAGATCAGTGGCCACTGACAGACAGATGAGAGACCAGCAAGTTCTCTGGGGTGAGGAGAACAGCACTCAATGCTGACAGCTTTCCTCCTGGTAACCACAGGCTCAGAGGACTTCAGGTTCGGTAGCCCTGAGTTCACCTGCTGTGGTCACCCCTTCTTTATTTCTTTGATGGAGCTTGAGGGGCGCCCTGTGACTGCATGAGTATGCTCATGCCCCGGGGTCCTTAGATCAAGTCACACAGCCAGGAACTAGTTTGTGGCAACTGTCCAGGTCTCATGAGTTTTTCTTATGTCTTGGCTCTTATGTTCTCAGATCTATTGTTTTGATCCTTGTGGTCTTATGTCTCCTTCTGACCCCAAACTTGGTCCTTGGATTTGATCCCAGATCTAGCTTTTTTGGGGAGTTTGACTCTAGGACTTTGGCTAGTCCTCACACTCGAGCTTTTCCTGCTTCTACTGGAAGAGTTCTCCATCTACCTGATAACCCGTAATTCGAATTCCCTGGAGGTTCACTTGGGGCTGTGAGCTTAATCCACCAGCACGTTCGGCTTGTTCTTGGGTGGTGACCTGGGTGTAACCTTCCTGGACCTCCTAGTCTCACCTGCCAGACTTGCCTCAGGACTCCTTCCAGCCAAGCCTGGCCTTTTCTCCATCCCGCTCTAGGCAGAGAGCTGGGTTCACCTTGTGCTCCTCTCCCCTAGGGTGGATGGCTTCAGGCCTCACTCACTCCAGGACCCCCAAAGCACCTAGCTCAGTGTCCCACACATCTCAGGTGCTGGTGGGAGGGGACTTCATGCCCTGCAGATGGCCCGGGAGTGGGACCTGCGTTTGGTGGCCAATTCAGCCTCATCTCTGTTCTACCTTTTTGTTACTTCCTCTACTAACCCCACGCCCCAAAAAAGTGACCCAGTGCCCTGGGATGGCGCTAAGCCATGTTCTGCTAGTGAATGAGGTTACTGTGCCTTACAAATCTTCCTGGAGCAGGCCCCAGCTGACTTCCCTGGGCCCAACTGATCTGTGTTCCAGCAGGATCCAGGCCTCTTGGGGCAGGTCTGGCCTGGTCTCTTCCTCCTTCTCTGTTCTCCTCTCCTTGTCTTAGAGATAAAAGGGGGAAGGATGAGGTATCCCTCAGGTGTCCAGACTGTCCTTCTTTCCAATTTCATCTTAGCCAAATAACTATAGGGCCATACTGCAAGACTCACAGGGCTCCCTGACCCCTGCTTGGGTCCTGCCCTCTGGAGTGGCTCTTTTGAAAACCATTGGGAACTCTCAGCAAAGCCCAGCACTTCTAGAATGAGGGACCAGTGGTTTAGACCCAGGTTCACAGTGGGACCCTTCAAAGATCAATGTGAAGTAAAGCCCGAGAGATCATGCCCCCGCGTTGGGCAGAAGAACTAGAAGACAAGACACCTCCCTTCTGGAAACAGCTGTTTACTGGGTCAGTAATATCATGTTGCATGGTATTATCATATGTAGACAGGAGAATTACATGGCAGTTGTTGGGGGACAGGTGGTACAAACCAGTTGCACATCTGTATGAACAAGGAAGGCGCCATGAAGGCTTTGAACAGGAAGAGGGCAGGTGTCTGAGACAGTGTCGGGAAGGAGACAGCTCCATGCTGCACCCGTGTCTGAATCTGCCTGACATAAGGTGGGAGGTTGGGGAGCTTTGTAGTGAGTTTGACCAACTAAAGTGCCCCCTTCTGCCAGTGTGTGCAGGAAGTTGGTTGGAGTGACTTCAAAGGAGCCATCAAAGGAGCCGCCTGTAGGTGTCCAGGCTTTTCCCACATCCAGTCCATCTGCTGCTAATTCAGAGAAGATTCAGCCCTTCTGAGTCACAGTGCCCAGTGCTTCTAAGTCAGTGTGTAGCTGGGGGCAGGAGGCAATCGGATGCGAGAGGTGAGAGTCACCTTGTTATCAGGGGTGGGCCCTTCTGCAGCCTAGTCCCTGGCCACCACAGTGGTGCCCTAAAGGAAACAGGGCACGCCAGCCTTGGGTGGAGCAGGGGGGCGGCTTTGCAGAGAGAGCCATCATGCCTGCCTCTGCCTTCCATCTCTGGCTCTGAGGCCTTCCTAGGGACTGGGTGGCACTGATGTAGAATACTCCATGGGTCTCCCATGCAGATGAAACTACTGTTTGGATTCCTTCTGGGCTGCTTCTAAGATGCAGAGGCAAGATTTAAGTAGGGAGTTTTCTAGACACATTAAAAAACTTGATATTTGCAGGGGCACTGAGCACAGGGTCTGAAGATGCCAGCCTGGGCAGGGAGGGTCCCACTGCCTTGTGCAAGGCAAGGGCAGCATCCTGACGACTCTGTTCCCATGACTAGCAGGAGAGGCTTACTAATGACAAGCCCACCTTGTCCCTGGAGTTTTGATTGTGATGCCCCACAAGGGATTTCCTGGGTCTCCTCAACCAGGGGGAGCCCTAGGGACCTGGGCTGCCTGAATGTGATGATACTGAAGAGATGGGAGCTGGTCGCCATTCAGAGACAGACTCAAGACTTTCTTCCTGAGGTAGCCACATCCCTGGCAGGCCCAGTCACAGGAGAGGGGCTTTCTGTTCTTTGCCTTCTCCTCCTGCCTAGCCAGGCAAACCCCATTGGCCCCCAGGGAAATGTGTGTGTGTGTGTGTGTGTGTGTGTGTGTGTGTGTGTGCAGGGGCTGCTTTCCTATGGTACAATCACTTTGGGGAGCCCAAAGCTGCAGCATCAGCTCTGGGGAGCACCCCCACATTGGAATCAAAGGACCACAATCTTCTGTGGCTTTTGAGCTGCCCTGAGCTCTCTTCTCTTTCTGTGTGGCTCTGTCTGGGCCAGGGACCCTTCTCAGTAGCGGCTCTGACTTCCTGGTGGGCCTGGAGGCCCAGGTAGGCCAGGGGGACCCTGGATCCCTGGTTCACCCTTAGGTCCTATAGCTCCCCGCTGGCCTGGTGACCCTGTCTTCCCTGCAATCCCTGGTTTTCCCTGAGGCCCAGAGGGCCCTGGAGACCCTGGAGGCCCCTCTGGTCCTGGGGGCCCCACATCTCCTTTGGGACCCAGCTGTCCCCTTGGCCCTCCACTGCCAAAGCTGCCCTTTGAGCCTTTGAGGCCAGGGAAGCCTCGTGGGCCACCTGGCCCCCTTTCTCCTGCAGGTCCAGACTCCCCAGGCTGCCCCTGAGGACCCTGGGGTCCTGGGGGGCCCAAGCTGCCAGAGTCTCCTTTTGGTCCTCTGCCACCAAGAGGTCCTTTCATGCCTACATCTCCTTTGAGTCCTCTTGGTCCTGGAGGGCCGGGGACACCTAAGGTGGGAGAGAAGAGGGGACATGTCAGTAATGAGAAGCTGCCTTCATAAGGCTTCCCACAAGCAGAGTGGAGTACAGTGACAGAGAGTCGGAAGGAGCCCAGCCTGGGCTCCCACCTCTGGGCGTTCAGGCCGCTGGCTTCACTGTTGGTGCGGTGGGGATAAGAACAGCGGCCTCTGTGCAGGACACATGAGGGTGATCAATGAGGCCTGGTGCACTGCCAGCCTCCTATTTCTGACTTCCAGTGCCTTCTGCAGCTCTGCACTGGCCCTCCACTTGGGGACCAAGAGAGCCTGACTGTGCTGGGAAAAACCCAAGGCCATCTGGGATTACCTGTCCTGTTCTAGAGGCTGGTCTGGTCTTCTACAGCTCTTTGTGGCTTTTGCCGGCTGTTCTCACCCCCTGACCCACCTCCATGACCTCTCAGGCAACTGGATGGAGTCTGGTCACACGGAGGAGAAACCAAGAAAGTAAGGCATGAAGAGCAAGAGTGTCCCGAGTAATTGAAGATGCACAGTGACAGCTCAGAGAGAGGCTGATCCTCCAGGAAGCCCGCCCTGCACCTCCAGCCTCTTCTCTGAGCTCTTGAGGCCACTACTTTCTGAATCGTTTAGCTGACACATACAGAAACCACAGTATAGTGAAAGCCAATGCTAGGTGCCCATCTGGTGGGCGCTGCTAGATTCTGGAGCCCCAGAAAGACAGTGAGGGCCACTACTGTAGGCACAGAACCTGGCATGAAGTCAAGAAAACTCAGTAATATGCTGAAGAAGGTGGTCTACCAGGCAGCTGTGGACCCCTGCTACAGGCCTGGCTCTGGCCTGGGGCCTGGGGAAGGACACATGGCCTTCCTAATGGAAGCCACACCTAAGGGGCACACATGCCAGGGGTGAGATGGCTGCATGTTCTTCCAGCTGAAGAGTCAGCACCTCTCAGAGCTGTGCCCACCTGAGGACACACAGCAGAAAGGGACTGCCACTCTGCCTAGGCACGTTAGAATGCCCCAGGAGCACAAAGACAATTGTCTGGCCTCGTGAGAACTGCAGCTGTGGAGAACAACTTCAGCCATCACTAGACCAGGACCCAGGTTAGACCTGGTCCTTCAGTGGTCTGTGCAGGGGTGAGTGGGTAGGGTTGATGGGAACTGTGAATTTCAAGGCTCCGTGAGAACTCTGTTCCTATATTAAATGCTTTGCAATGAAATCCTATAGTTTTTTTTTTTTTTTAAAGGGGATTCTTTTTTTTTTTTAGTATTTTTAGTTGTAGATGGACACAATGTCTTCATTTTATTGCTTTGTATGTGGTGCTGAGGATCGAACCCAGGGCCTCACGCATGCAGGGCAAGCGCTCTACCACTGAGCTACAATCCCAGCCCCCTATAGTTTTTAAAAATTGGTTCGTTTTTGTTATACATGACAGTAAAATATATTTTGATATATTTATGTTTAGTATGTAATCTAAGTCCTCTACCTAAATGGAATCTAATCCAAAGCTTTCATTTAACAGAGGAGTCAACTCAAGCCCAGAGAGGTGAAGCGATAACCCCATGGCTTCCTGAGTGGAAAGTGGAACCCAGGTGGGCCTCTTGGGGCAAGGGATGCTGTATGCCAGGAGCGAGGAGCTCTCCAAGCTGCCAAAATCCAGTTCTGTAGCATCAGGGCCCCTTCATCCTGGCGGATGTGACCTGCTGCCTGCCACCGTCAGCTCCTTGGCTCCCCGGCCTCTGCACTGTCCTCTTCTGCATCACTGTCAGAGTATTCCTGTGCAGAACAGCACCAGGGAAGGAATGCTGTCCTTCATTATGGCTGACACTGGAAATCAGAGCCCAGACAGAGCCAGCCCCACCAGAGCCAATACAAACCTTCATGTCTGTTCTCTGCCACCACCTACCACGGCGACGTGGCCCTGCATCACTGGCTTACGTGGCAGGCCAGCCACAGAGGCTTAGATTCAGTTGTTGGTTGGCTGGGATGGGGGGACAACTGGCAGGAGATGGCACCCATCTCACTTTGGAGAGGACAGGAGGCAGGACCTTCCCTTTGATGCCCATTGAGCTTTGAGGGGCCGCCTCCCTCAGCTCGGCAGGCCTTGCTGGCAATGAGCAAAGCCATGGCAGCTGTCTTCATCTTAATTCTCTTCCTGGCACCTGGGCCAGCTGAGGTTTGGAAAAGCAGAGAGCCATTCAGAGGCAGAGAGGCCCATGAGGCTATGTGGGGCGGGAGGGTGAAGCAACACTGGGCAAGCCCCTCTCCATTCCGAAACTGAGATTGCAATTGAGAATTGCACTTAATGCGTTTGGGACTCCCAGATGAGTTGCACTTAATATACACAATTAAGTTACACTTGGATATAACTTAGCACAATTGGGTTGCACTTGATTCAACTTAATACATTGAGTTAATGCAACTGAGGGTCACACTTCACAGTCTGCATGTGCCCCTGTAGCTGTCTGTCTGCCGCCCTTGACCCTTCCCTCTCTAACTGGGTACTCTCCTCTGCCTCTGCCCCTGCTCCTCCACAGTGGCTTCTTTGGGCTTGTCCTCTGACTGCTCAGAGAACTGAGGTTCCACTAGGGCCTACCTCCAGCTCCCTGCTTCTCCACTCTCTCTGCCCTTGACCTCTGGGTGGAAGTGGCCACACCTCCCTCTCCAGCCTGAGCAGTCTCATCTCAACAAGGCTGCCTTGACCTTCCCTGGGAGCTAAGATTTCTCAGCATTTGTCGACTCAGTGTCTGCCATGTGGCTGGCATTAGGTCGTTACAGGTGGTAAACCACTGTGCACAAGGTGGCAACTTGCCCAAGATCACTAACCACTCGGTTGTGGAGCCAGGACACCAGCCAGGCCTGAGAGGCTCTGAGGCCCAGGGTCCTTCTCCGACACCTGCTGTCTCCCCACTGCCCCTCATCACTGTGGCAGTGACTCTTGGGCCTCTCCCAGCCTCCCACGGCCAGGACACCCAGTCTGGGAGCTTCCTGGAAGAGTGGGAGGGGCCCAAGCTTTTCTCTGAAGAGTGTTGAGTGGTCCCTATGGAGTGGGATGGGGACTGAGAAGGCAGGTCCCCTGCAGCTCCTCTGGACAGCTATGAGTTAAGAGAATTGTGAAGCGTGGGACCCGGTCTGTCTGGGGACAAAGTCAACAACCTTCAGTTAGCACAGCAGAAGGAAAGTGCTGACCGAGGCCCTCTCCAGGACCCATCCAGTGATAAGAAACCGGGGATGGAGGTCAGTGGGGAGGGTTAGCTGCCACTCTTAATAGAAGGGAGACTTTTTAGGCCAAGGAGGAAACTCCAGCAAAGGTGGCTGAGTTGTGAGTTGGGAGAAGGGACCAGAGCACTCTGGAGTCCTGGGGATGCTCATAATTACTCAGGAAGCTACAGGCTGTAATTAGGCTGTCAGGCCCATTAGAGTCCAGCCACAAGTGACTGCATGTCTGAGATGAGAGGGTGGTCGGCTCTGTGGTCTGCACTCTGGGTGGGAGGGAGACTCAAGCGTAGCCAGAGTATCCAGTTTCTCAAGATACTGACACTGCCCACCCATGGGTGGGGTGGGGCATGGGCAGGAGGAGCCCACAGTGCCTCTCACAGTCAGAGGCAACTGGTCAGCTTACCAGGGTAGAAGGAACTAAAACAGTGAGGACTGGAAGGCGCCTTGGCCTGGATGGAGGGCCAGGTTGAAGGGCCAGCTCTGGAGTTGGCACATTGGGTGGCTGGGCTCAGCCTCCTGTTTCATGAGAATATTGGCCTGGGCCAGGGATTCTTGGTCCTGGCTGTGGTCACCTGAGGAGCTTTGAAGAACTGTGGAGGGACTTGCATCCCTGCCTAGATGGACTAGTTTGTAACAGACGAAACCTCCCACCACGAGCAACCAGAATGGCGAGGGAAAAGCCAAAGCATCTTTCTGAGGGCCCTGGAGAGACACCAAAGGCCAAGATCACAGGAGAAGGGTCTCACTGAAGCCACCCTGACATCTGTGTGGCTGCTTTCCTCCCAAGGCATTTGTGGGTTAGCGACTGTCTGGGCAGAGAGGCTGAGAAGGCTAAGAAAAGGCTTTGGCTCTTAGGCTTGGGCGCTGAGTAGAGCTCTCAGTGGCTTCACAGGCTGGGAAGAGAGAAACAGGGTCCAGGGTACCAGCCTTTCTTCCTTGACATCTGGCCACAACTCCCACCTTGAACAACAGAAAGATGGGATGGCTCTGCTTTTCCTGTCTCAATGTGCAAACTTCTGGGCCCTTTGGGTACGGCAGGGGGTGGGGGTGGAGCCTACGGAGAATGTTTGCAAAGGTAATCCCCCTGCACCTTGCCCCTCCTGACCACTCTTGGCTTCTATCTTTTGTTCATATTTTCATCTATTCATTCGTCAAGCGAACCTTTCTTGAGTACCTTCCAGAGGCCGCACACTCAGTTGAGTATTTCTGAGTAGGATGAGGAGACTGTGCCATCAAGCAGTTTTGCTTCCTAACAATCCCTTACCCTAGGATACCCTTTTGTAGTTTACAGACTTGTTTAAGCTCATTGTTACCAAGGATCCTTACAAACACCCCAGGGAGAATAGGCAGGGTAGGTATTAATATTCCTATTTGTGATGAAAGAAATGGAGGTGAAAATAGCCAAGGCTCTGCGTCAGGTGGCTCAGTTAGTGAAAGGTGATGGGTTTTGTCTTCAATTCCCAAAGGATAGTCCTAGCATAGACACTGTCTAGCACAGGCACAGAAATCACCCTGGGGAGCAGGAAGAGGTAAATGCTCCAGGAGAGGCACAAACACCCCGGAAACACCACAGGCCTTCTGATGAGGAAGTGGAGGCTTAGGATTAAATGGGTCTCAGAGATCAGCTCGTCTTACCCCTTCTTTTGCAGATGACACAGAGCAGAAGTCCAGAGAGATGGAGTCATTCTGCCTAGAGACCCAGAGCAAATTAGAAGCCAGCTCCTCTCCTTCATCAGCACTTGGCATCTCCCTTGTTGCCCGAGGCCACTGTCATCCCTCTCCCCTCAAGCTCTGGCAGAGGGAGCCCAGAACCTGCCTGTGGATGAATGAATAAGAGACCAGGTCCCTGGAGGATGGAATGTGCATTGTGTCCCTGTGATTTTCTTTCCGATGTGGGAGATTTTACATGTGGTGACTTCAATGACCAGGAGGTATGTTGGCCAATAGACACAATTTAAATAATTTCTCAGAGGCTGAAGCGAGGGTCTCATGTAGCTCAGATGTGCCACTTTGCTCTCAGGCTAAGATGACGCCCTCTGACGAGAACTCTGCCATGGTCAGGACAGAAGCTGCCGTGCATGTGCGAGGCTGTTCTCCTGTCCATACTCTTGGTACTATCTCCTTCTCCTCCAATCTGCCCAGCACCCTGCACCTGAGCAGGACCCGAGCAGAAATGTCTTTGGGGTGTGTGCAGCCTCAAGCTCTCAGCATCGCCTTTTCTGGGTGAGCAATGGATATGTGGATCTGAGAACTATAGTGAGGGTCATGGTGACCTTGAGCTTATTCCTCAACCACCTGCTCCCCACTCTCACCTACCTTTCTATGAAACAGAGACACTGACATCTGCTTTTCTGCAGAGGGTGTGTTCTACGAGCCTGAAACCAAGGGTGATACCAAAACCTGTATGCACTATGTTTCTTCCCTTACAAACACACCTATGGTGAAGTTCAGTTTATAAACCAGGCTCAGGAAGACAGTAACAACAGTAACTAATAAAATAGGAGAACTATAACAAATATACTGTAATGAAAGTTATATCACTGTGGTTTTTCCCTCTCAAAATAAGAAATTTTCTTCTTCTTCTTCTTTTTTTCTTCCTGCAATTGACTGTGAACAACTGAAATCACAACACTGTACCAGGTCGTTGTGAGGCTGACATGTAACAGAGTGTGTGAATGGGCTTTGTCATCTCTAAGAGCTGTGCCTTCACTGGAACGTGGCTCCTTTGAGGCCACACATTTTAGGTGAAGTCCTGTGCGAAGGTTTCAGTTTCCATCAAAATACTCAGTACCTGGCTTAGTTGCAAAAATAAGAAAATAACAATGAGCAAAAACAGGATCTCTCTATATATACCTCACGTGTTTAAATTAAAAAATTAGCCCTAAGACAGTAGAAGTGCTCACTGGAATAAAAGGGAGTCAACACAGATTTGGAACTAAACGGCCAAAGAGAACCTCAGGATCAGAAAGGCTGGTGCTAAGCCTGAGTTTTGTGGAGAGCATTGTCTGGGATCCTGAGGTCCTCCACCTTCCTCTTGGAGCTCCCTGGGTGATTGGGCCAAGACATTTAGATGCAGCTTCTGGAACCACCAGGTTCCAGTGCCTACTTAGCATGTTCTCTAAAGGTCTGCTAAAACCAAGATCTGCTAAAATTACCTGCAGAGACAAACTCTTTCTGGGAATGGATTCGAGGAGTCATCCAAATTCCTGGTGTAGGGGAATTCAGTTTAGGAGTCTTTTTAATATGAATCCAAGAGCAAGTTGTAGGTACAGTTGCCTGGGAGAAGAAGTCAATCCTTTTGGCACTTGGTGGAAAGAGGACCAGAGCTGACTGAAGTAACCACATGAGGCCATCTGTACTGGGAAGCATGTCTTCTTCTCCTGCCTGCTTTTGGAGTGTGTGACTTTGCAGTGGAAGGTCACTAAAGGATCTGAGCAGCCTTGGTTTGAGTCCTGGGTCCACTCCTTGACAGCTGGGATACCCAGGGAGTTAGAAAGGACTCTAACAGGCTGGTTGGTGAGCTGGACCTGTCTGAAGCATGGACCAAAAGGTGACCTCTAGTAAATGCCAGAGCTGCCCTGCATACTGTGGAGGAGGGATGCAAAGGTTAGGAGACTGGACCATTGGAGTGGCTTTGTTATTTTAGACTTGTGCACACTGGGAGGGACTATGGGATCCTGGCTCTGAACTGATGCTGATTCCAGGAAACCCAAAATATCATTGTGACCCCTAGTCAGAGTAAGGGCTTGTGGAGGTTGGGTGGTCTTTAATCCAACCAATGGAATGAATGGGGAAGCTCCTGTTGGCTCGTGTCTAACTCACAGTGGGTCAGTGGAACCCAGCCTGTGATTTCCCACCACATCCAGTTCTAGGAGGCATAGTTGGTAGAGACACACTCAGAGTTGGCAGAACCCCCAGGTGGGTTCCCTGACTTGAGGGTGAAGGCTCTTATGGTGGGAGGAGCCAAGCAAAAGCCATCATAGCTGTCTCCACTAAGGACAGAGTAAACCAAATGCAAGGCTGCAAAACTGGAGGCATTTCAGAGGTCAGTGCCACCAGGAAGGACTGGAAAGATGAAGGGGCAGTGATGCCCACCATGTCCCCATGCGACTCTTATTTCCTTGTGCAGAAGACAGCTGGATCTTGGAGAGGAGCAGTGGATTTTTATAGGCTTTACTAGGTGAGGACTTCAACTGCAGCTGTTGTTTCATTAACTTGATATTATAGTATTTAAATATTGTTAACTTCACATGATAGTATGAGATGTAAAGAGAAAAGGAAAAAGCACTCTTCTAGGGAAGGGGTTAGTGTGCTTTGGATTGTACACAGGACAGTTGTATCACGGTACATGGAAGTATAACCTTGCTATTTTCTTTCTTTGAAAATTAAGTGTGCAGGTCTCAGGAAATGTGTATGGCTGCCAAATTGACAAGCAGTAAACTTTTTTTTTTTTTTTTTTTGGTGCTGGTGATTGAACCCAGGGTCATTTTACCACTGATTTACATCCCCAGTCCTTTTTATTTTTTATTTTGAGACAGGTCTAGCTAAGCTGTCCAGGCTGGCCTTGAACTTGGGATCTTCCTGCCTCAGCCTCCGGAGTGGCTGGGATTAAAAGCATATGCCAGGGCATCAGGCTCAAGGCATGGACTTGTGGTTAATTTTAAGTGCCAAACTGGACTGTGGGAGGCCTAGATATTTGGTCAAACATCAGTTTGGATGTTTCTATGTGTGTAATTTTGGAAGAGATTGATATTTAAATTGGAAGACTGAGTGAGACAGATTGCTTTCCCTAATTTAGGTGAGCCTCATCCAAGCATTTGAAGGCCTGAGTAGAACAAAAATGACCCTCCCTTCAGTGAGAGAATTTCCTGCCTTACAAGCCTTCCAACTGGGACCTCAGCTCTGCAGATTATGTACTTGTCAGTCTTCAACATCACACGAACGCACTGCTTTTAATATCTATCCATCTATCTATCATATTTCTATCCACACGCTATTGGTTCTGTTTCTCTGGAGAACTAGATAAACACACAGGTGTATGGGGGTGTAGGAAAAGGGCACCTCAGAGTGATGGGCCTCTGAGGGGCAGATAGCTGGATGGGCAGATGAGGGCATTGATGAGAGAGCAGGGAAGGAAGAAGCCAGGAGCAGACAGTTTCTGAAAGCCAAGGCCTGCCTGTATCTCTAATGGGCCCAATTAAACAAATCCACATATAAAAACCCAGATTTGTATGAGAAGCAAAGTTAGAAGCCACAAAAGCTTTACAAAAGTGTTTTGCAAGGATATAACTTAAGCTGCCCGTTGCCCTAGGCACAGGATTGTGCTAGCCCACCAGAAGTTTAGCCCAAAACCAGGGACAAGACCAGAAAGGCCCTTGAGAGCTTGGTAGCAGCCCTGCCTGACTTGCCTCTTACCTCTCAGGATGGTGACATTGCGAAGGATTTCTCCATGCTGTGTGTCCACCGCTTTCATCTCCTCCACGATCATGGAGAGGTTGCGGACGTTGAAGTCCAGCCGGGTGCTGAGCAGGCCGAAGCGCTCCCGGAGCAGGTCCGTGGTGCCCAGCATGAGGGACACAGACTTGTTCAGGTAGTAGAGCTCCTCGGCGTGGGTGTGGAAGCCCAGCGTGCAGGAGAGCCGCACGTCGTCCAGGTACTTGAGCATGCTATGCACATGGTTGTCGGTGGCATTGATGTTGGTGAAGATGGTGCCGATTTCAATCTCGTGGGATGTCATGCGTCCCTCCAGAGACTCGAACCTCTCCACTGTGCGGTTCTGGGCATAGCGGGTGTGGTACTGGAGGTCATGCATGTTCTCCTCGTGGTCGTCCAGGAAGGATGAGATGTTGTCGAGCTGCAGCTGCAAGCCCATGACCTGCAGCACCAGGTCATGCATGCTCTCAGAATTCTGGCTGATGCGCTGCGAGGAGGCCCCCAGGGTGGCCTGAATGTTCTTGACCACTTCTCCGGTCTTGGCAGAGGTGGTGCGCAGGCCACTGAAGAGCCGGGTGTAGTTCTGCCAGTCAGTGACAATCTTCTGGAGGATGAGGGTCTCCTCATCTGTTTTCCGTTGGATCCCATGGATCCACTCAGCGGTCTGCCCCACGGTGAAGTTCATCTGGTGCACAGCAGCCCTGACATCATAGCACTCTTGGGTGAGGTCCTTCAGAGAGAAGTCCAGGCCAGTGGTGGTGGCCTGCCAGCCCCTCACCTGTGCCAGGAAGAGCTCCAGAGACTGGTTGACCTGGTGGACAGAGAAGGAGCAACCGCCCATCTCCTGGGAGATTTGGTTGCTGGTGGTGGAGAGCAGTTCATGGGCCTGAGAGGTCTGGTCCAGCTGGACTTCCTGGGCCAGAAGCATCTTCTGAAGCCCTTCCAGCTCTTCCTGAAGTTTCCTGATCTCTTGCCCCAGCTGCCCAGCCTCATGGCAGAAAGAGCAGTTGTTCAAGGCTTTTGGGTCTTCAGGAGAAAGGGACAACATTTTGAGTTGCTGAAGAACGTGAGACAATGATCCTTCTCTAAACTAAACATTTCAGAGCACAGTGAGTGGCAAGGGGCTTCCTGACCCTGCTTCCTTTCCCAAGTCTTGCTATGAAATCCTTCTAGAAAAGCCTTGCCATCTCTAGGGAATTTCATTTTTTTTTTTAAACCAAATATCCGAAATGAAGAATTCAGGATGTTTTCTCCACCCCACCACTGCATTCTCAAGAACAGATCTTAGTACCTTCTCTGAGGTGGCCAAGAACCTCCTATTTGTACTGCATTTAAAAATTTCTCCAAATATTTTTCTACCTGTTATTTGACCTTCTCACAATATGCTTTTTGGAAGGTAGAGCAGGGATTTTCACCTTGTGACTCACAAGGAATGGGGCACAGAAATATGGCTTGCCAGATGGCACTCAGCCAGCGAGTGGCAGACCAGGACTTCGCATCTGCATCAGAGCATGCCACTTTTATTTTTATTTATTTATTTTGGCAGTACTAGGGTTGAACCCAGGGGTGTTCTACCATTGAGCTACACTCCCAGCCCTTTTTATTTTTTTATTTTGAGACAGGGTCTTGCTAAGTTGCCAAGGCTAGCCTTGAACTTGTGATCTCCTTGCCTCAGCCTCCCAAGTCTCTGGGATTATAGATGTGCACCACGGCACCCAGCTACATACATTAAACATTTCATCGTGGCTCCTTTGGTCTCCTTCTCTCAGAATGTTCCTGGCTAAAGCTGGGCATAAAGAGCATCAGGAACTATGCTATATGACTTAAGACAGTGATGAGTAAGGGCTGACAGGTAAGGGGGTTTGGAAGGCCTTAAAAATCATTTCAGGGAGCTGGGGATGTCTTTCAGTGGCAGAGCACTTGCCTGGTATATGAAAGACCCAGGGTTCAATCCCCAGCACCACACACACAAAAAGATCATTGCCATGCATGAAGATATTTTGAGAATGGTCTATACTTGGCTTCCTTTTGTACCTTAGACTTTGGTTAGATCTGCCCATGCAGAACAGCCCTCCTCAGTCCTAGGTGTAGCCAGGAAAGCAGCCTTCTTCAGAAGGAGAGAGAAGCAGGGAGCCGTGGCTGTCCTGGTCTTGTGTACAGAAGGCTGGCAAAGCCTGCCCTGATCCAAGCCCACGGCATGGAGGATCCTGCCCCACCCCATGAAACCTGGTCCTACGTGATCAGCACAGCTGGACACTAAATGCTCACCCAGTCCTTGAAGGTTTTCCTGCATCGACACAAGCTTCTTGTCATAAATGGACTGGACCAAGGAGATGTCTTCTGAGAGAGAATCCACTTTCCTAAAAACTATAGGGAAATATGAGAAACGGGGGCAGAGTCTTGGATCAGAGAAACAGTGTCCATTTGTTGAGAAGACCTTTTAATTAGCCCTCTGCAAGCAAAACCTTCTCCTAGGAGGCTTCCCAGTGGTGGTAAGGGAAAATGCTTCTTAAGGCTAAAGTTCAAACCACATGCCTTTAAAAAAAATTCACACCCCCACCCCAGGTTTTAGAAATAGGACTTGATCATATAATAGAAGAGGGAAATTTCAGAAAAACATAAAAGTTGTTCTTAATCCTGCCACTCAGAAATTGACACCAGCAATATCTTTGCGTATTTCTTCTAGTTGTGTTTACATCAACATGCATTCTACATCTACATAAATAAATCCCATTTTAGAAAACAAAAGCAAAATTGGGATGCTCTGAATATTACCTCTATTTTCTCTTCCTTGCCCTCATTGCTAACATGTCACAGGCATTTTACCACCAAGTCTTAAGTCACTTCAGAATCCTTCCTTCTCTCTCTGCATGGTCTATGTAAATTGAACAGCAATGACGTAAATATCGCCTGTTGCTGGGTACACTTAAGGTACCTCCTCTTCTGAGCTTAGAAATACCACTGGATATGTGAATATGAGTAAAGCTTGATCCTAGGAATATCCTCATATACGATGGCTGTGTGCATGATTTCTCTTAGGATAAAGTGCTAGAAATAGAATGACTGAGTCAAAGGACGTTAACATTTTTAAGCCCTTGATAGAAGTTGCCAAATTGCCCTTCAGGAAAGCGTATATCAGCCTCTCCATCCCACAGCAACCAGAGACCCTACTGAGAGCATCAAGTTGGCCAGGTCAGAGTATCCCAGCAGTATCAGGACACCTGTCATTCCCCAACATGGGCCTGGAGGGGGCTGGCAGTGACGTGGGGGTGCACGTTGGATTGGAGGTTGACAAGATGCTTCCCACAGATCCTCCAAAGGTCAAGTGTGGGGGAATGACATTAGCACTGCCTTAAGAGCCGGATAACACAGCTGCTAGACCCAGATTGGTATAAAATTTGTTGGGTGACTTTGGACAAATCAATGGACCTTTCTGGAGCTCAATTTAATCAATCATTTATAAAATAAAAATGTAGAACTAGATGACTTCTAAGGCTCTCATCAGCTCCAAAATTCTATGATTTCTAATTATTTGGTATCTCTGGACTCTACTTAATATTGCATATCTCAGAGATGTCAAGACATTTACTCACTTAGTAACAGTGGCATGTATTTTTCAATTTTCAGCAGTTATTATTCCACTTGAGCCTCCCCTCAATTAAGAACCCCTGTATAGCTGGGGGACTGTAGCACAGAGACTGAATGACTTTGACTCCCATTCTGGTGCTTCATGGAGCCGGTTTCTAAGCCAGCAGCCAAGGGCTCACTCCATGTAATTCATCCCTCTCTCTGCACAATTCACACTTTGTCATTTATATATTGACTTGGTCACTGTTTTCTTTACTTTTGGGTCTTATTGTCTCAAGCCAAGAATGTTGGTTACTGAATATCCCCAGTCAGAGATAGGACCCGAAACCCCTCCCGGGGAGGTCCTCACTCTCAGCATTGGCACCTAGAGGGAGGCCCTCCCTTCTCCCAGCCTTGGCTCTGATGTCTAGGAGATTGAAACAAACCTACTGGAGCCTGTTTTTTTCAAAGTCTAAAGTGAATGAAGAGTGGAATGGCATTATAGTGAGATACCACCAAATTTCTTTTAATCAATTTACCTTAAATTGTGATGAGTATCCAGAAGGCAGAAGTTACCTGAACCTGGCCACACACCAACCCCTGGGTCAGCTACCACAGTCATAGACTGAAGTACATATGACAAGCACAAAACTTTAGATCCTGAGCCTTACTTGCAGGGCTGTGATTTAGTAGATCTGTTTTAAGAGGCAGGAATTAGCATTTTAGTGAATGCTGGGGGTGATCTTACATTTCCTGGGGTGCAGCCCAGGCATCAATTTTTTTTTTTTTTTTTTTTTTTGGTACTGGAGATTGAACTCAGGGGTACTTGACCACTGAGCCACATGCCCAGTCCTATTTTGTGTTTTATGTAGAGACAGGGTCTCACTGAGTTGCTTAGCGCCTCGCCGTTGCTGAGGCTGGCTTTGAACTCGCGATTCTCCTGTCTCAGCCTCCCTAAGTGCTGGGATTACAGGCTTGCGCCACCATGCCCAGCTCCAGGCATCAATTTTTAAAGCTCCCAGGTCATTCTAATGAGGAGCTGACATGGAGAACCACAGATTACATCCTACCATCTCATTTACCATGGGAAAGAGGCGTCCTGAGCAGGGAAGTGCCTTGCTCCAGGACACGCAGACCAGAAATTAGGAGCCAGTTCTCCCCAGGTGGATCAGACATTGAGATTTTCTAGCCTGAAAGATGCTGATTCTGGGGCCTGGGCTACAGATGTTAGGGGCTTGTCCACACAGGGCAGATTTGGGTGCTGAATTCCTGCCCAGACATTTCCCTGAAGCCTGAGGTGGGGGAAACCTGGACTCACCCAGAGAGGCCAGCACAGCCACGGCCACCAGGAGCAAAGCCAGGAAGAGGTACAGAATCCGCACCGACGTGTGCAAAGATAGGTTCTTCTGGCAGCGGCTGCAACGGGGTCCTGGCCGACCTGTTGGGGACAGAGGGAGAGTAGTGGCTTAGGCTAGGGGCTGAGGCTGAAGTGGAAGGGTCAGGTCCACATTCCCGGTCTGGGCTGTCTCACTACCTGTCAAACCAGGCCCCCAAGGGGAGTCCCCACTCTCATTCTCTACCGTCTTACCATCTTTCTCTAGGCTCTAGAGCTTTCTGGAATAGAGGAGACAGAGTCAGGCTCTTCAAAGAACACCCCCACCCACCATGGCCATTCCCTTCCCTCTATGGTGTCTTCATTCAGCTCTGGGGTGGGGAAATACCTCCACCCTCTTTAGTGGCCCTGGGATGGTCCACAGCACTGACAGTCTTGTTGTACCCCTGGGTGACCAACTTGTCCCCTTTTGCCCTGGATCATCTGGATTTTAGCACCCAGACTCTCCTGTGATGGGAACTCCTTGCAGAGATTGTTTCCATTTTAAAACTAAAAGCTTGGGAAAACCCTGAGCTTTCCTCAAACAAGAAAGTTGGTCACCAGTCCCCAAACTGGGCAGGTAACCAGCAGTTCCTCTGGAAACTAAGCAGATGGTGAGAGTCTACCAGTTAGGTTGCTGGTGTGGAGGAAGGAGGG
This sequence comes from Geosciurus inauris, assembly GCA_004024805.1. Taxonomy (NCBI): domain Eukaryota; kingdom Metazoa; phylum Chordata; class Mammalia; order Rodentia; family Sciuridae; genus Geosciurus; species Geosciurus inauris. Next base: position 101,254 of record PVHX01001157.1, on the reverse strand, counting down.
AGCCAGATATTCCTGGGAACTCTGGCAGGTGCCCAGTGCCCAACGGGAGGCAGTGATGGTCCCAATGGTGGGACCCCCAAGGTGAACTCCACTTCGTCTGCACAGGATGAGTACCAGAAATGACCCCAAATCCGGTGCCACCCGGCACATACTCCAGACTAAAACAAACCTGCATTTATGAAAAATGGTCTCAGGCATTGCTGGCTGATCACAGAGCACAGCCAAGGGGAAGAACGGGAGCTCTAATCCATACTGAAAGCCACCAGGCGCCCTACTCCAGCCATGCAAGTGGCATGGGAGACAACGACAGGAACAATCAGGGGACAGATAGAAGACAGGCCCTGAGCACAGAGTACGTGACCTGGGTAGAGTGTGAGGTCCCTGACTGGGCTCAGGAGCAGAGGAGACAGATGGCACTGGCCTCAACTGCTGGCTGTCTATACTGCACAGCCCAGGGCCACGCGGCTCTGCCCTCCACCCTCCAGGAAGCAGTAGGGCAAGGAGAGTCAGGACTGTGAAGCCACTCAGTGAGACAAGTGGTGAGACAAGCCACTCAGCAGCCTGGAGTTGGGGCAGAGAGCGCTCAGCCCAGAGTGGGGGCGGGGCAGCGCTTGGAGCTCTTACCCTCTTGTGTGCATGGGAAGGATGGCATGTCCTCGTCTTCACCAGCCAGTTCCTCTTCGGTAACACACAATGCATCCCCGTCGCCACCAGCCGACCTCACTGCAGTGGAACCAGTGCCATCAGACCCAGGCTGTACCCTGAGCCACACCCATCCCTCTCCAGCAGCCCATCAACACCAGTCTCCACAGCCCATGCCCTCCGTACTCCTGGGTCCAAACCAGCCTGCGTGAACTCCAGGTGTCATGATTTAAGCCAAGAAAAGGGGCACAGAGTTAAGACTTAGGAGGCTGGGGAATTGGTGTCCCACCCCTCTAAATAAGAGGTTCTCCCCATCTCCTGAGGGCTGGGAAAGACACCTGGGCCAGCTCCGTGACTTATGTATTTGCATCTTGCTCAGACCCCTGGGAGTGGAGTAAGAAGAAATAAGAGCTGTTGATTGATATGGCTCAAGTGTCCTCTCCTGCCCTGACAGGGGGCGAGGGAAACAGAATTCCTCCTCTCCAGGGACAAGGTTGAATCTGGTCTCCATCATGTCAGCATTTAGCCCAGCTTGAGGAGCCAAAGAGAGGAGGAAGAAGGAGGTAGGAAAACATAGGATGGACACTGCACCCTGCCTCACATGCCTGGCCTAGGACCCCCCGGGGTGCCAAGGAATCATGGGGAAGAAGATTCCCTCTGTGCTTCTTCCGAAGGAGGGTGTGGTCCTTAATAAGACCTAAACAGTGTGTCCCCTCATTCAGACGGCTGTGATTCTTTCCCAGACCCCTCGAGCCCCCTTGGTGAGATCTGGCTTTTTATGAACAACAGGGAGGAAGATGCTTAAAATAAGGCAGAAGGAGCCAAATCCCTGGGGGCACTTTGCAAAACGAGCAATGGCCTCCTGCAAGCTGACTGGGAATTTTGTTCTGGGAAGCAGGAGGAAAGCTGGGGACGAAGTCTAGATTGCTCCGGAAAAATCTAGAGAGGGGATTTAAAAATTGCCTCCAAATCCAGAGGCAATAAGAGATCTGGATGTTAGTTACATGACAATAAAACAAAACCACCTTAGCACAGCAAGCAAACAAAACAAAACACCATGAGCAGAATCAAAAGACAAGTTACACGTGGGTAGAAATGTTTACAAATATATCACAAACAGTGGATAAGCCAAATTTACAAAGAGCATTAACAATTAAGGAAATAAAGAACCAAAAATCCTATAAAAAATGAGCCAAATGCAGAATTTATGAAAAACTATAAGATGATCCTTGAACAAATGAAGAGAGGTTCCACTTTACTAATAAGATGAACGTAATTTAAAACCACACTGTGATGTCGTTTCTCGCCCATCGGATTGGCAAAAAAAATACTCTGCTGGCCAGGCGGTAGGAAGTTGGGGTAGGGACACAAAACAGCCCACACTTTATAGAGGGGATCTGACATTGCATTTACTCTTCAACTCAGCAATCACACTTCTATAAATTTATCCGGAATATACACCTCTGACATTGTGGAAATGCAGGCGACTGTTATTCACTGCATGGTTATTTGTGATTCCAAATACAGGAACTGTCTACGCACAAGCGTCGGAGATTGGTGAAGTGCGCTGGTTAAGTGGATTCACAGAAGGGAGTGAGCGCTGTGTGGTGGTGGAGACAAACAGGGCAATCGCTGCTAACTGACGTGGAGTAATTTCCAAGAGATAATAAATGAAGAAGGTAAGTGTGCAGGAGCATATACAGCAACCTACCTTTTATATGAAAGACAAGAAATTTACAAATCATACATTTGTCTGCTTCTCATTATTAAAAGATCCCCAGGAGTGTTAACCAGAGCCCAGTGAAGCGTTTCTGCTAGGGCTGGGGCAGGGGGCACAGGAAGATTTATGGTACCAGACCTTGTGCCCCTCAAGACTCCTCTCCTCCCTTCCCTGTCTTGCATGCATCCAAGACTGTGCTCTCTGTCCTGATGCCCAGCCTGTGTTTATTTTCCCATCCTGCTTCAGCTCCTAATTTGATACCCCCCCCTTTCTTCCCCCGATCCTTGCAGCTCTGCCCTATTTTCTTTCAACTGCAGCTATGCGTGGAGTAGCGGGGTTGTGATTTTTCTAGTACCTAAATTTTATAGCCTGAGGATTATGTCTGGGTTGATAGCGGAGCAGCAGAAGCTCTAAGTTTGCTCTTCTTCGTTTTCATTTTTCAAATGGGATGAAGTGCTGGTTCTTGCCCCAAGGCTGTCTTCACAACAACCCTATAAATTTTACAGTCCAAATTATCACTTTTATGGACAAAAACCCTGAAGTTCAAAGAAGTGAAGAAAATTGCTCAACAGCACACAGAATACAAGCGGCAAAGCCACGACTTGTATTATCCGAACTTGGGAAAGTTCTAACCTCTTCCCACCAAACTCCTACCACCGAGGGAAGGCGCAAAGGCTCTGCAAAGTGCTAAGAAGTCTTGTTTCTGCAATTGAGGTCAGAAGGGAGGAGTGGCGGGCACAGAACTGAGCACGCAGAGCCTCAGGGCCTCTGACGATAACCATTAATTGTCTTAAGTTGCACCCTAAAACCTAGAACCTGCAACCTCCTTTCCCAAGTACTGCGCAGTAACCTTTGGGACCAATGAGAAGCTAAGGTGCAGAGTCCCCAAGAGGACTTGCTGAGCAAAGCCAGCCCTGAACAGACGAATAGGAAGTTGAGAGACTTCAGTTCCACAGCAAAGCCTTCCTTGAGCTCCCAGAGTCAGTAAAGCCTTATTGAACATGCCTCCTCATGCTCTGTACTTTCCCTGTGCATAACGCAATCCAAATATGCCTGTCCTGATTCATCTGACGGCTCTCTTGTCCGGGACTTAAGTTCTTAGGGCAGAGATTGCTTCCATCTTCTCTGCTTTATCCAAAGCCCCTGACGCTGTGACTGGCACACCAAAGGGCTCAACAAACACAATTTTGAATGAAGCTATGAATGATTCTGTATTGTGCTTTCTGCTGGTGGTTCTATGCGGCACCTGGACTCATTTGAGCATCGCTCAAGAGAACAAGGTCAGGGCTCCATCCCCACAGATTTTGAGTTGAGTGGGGCTGGAGACCAGGGCTTGGGAAGTGCTCCCACCTCCACTGTCCCATCTGATCCCTTCAACTAGCCTGGGAGAAAGACGGAGTGAGAAATTAGTCTCCCAGCTTTACAGGTTAGGAAACTGAGTGGAGAGGGGAAGAGAGATAGAGATGGGGTGGGAGGAGATATCAGGTCTTTACTGCCTGGCTTAAGTCACAGAGTAACCAGGGGCAAAACTTCCTGAATCCTGGCTTTCTTCTCCATAATATTGGATTCCAGGTGCCTCTTGCTAATGGCACAATGGTGGACATGTGTGAGTCTGGGTGTGCAGGTGAGTGCTTTGGAGAGGGTTGTAAAGTTGCAGGAGGAGGGAGGGACAAGAGTGATGGGTGGGGTATAACTGATCTCATAATTATCCTGCAAAATCAACCTTACAGCCCTGCTGTGACTCGGGCTGCCATTCCATCATCAATCTGCCAACAGTTTATAGGGACAGCTCCCCAGATGCTCATGGGGTTCTGATGTCTTTCCTATACACCAGAGTGCTGGAATTCCCTAGTGCCTCCTGTGCTCCTCTGACCTGAACCTCACCCAGCTTGCAGGGGCCGCTCGTCCCCCTGAACTCTGCAGAAGCCCTTCCTGGACCCCCTCAGGGAGGGATTCCTGGGAGCAGAGATGACTTCCGGCCCCTGCCCCTCATTCCTCCCCACCCCTTGGTGGTGCTCCTCTGTCCTCCCTCGTGACTGGGCCTCCTCCCTGTTCTGGCTCCAAGGTCAATTTCATCACTTTGCTGTTTACAGGCTTTGCAGGAATCTGGGATGACTTAAATCAAGCGAGGCTGACACCAGCCTTCAGCAAACAGTTCCTCCCAGAGTACAACTTTGTCATGACCTCACTCTCAGTGAGAGCCCCTCACATTGGCTGTCCTTAGCAAGTGGGAATCAATAATCATCACTTTCCGGTAGGGCGAGGAGTGGCCCATGGGAAGGGAAGTGACGGCTGCCAACCCAGAGCTCTCTAGGCGAGGAGCTCATGAGTGTTTGGCCATCTTCCCCGTGCTGACATCTAGCTCCATAACTCACAGCCCTCCCTAGTCCCTAACGATGGCTGCTTCTCCACTTTAATCCCTGGATTTCCGTTCTCCAGTACTGAGCCCAGGCCTCAGGGACTCCTGAGACACCCACGTCTGGACCATGGCGGTAACTCACCATTATGGCCCTTGTTCACTCTAATGAGAACATAATCCAAAGCATTTGTGAGACAGTTACAGGCCCAGGCTTTGCAAGCACAGGCTCATTGAAGTCACATTATATGGAGATTGTCCTGCTCTGAAAACAGATGAACACATGAACATGAAGAATGAGAAAAGCCTGGCAGAAGACAGAGGTGTGATTGATCAGAGGGTGACTCATCAGCCAGGAATCTGGATACCTGCCTTACATTGGGCCAGGCAGGGTGGACCGAGATGGGGGAGACCCTTTCCCGTTTTCTCTGCCTTTCCCCTCCTGCCCTCTGGGCCATCTGGCTTAGTGCTGGGGGCACCAGCTTTTAGAAGGGTCTTCAGAATTAGCAAACCACAGGCAGGAGAGTGGGAAGGGAACTTATGTCACGGAGTCACTTCCACTGGGTTACAGAGGCTCAAGGTTAAGTGACCCACCAGCCAGTCAGTGGTTCCCAGATGTCCAGGATCTGGAGCAAGGTCCAGATATACACAAAGTGTCTGCAGAGACGCACTGCCCTGCTCAGGACGGTCACAGCTTGGACGAGACCTTACCGTCCCATGCACTTGTTACCTTTCTCTGCAGGAAACCTTCACATGGCTTCTCTCAGCCAGGGGCTGATGCCACGGTGCGCGTTCCGAACGCAGAGGGCTTGCTCGCTCGGAGAGCCTGTGTCCTAAGTTAATTGTTACCCTCTGCTGCTTTAATCATGGGCTTATATTTTATGAAAAAAAATGGAGATTAATGACTTCAAATATGGTTTAAATCTGGTTTATTATTAGATTTGTCTGTGGCTAGGGAGGCTATGCCCCGAGTTTGCAAAGGCTTAAGGCAGCAGAGACAAAATTAGCACACACAGGCCTGAGGCTGGAGCTGCCCAGAAAGGAACCAGGGACAGTAAGACACAGGCCCTGTTGCCTCCCCCTCACAGCCCAAGAATAAGGGATATGGTATTGTTCTCTTAAGATTGAAAGGGCTCTGGGGCTGGGATTGTAGCTCAGCGGTAGAGCGCTTGCCTTGCATGTGTGAAGCCCTGAGTTCGATCCTCAGCACCACATACAAAAAGCAATAAAATAAAAACATTGTGTCCATCTACAACTAAAAAAAAAATATATTAAAAAAAAAAAAAAAGATTGAAAGGGCTCTGGGTTGTGTGGGGTGGGAGGGGTTATTTTCCCCATTGTGGTACAAACTATCTTCAAATGCTGCCTGCATTTCCAGGGCCTGCCGTGATAAGTCACGGGTTCTCATATGTGTCTTGCAGAAACATCCTTAAAAATTAAACTCCCAACATGCTGGAAGCTGAGGATCACATGGGTGTAACACCTACAGGTTTCTGGGAATGGCAGGAAAAGCCCGTTAGAAGAGGCCTCGGGTGTCCTCTAGGTTTCTAGGAAGGCGATCATGGCCTCTGTTGCAGGTGCACAATCTTTCTCTCTTTTCCTCCCTCTCATTCTGTTGAATTCAGGATCAAGGGCAAGAGGGGGTGGGCTTAGGAGAGGACATGGGAGAAGCCAAGCTGTGTCTGGATCTAGACCTTAGTAAAGGCCCCTGGGGGGCCCACCAGGCTGCTCTGGGAACCATAAAGGAGCAAACACCTAAGGCTCTTTGACTCGGTAGCCGCCTCTCCGGCCCCAGGCCCCAGTCCCTGTTATAAAGCAGCCAGCCCCGTGGATTATCTGGTGAAGGCAAAGCCAGCCTCCGTGCTTCACAATCTCCAGCCTGAACATTGGAAGGACTGCCACAGAGGAGGAAGACCATGGTTTTTAAGGCTTTCCTCCCACAGAGTCACGTAGAAGGTATGATGGGAAGTGCCTGTCTTGGCACAGCTCTGGGGGCTGCCAATGCCCTTGGGGTTGATCTTGGCTCACCTCACCCTCTGGGGATGGGAAATGGACCCGACCTGCTAAACCACTCAACTGTGGTTGCTCAAGCTGGCTTTCTTCTAGCTGACCAAAAATGCGAAGTTGATTGACTGGTGGGCCTCTGTCCTGCGACTGCCTTCTTCCACCCAAGCCAGCGACGGGGTGGGCGGGTGGTTCGAGGAATTGAATAAAAGGCCTTTCTTCGGGCACGTCAAGGGCCCATATTTTGATGATTATCTTCAGCAGGGTTCAGAGTGGGTTTTCAAAACAGCCAATTGGGTCAGGAAAAATAAAGATTTCAGAGTCTCCTCGAGAGCTCATGCTATGGTTCAAGTTGCAGCACAGCTGTAGTTTAAGGTTAGCGAAGGCTACAGTTAAGGCTGCAGAACTGTTTTCATTAGTACCCTCCTGCCACCGCCCTCCACAGGTTTCCTTTGCGGGCGCATCTGTATTCCCGTGGGAATCTTCTGCCCCTCTCAGCCTCAAACAAGCTGGGCCTTTCCTTTTGGATTCTGCTCTCCGCCTCCCCGGCCTCCGTGTCCTGCCATTACTTTCCTCTAGCTTGTGTCTCCTTTTTGGTCCCCACCCTCAAGCTCCCCACCTCCACATCTGCAACCTTGGAGCATCTGAATGTTTCCTCTGCTGCCTGCCACTGTGGTTTTGGTTATTACAGAGTTTGGGGGGGTGAGTTCCTCCTTTATCCGACACCCTCCTCATCCACGATGACTGTCCTCCTGCTCCTGCCCTTGGTTTTTCTTCTCATGGGGACTCTGTCGGCAATCTCGGTTGCATAATTTTTCATCAGATGGAATTTATCTGTGCTGCAGGCATTTCACATTCTGGTCACTGTGACAACCCCAAATGCCCACCCTGTTTCTAAGTAACCCCTCCAGGGTGGCATTGCCTCTGCTGGAGAAGAGAACAGGGCTGTTCACTTGTTCAGGAGACATCCCATCCTCCACATTGGTCTCAGAGGGGACAGCCTCTTCCCTGCTCCCTGGAACCCACAAATTCAGTGGGATGGGAGAGTGGAAGCCCCCAATTTGCCTGATCCCTGTCGTCCCCTTTGGTCCTTCAAACCCCACATGCTATTTTTCACCACTGGAGGTCCACGCTGTGTGTCCCGTGGCACTCCGTGCCCCTTCTCTGACCTTCCCGTTCATTGGGTCTAAGGCACTGGGAGCCCCCTCCCCTTCTCAGAGCAGCTGTGAAAATTCAGTAAAACGTTGAATAAAGAGCACCTGGCACACAGTGAATGCTTGATTAAGGATCATACAGGGCTCAGTGGTGCACACCTATAATCCCAGAGACTTAAGAGGCAGGAGGATTGCAAATTCAAAGCCAGCCTCGGCAACTTAGGGAGGCCCTAAGACACTTAGTGAGACCATCTTAAATAAAAAAGGGCTGGGGATGTGCCTCAGTGGTTAAGTGTCCCGGGGTTCAATTCCTTATACAAAAAAGAAAAAAAAAAAAAAAAAAAGGATCGTGTGGCTTTTGTTAGGGTTGTTTTTCTACCCTACTGAACTGTGGCTGTCACCTATGGTCATATCCCAATCCCATCACTCAGGACAAATTCCGACTTTGAAGAAATGCATTTTTCAAACATGTCCTATGGACCAGTGGTTCCAATATATTCTTTGTGACAAAGGATTCTTTGGTCAAGTAAGTTGGGAAAATGCTGTGCACAGTTTCACCATCAGAGAGTCACATGAGCATAGTAAACATTTTGAAAATCCCTGCCTCCTCCCCCCAAAAAAAGCCTATTTAAATCTGTATTTGAGTCCATGTTTCTCAGACTTATTTGACCACAGCACTTCCTGCCAATCTTAAAATATATATGTGTGTGTGTGTGTATTTTATATATATGTTATATATGTATATATAGTATAATATGCACATCATATATAATATACACACATACATGCATATACATATATATATAACACACATATATACCTGCTAATTCTATGGAACTGTTATTCAGAGATACACCTCTTTTGGAGAACTCCATTCTAGAAAATGGCATCACTGGACTGGATTGTTTCTTCATCCTGTTTCCTGCCAGCAGCTTGCTTGGAGGCAACATCTCTGTGAAAACCTGAGCCTCCTTGACCTGGAACCTCCACGCTGGCAGCAGCTCAGCTGGGGCAGAACCTAACTGCTGTTCCACCTGAGTGGTCTTGGGCTCCTGTTCTGCACCCCTCAACTGTTTTTCCTCATCCCCCCTGCACTAAATCTTTACTCCTTTCCTTCACCCATCACCCACCTTGAACCCCAGAGCAGCCTTGCCTCTGGGTCATCCTCAGCCCTGGGTCCTGCAGCCCTCTCTCCCGGCCAGGGCACCAGTCAGTGCTCAGCCTATTTTCTCTGCACTGTGGTGGTTTTGCCCACCCAGCCCAGGGCGAGCATGTCAGAGAGCGGTGTGGGCTTGGCTTCAACCTGCGGTCAAGACCTTCACTTGAAACTCCCCAGTTCCTCCTCCTCTCTGCCCACGTCATTCTCCAGAGATGAGCTCGCTTCCTTCTGTTCCAAAAAGATGAAGACCATTAGGTCCCAACTCCTTTACCTTCCCCTAACTCCCTCCAGATGCCTACACCCCACACCCAGCACAGGGAGGGATGTGGAAAGAGACCCTCTCAGGTTTGGGTCTCAGTAGCTCAAATAGCTGCCCTCTGGCTCAGAAACCCTCTTCTAGGAACTTTTCTTAAGAGAATAATTAGAAGAGGAGGACAAGGGAAAGATGTGTGAAGAGAAGATTGCTACATGGTGTGATAAACCTGAGGGGCATGTGAACGGCCCTTCAACGCAGGCAGTTAGAGCTCCACTGCAGAATGTTACACATGTAAAGACAGATTGATATTTATTTCCTGGAACAGCTATCTATGTGCTTTTGTTGATTTTTTGGTACTGGGGAATTGAACCCAGGAGTGCTTTACCACTGAGCTACATCTTCACCCTTTTTACTTTTTATTTTGAGACAGGGTCTCACTAAGTTGAGGAGGCTGGCCTTGAACTTGAGATCTTCCTGGCCTCAACCCTGGAGTTGCTAGAATTACAGGTGTGCACCACTGTGCCTGGCATTTTACTGAATTTTTAAAAACATGTTTTGATAGTAGGAAAAGAACAGAGGGGTTTGTTTGGGCATGCTAAGCATGGGCTCTTCCACTAAGCTATACCTCTGGCCCTTTTTAAATTTTATTTATTTACTTTTGGTACTGGGGATTGAACTCAGGGACACTCAACAATTGAGCCACATCCTCAGCCCTATTCTGTATTTTATTTAGAGACCGGGTCTCACTGCGCATCTCACCACGGCTGAGGCTGGCTTTGAACTCATGATCCTCCTGCCTCCGCCTCTGAGCTGCTGGGATTACAGGCGTGCGCCACGGTAATTAGCGCTCGGCTAATTTTTAAAGTTCACATGACAGAGTAAGATGGATGGCATCACCCTTCCTGTGTGTTGGGAGACGGAGTCCACGTGTAAATGTACACGTAAAGATTTCTGGAAGAATGTCCATCCACATTGTCGTTTATTATCGCTGAGGAGTGGGATTGCATGTGAGGGCTATCTTTTCCCTTTTCTGAATTTTTTTGACTTTTTTGAAATAATGAGAACCATCCAGGGATTACATGCAGTCAAGAATGCAAAGGCCTCATGTTTTCTGTACCATTTCTCCCTTCCTTGTGTCCCCATATGGAGAACTTCTCTTCTTTCCTCTCCACGCCCCAGTTCTTTCCCCTTCTCTTCTGTCCCTCTGCTTTCAAAGGAGCACAGGCCATCCCCACCTTGAAAGTCCCTTCTGCCTGCCCGCTTCTCATTCCACCTACTGCTTCTTTTTTTCTGAAACTTCTCAAACTCAAGGTTCTCTTCTCCATCCAGCCTTTGGCTCCCCTCCCCCCTGGCAGCTGCCTTTCTCTGGGGCAGCTAACTCCACCCCAGGCTAACTCTGGTGCTCACTCTGGTGGATCCTTTCCTCCCTCTGGACCGTCTCCTCTCACTTTCCAGGGCATTGCCATCCTAATTCTCTGCCTGTGTCCCTGACCACTCCTCTTGGCTCTGTCATAGGCACATTCTTCTTCCCACTCTCTAACAGTACAGATTTACCAGCATGGGCTAACGTCTCCAGAGGATGTCTCTAGGGAGAAGTGGCAAGCAGACCTCCTCCTGACACACCCTTCCAGGACTTTCCACCACCAACAGGATGCAATTACAAGCCCTTTAGGTGGCACTCAAGGCCACTCTGCCCTATGGCTCTCGGCTTCTCTTGGCAAACCCTCAACTACAGGCAAATCTCTCTACTGGCCACCACTAAACACACCTCCCTGGGGACCTAGTGTCCAAATCTGGCCAACACTACTTCCTGCCTCTCCTGTCTGACCTGGTCCAAGGCTCCCCCACCCTTGGAATGAAGCCTTTCGGAAGTGCTTGCTTGCTCTCTGGGGACTCCTGTTGAATCCACTGTCCATGTCACTCATTTGTTCTTTTGCACTATCTGCCTTGATGATTCAGTGCTATTAGATGTGTGCATCCTGTCTCTGCTCTGCCAGCAGGAAGCATCCCTGCCTCCCTTTCAGCTGGCCTGCCTCCTCCCAAAATGCAACTGCTTGATACCTGTTGGCTGACTAAAAAGTGTGAGGTGGCATCCCGAATAATGAGAGGCCCTGCTGGATTCAGGTGGAGGTGGGGGTATCTCATCTGAATGGTGAAAATGTGTCTGCAGGTCTCCAGATGGAAAAGTTGAGGACACTGCTGGAGATGTGGATGAGGGGCTCAGAGAAGTACGTGAGCTCAGAAGTCCTCAGCCCAGCCCCATGTGTCCAATGGAAAAGGTTGGAGAGACTGCAGGAAAGGAGCTCAGCAAGAGCCCGGGAGTCTGTCTGAAGCCAAGGACATTGAGAAGCGCAGCAATAAAGAGGGGCAGGAAGAGAACCGACAGGACCGGTCTTATGACACCACTAAGTCTTTTTTGAATGCTTTGGGCACAGATCTGAAGTGTATTAGTGAAGGATAAGTGCCTGCAGAGAAAGGACAATGTCTGGACTCTTTGTACCTTTCTTGGCCATTAGACATCTGTAGACAAGCAAACCCTAATGTCAGGCAGTTAGTCGATAATTGTTAACAGAAGCATGTATCTTTACTGAGATCTGTGTTAGGACCTGAGGACACTGTGGTATGTATGATTCTTGCTGCTAAAGATCTCAGCCCAGTGGGAGACTCAGATGTTACACTGAACAAATGTCACGCTCATCCTCAACAGCCAGGGAAAAGGCAGAGAGATACCATGCTGACGAAACTCACACTGACATTGCCCTGTGAGGTCACCCAGTCTCCTTGGATGAAGGAGACTAAGGCCCAAGAAGTGCAGGGACTTTGTCACAGTGATAATGGAACTTAGCTGACCTCAGGGCTTCAGCACTCCCAACACACACACAGACACACCCTACAGGTGGTGCACATGAGTGGCACAGGCTGTCATGCTGGCCTGGGTGCCAATTCTAACACCCAGAACAGCTGCCTGTCCAAGGAAGCTGCCAAGCTATCTACCAACACCTATGGCAAATGTGTTTTCCTCTTTCACAAATGAGCTCTGGGATGTGAGTCTTCTGTTACTAAAGTTACCTAATTGAATGGCATTTTTGTGGGGGGACATTTGAGGGTTTGGAGCTGATCTCTAATATCTGAAATTTAAGGACTCTGGGCCCCCCTGAATCAGGTTGTTTGGTGGCTCTTTTCATCGGTCAGACCCTTGCCTTCTGACCCTCCTGGTGCCCAGAGGTCCGGGAATGAGAGACCAGCCTGACTGCTCACAGGTGGAGGTAATCTCGGCCAGACTGGGAGGCAGACTTCTCCCAAGACGCAGGGCTGCTGTTTTTGCAGCTCTCCTTTCTCCCCTTTATGTGGTACCACTCTCCGCTCCTGCTGGGAGGGCCTGTTCCTCTCAGGCTTGGAGTGGCAGTGGGTGGCTCTGCCCTAAGCAAGGCAGGCAGCTGCGCACACATATCTCAGAGGCAAAGCCCACAGCAGGCCCGCTTCCCATCATCTTTCACTGAGTTGCTTCCAATCCCCCAAATGCTCTGAGACCACCCAAGAAGAGAAAGGGGCCCAGAGGGGGACTATGACAAGACTTAGGAAGACAGTCTGCGACCTACTCTCCAATTAAGCGTCTTCACAGCAAACCTGGCGGCTGGGAGGGCTCTCCCATCAAGACAGCCCACAAGTGGCTGTTAATGGCCCAGAAAAGCAGAGGGAAGCTCTGAGGTGGGCTTGTCACCAAGGGGCTGGTGGCAGCTGGGTGTCCCTTGGGGTAATGTATGAGAGGGGCCAGGTGCCAGCTTACATTAAAAGACAGGGCTGCCTGGGAGGCCTGGCTGGCTGGAGGTCAGGCATGAGGGGCCTGCTGGAGGAGAGCCCGCTGGCAGAGTGGGCCTTGGCGCTCAGCCCCTGGTGGGCTATGCTGCTCCACAGGCGTGTTTTCTTGTTTAAGTAAGCCCTGCCACGCCCCTTTCCCCATGAAACACCACATCACCATGTTTGTTTTGAGCAAGGGACCATGACCCTTTGCCAACAGATGTTACTGGCAGATTGGCGGAGCTCTGGAGCAGCCTGTGAAGCCAGCCTCCCCTGAGGGCAAGTCTCTCTGGAAGGGACCACCACCCAGCTCTGAGGGGCACTTTGCTTTTTCCACTTGAGTGAGAAAAATCCTGGTTTTTCACACTCCACAGATCCCAAAGGCCAAATATTTGCCGTCTGCCCTGCTGTTTCCATCTCAGGTTGAGGGGGTGCTTTTCTGGCTGCAAGGGAGGTGAGCTGGAAGCCAACCCTGGCCTTCCCCAGCAGCGGTACACCCGTGGGGCCCTAGGATGCCGCAGAGCACCAAGGATTTCCAAAGAGCTGTTTTCAAAGCCTCAGTGGCCAGGAGTCCCTTGGCACCTGTGGAGGCTGCTCTTTCAGAGCAGGGGAAGGAAGCGAGAGGGCAGGGCTGTGGCTTCATTCTGAGAGTCACAGTCTCCCTGTCAGCAGAAGGGAGGCCCCAGGAATCTGGCGACACATGTCAGCAGCTCCCCCTCAGGCGCCTCTTCCTAGATATGCACTCACACCAGCTCTTTTCTCCTCCATTTCACAGGCTTTGGGCTGCACTGTCTTTCCCGCACTTTCTCTTACAGTGTTTATCTGGAACGTTGGTGCAGCCAAAGCTGGTCTGAGAATGGGCAGCATCTTACCACCCTCCAAGGTCCAGGGCAGCCTGTGGCCTATAGGATGTGGCTAAGAGCTTCCTGGAGCCTTCTGGTAACAGCCTGCCCCAGGGTCTGCTCCCCAGGGAAGGGAGAGCTCCAGAGATGTGGCAGCAAGGAGTAGGAACTCAGTGGGTGAGGCTCCCCTCTTCCTGCCAAAGGAACTCCCCGGGGTTGATTATAACTTGCTTGGCTCATCTCAGACAGTCCAAGACATGGTGTGGCCACGAGGAAGCGCATGCAGAAGGTGCCAGAGGCCAGACAGAAGGGAACAGCAGAGAAGCTGGGGTGTTCTCAGGACTGGAAGCCAGGAGCCCTGGGCTCTAGTCCCCTGACTAGCTGGCAGGCTTAAGCGAATCTCTTCTCCACAGGACCAGCTACAGAGTTTGGGGGACCCAGAGCAAAATGAAAGCATGGAGAGGCTGCTTGTTAGAAAATCGTGATGAATTTCAAGACAGCATAAGCAGAGCAACAAACCAAGTGCATGGCCTGTGGGACCTGTCAGGGTGGCACATCCATGAAGCCAGCCCAACTTGTTCAGGCCTCAGTTTCCTCAACCCTACAACATAGAGGCTGCATTTGGTCAGAGCTTTGTCCATGGAGCTTTTTTTTCAAATGAACCCCCAGACTCTTGCGTCAAAGAGACAAACAGCTGCTCTGTTTGCAGCAGGCTTGAGAAGTCTGGACCCTACCCCCACCCCCACCCCTTCCTCTGCAACACCTGAAAGTGCAAATGATCTCATAGGTCCTTGTGGGTGAGAGGGCAAGGTTCTCACTGCTAGAACCCAAGCACTGAGGGGCTCCTACCGAAGGACTATTGAAAGGTACTGGAGCCAGAGCGCAGTGGCACAAGCCTGTAATCCCAGCCCTTTGGGAGGCTGAGACAGGAGAATCGCGAGTTCAAAGCCAGCCTCAGCAACGGGGAGATGCTAAGCAACTCAGTGAGACCCTGTCTCTAAATAAAGCACAAAATTGGGCTGAGGATGTGGCTCAGTGGTCGAGTACCCCTCAGTTCAATCCCTGGTACAAAAAAAAAAAAAAAAGAAAAAGAAAAAGCCCTGGAGAGGACACTAAACCCCTGCGAGGGTCTTGTCCCGCAGTCTGCTTGTTTCCTAGCTTCAAAATGAACTAAAGATCAAGCATGCTCTTCCCCTGGGCCTCTGAAAGGCTAGGCCCAGAAACTGCCTCTTGGGTCCACGTCTGGTTCTTATTTCCATCCCACACTGACCGCCTGAGGATGGCCCCACCTGGGCTCGGTTCTGGCTCATGGGACTTCTCCAGCTTCTTTGTGCCAGATCAGAGGGTAGGTCGGGCCAGGCAGGGTTGAAGGCAGGTAGGACAGGGCCCACCCAAAGCTGTGTCTCTCTTGAGGAAGGAGCTGAAGCTGCGGTGGGGACCCTAGGCCTGGCAGCAGCGGAGCGGAAGTGTAGATGGGGGCCCCAGGAGCTTCTGGGTGGGTACTCAGAGTGGGCATCTACGTGCTACAGGTTGGGCTGGTGACAGCTTTCTGTGTTGACTGGCTAAAGGGATCGGAAACTTCTCTGGACTTTAAATTTGTTTTTGAGGGATAGGACAGGGCTTCAGAGGGACGAGGGGCGTGTGTGATCCCTCCTAATGCCTTGCCCGTCGCTTCGGGATTCGGTGTTGCCCCCCACCCCTCACCCCCTGCAATACCTGTCGTGGGGTAATCATGCAGGGAACGACCCCCGCTCTCAGCCCTACCCGCACGAAAGGCGCCCCGCGTTGTCCTGGCCGGGGTCGGGCTGCGGGTGGGCGGCGGGGTCTCTCCGCTTACCTTTCATGGTCCCGGGTGCCGGGGCCTCGCGAGGGCCCCGCTGCAGGCGCTCGAGCTGCGGCGGATGCGGCGGGAAGCGGCGGGTCCTCCCCGGGCAGCGATCGCCGCCCCTACGCGCCGCCCGCGGGAGTCATGCCGCGGAGAGCCGGCTGCGGAGGCGGCGGGCCGGGGTGGGTCCCGCGGGGTCGCAGCCTGGGGACACCCCGCCGGGCGCCGAGCGCCGCGCCCCGCCGCCGCGCTGCCCGCCGAGCCGGGCGAGGTCTGCCGCCGCCCCTCGGCCCGCGCCGCCTCCCGCGGCCGCGCTCGCACCCGTCGCCCCCGCCTCCCCGCCCGTCACTCCTTGGGCCCCGGCCCAGATCAACTTCCTTGGTATTTTCGAAACTGCCGCGGCCGGGCCTCTTTGTGCCGTCGCGGCTGCACCGAGCCCACGCCTGTCGCAGTTGATGTCACTGCTGGGACCGCCTCGTGGCTGGAGCAGGGACCCCGGATTTCATAGCCCTGCACGTTTTTCTTACTCCTCTATGAGGTCGAGGGACTGGGAGAAGGACGGACTCCTGGGATCCAGCGCCAGCTCCTACTGCTCCGGTTTGCCCTGCTCGGTTCCCGTTTTCAGCTCTCCAAGTCCCTCTGTCGGGAGCCCCCCAGTCCCGGGTAGACCATCAGTGGAGGTCGCCCTAGGTCTGCCACTGCTGACCTGAGTGGCTTTGGACATTCTCTTCTCCAGGCCTTGGTTTTGCTCCAGAAAGACCTGGACCAGGAGCGCTTCCAAATTCTGGAACTTCGTTTGTGTTGGCGCCTCTGGTGTAAGCAATGACATCGGAGAGGTGACATCAAACAAGGAACTGTGACCCATCAGAAACACTCCTTGTGTGTCCTGTTTTATTAACTGAGCAAACATTTAATGAGCACCTACTAGGTCCTGGACTGTGCCCTAAGCTCTAGGGAATGTGCGGGAACATGTCACACAAATTAGAAAAGCCACAATACAGAGGTGGGCTGAACATTATGACAGGAAAGTACAGTGACAAACGGGACCACAGAGTGGGCACAGCTGGGCCTGGTCTCTTGATTGCTACAATCAGGTCCTGCCCCTCCACCCCTTCCTGAGCCTTTGCGCCAAGGGCATTTAAGGCTGGAGTGAATCAGTGAGGCCAAGTGCAGGACATTGTCTCTTTGAGCGGAGGACAGCCACCTCTGTTTACAGACTAACAGATCCAGAAAGGACATGCTCATTTCCCTCTGATTGTCCCACCTTGCAGGGGCCAGTTCACAGTGTGCAAAGAGCATCCTCTCCATTACATCAGCAGAGCCTCACAGTGACCTCGAGGGACAGAGACCAGGGATCTGGCTGCCTGCTTTACAGATAAGGACATTTAAGGGTCAGAAAGGACATTGCCTGCCTGGGAATACTCATGAGGTACTCCTGGGACCTTGTATCAGAATTCCTAGTCTGACACATGGGCCTGAGTCTCCTGGGATTGTGGCATGAATCAAGGATCAGACTTTCAGTTTCCAGTCAAAGGAAACTACTTTGACTGATAGCCCAACATGAACGTGCTTAGCCTCTGTAATGGTCAATTTGAACTGTCAACTTGATTGGATTAAGATATGCTGATGACTGAGAGGCTTCTGGGTGTGTCAATGAGGGTGTGTCTAGGAGTGATTGGCATGTGGGGTAGCTAACTGAAGTGGAGACACTCCTTAAGTGTGGGCAGCACCATTCAATGGGACGGTCGCTTGGATGGAATAAAAGTTGGAAGAAGGAGGAAGCAGCAGCAGGTAAAAGCCCGATCTTTCTGGAATGGGTTCTTGATTGCTGCTGCAATCACCTGAGGAGATCAGACTCTCACTTCTTCACTCTTCCCAAAGCCACTGATTCCAGGGAGTTTCCAGAAGCCTTTGGTCTTGGACTAAGGTAGCATCCCTCTTGTTCTGAGGCTCTGCATAGCTACTGGTTCCTCCAGCTCTCCAGCCTGCAGATGGCCATTGTGGACTATACAGCTTCTGGTTGTGTAAGCCAATCTAATAAATCCCCTTTTTATAATCATACTTCCTGTTGATTCTGTTTCTCTAGAGAACCCTGACTAATATAGCGCTCACAACAGCCTATGAGATAGGCACATCTTTTTTTCATCTTTCAGAGGAGGAAACGGCAAGGAGGCTTTATCATACGCTTAGCATTCACTTACTACTAAGTGGAGATCTGGGAATTTGAACCCAGGTAGGCTAAATCCAGTTCCTGTGTGCTCAGAGACAGAAGATGACACTGCCTATCATAGAGGTGCTCAAAAAATATTTGTGGACAGAAAGAACAAAACATGACCCTTGATTTTACCCTCGCTTCTTGGAGTTTGTGGCAAAAGGGGCCTTACCCTGGTGTGAAGGTGCCACTCACCTCTGCTCTTTGGGTCTTAGGATAGTTGTGTCCTGGGGTGTTGCCATGATATGATTGTGCGGATGCATCATCAAAGAAATAAATACAGCTGGTCCCTGACTGCAGAAGAGGTGAGCAGAGTGGGGCCCAGGCCTGAAGAAGTAGTGGATGAACTCCAGCTTGGGAAGGTCTTCAGAGAGAGGGATCCAGCTTAGCAGTGTGACAGAAAAGAGCTTGTGAGGGGTTGGTAGAAGCAGGGGTCAAAGGACCTGAGTGGTTCAGAGCAAGGAAGACAGAAAGAGGAGTGTATGGTAGGAACAAGATATGTCACAGAATGAGAAGGAACACACCAACCTTTAGGTGACCAATTTTGACTGGTATTTCAGGCAACATGTTACCAACAACTAGATGGGTGGACCCAGGTTCAGGGCCATCAAGAAAAGGTGAAAATTTCCAGAGAGGTCCTCTGCTCTTTGGTCATTTCCTTTGACCTTTAACATCTATCCTAGTAACAGCTTGCTAGAGATAAAGAACCAAGAGGATGTATATACAGTACCTCCCCGCCATCTTCAGGGGATAAGGTCCCAGAACCCCAGGGGATAAGGTCCCAGAACCCCAGTGGATACCTCAAACTGCAGGTCATACCAAACCCTGTTATGCACACTGTTTTCTTTTTCTGTATATATACACCTGTGATAAGGTTTCATAAGTAAATTAAGCACAGTAAGATATTAAGAAAGACTAATAATAAAATGGAACAACTACAACAATATACTATATCAAAATTTACGTAAATATGGTCTCTCAAAATATCTTACTGTACCACTACCAGGTAGGTAACAGACACAGCTTGTATACACTGGACAAGGAGGGACAAAGCAGGATGCAGTGAGATTTCATCATGTTACTCAGAATGGCATGCAATTTAAAATGTGTGAATCATTCATTTCTAGAACTTTGCATTTAATATTTTCAGACTAAAATCGACTGCAGGTAAATTAAACCATGGAAAACAAGACCATGGATAAACAGGGACTATGTGTGTATGCCTGTGAGCATGTGTATGTGTGCATGTGTGTGTGTCTGTGACTCTTCTCATGCATGTACATGGCATCTTTCTTTGCATCTGGATCTAGATCTATATGAAAAGATTACCGAGGTACCTGTAAAGATAGAAGTGTTAAGGAATTGGCTCATGTAATCATGGGAACTAGAAGATACAAAATTTCCAAGGCAGGCCAGAGAAGAACCCGCGTTGCAGCTGGAGTCCAAAGGCCATCCAAAGGCAGAAGTCCCTCTTCCTAAGGGGATCTCAGTCATTTTTTTTCTTCAGGCCTTCAGCTGATTGATAAGACCCATCATGTCATGGAGGTCAATCTGCTTTACTCAAAGTCTGTTGATTTAAATGTTACTGTCATCTAAAAAACGTGTTCACAAGAACATCTAGAATAGTGTTGGATAAATATCTGGGGACCTGGGCCTAGCCAAACTGACACATAAAATTAACCATCACAAACACCACTGGCAGGTCTATCTTGAATCTCTTTCTTGATTTATCCTATTCCAAAAACTTCTGGTTTTCCTTCTGAACTTTTTTGACTTATCTCTATGTGTTTTGGCACTGGACCAATCAGTACATCTATGGTTTTTACTTAATTTTAAAAAACAATATGTAAGTTTCATACCATATCATACCACAACAAAACAGTTTTTGTTTTAACTAAAAATAATAGTTTTCCTGGTTTGGGGATGGAAGGGGTGGCAGGCTGGGGACTGGTGGAGAATGTGGCTGGGGACAGGGCTGCATTGGTATTTATTTTACTATTCATTTTTAAATGACATAAAATTCATTTAATCAATACCAAAAGCAGTAGAAGACAGGAAATAATTAAAACCATGAAATTGAAACAAACTAAACAATTTTTAAAAATCAACAAAACAAAAAGTTGGTTCTTTGAAAAAATAAATAAAATTGATAAACTTTATTTAAAAATAAATATAATAGTTTCAATTACTTGCACACATATGCTATATTCCTAAACAAGAAAAGAAAATAGAAAAATTTGAGTTTCCCCAAAACCAATATATTAATTTAATGCAATTATAATGCAGTGCCATTTTTTTCCAATTGGGCAAAATTAATTTTAAATTCATACTGAAGAATTAAAGTCCAAGAATCACCAAGAAAATTTGAAAAGGAAGAATGATGGTGATTACCTTCTCAATATTAACTATTATTTTGAAGCTATGTAATTAAAATAATATATTACACATGAATAAAGATGCAAATAAGAGAGATAGACCAGAAAGTCCTGGTATAGATCCAAGTTTGAGAAAAATCACATATGAGAAAATGGTATTTCCACTTGTGAATAAGATGGTTGATCTGATAATCATGCTGACTAACTGGCCAGACATCTGGAAGAAAATGGTCAATCACCACCTTATACCCCTTTTACACATTCACAAGCACATGGATTTCATTTTGATTAAATATCTACATATAAAAATGAACACACTGGAAAGCTAGAAGAAAATTAGGAAAATAACTGTCTATCTTTAAGTCAGAGGAAGACATTTAAATTTTTTAAAAAATTTTTTATTGGGTTTGAACCCAGGAATGCTTTAACACTGTCCTCTTTACTTTTTTATTTTGAGACAGCTTCTTGCTAAGTCATTGAGGGTCTCTCTTTCGATCCTCCTGCCTCAGACTCCCAAGTTGCTGGGATGACAGTCATGTGCCACTGCGCTTGGCCAGAGCAAGATATTTTTAAGCAAGACACATATTTAGAAACTACAAAGAAAAAGACAAACAGATTTCACTTGTGTGAAAATTTGAGAAAGCCTCCGTGTGTGAGGAGAACCCCTGGTCACATGCAGAGTCTCTCTGTGTACTTAGAGGGCTCTTATAAATTGATAGGGAAAAGACAAACCAAGCCCACACTGTAGATAGGCAAGTCACAGGGAAGGAAATTAGTTGAACACAGTAAGCATTCAAGGAAATTAGGGTAGCAAAATATCATTGTTCACGCACCAGGTTGCTACAAATTCCAAAGGACAACAGGTAGCCTGAAGATCACATGGGAACAGGCATTCTCCCAGAGGCTAGAAGTCACCACAACCTTTCGGAAACATCCACGGAAGACACCTGGACCTCAGGAACCACCATCTCTTTTATCCAGCGATCTAGATTTACCTTAAACAGAGCAATAAACACACTGACAAAGCTGAGGATGCCTTCAGACAGCCGCTTATCAGAGCATTGCTTAGAGAAACAGGAGGAAATTAGACCAGGGAGACAGATAATAAAATACGTTTAGCCTCATCTTGGAGTACGACGCAGCTGCTGAAAGGCACGAGTTAGCCTTTTTATACACTGACATGGAGGCATGTCCCTGATACTTTATTAAATGGAAAAGAATAAATTGCAGATTAATGTGTCATGTGACTTACTGTTTTGTTTTAAGAAGAGAAAAAGGCAAAATTCCACTATTTATGTAGATATTTGTTTATAAATATACACATACACATATTCCAAGTATGCAGACATCCATTGCTCTAGAAGCATCAGATTTAAAAGGGAATTGAAAATGAGGCAGGTAAAGAAAAGATTGATTACTCACTATCTAGCCATCTTTCTCCCTAAATCTTTGAGGAAACCCAGAGCCAGTGCCTTTTGTGTCTTTGGGTGCTCCCAGCACCTCAGCTTGATCCAGAGTTCAGCTCAAAATAATTTGAGAAGCACAGTACATTAGAGGATTACACAAAAGTAAACAGAGTACTGTGGGGACACAGGGAGCCAGTCAAATCACCTGGCCAGCCACACAAGAGAGACAATGAATGACCAAATGAAGTATCTTCGGGGTGAAGTCAAAGAGAGAGAGGCATCTGGCAACCTCACTCTAGGAGAAGGGGTTGTGGGATTTGCACAAGGACATACACTTAAGGTGAGATATCGTTTTGGTTTTCAAATGTTGGAAGACCTGTCTTACAGAGGAGAAGATAACATAGGTGCTGCCTTAGATATAAGGTAAAGGACAAAGAAGTTGTAAGGGCTAACTTCAGCTCGGGGCAGGCAAAACCTGAGTCTTCCTGCACCTCTGTGTCACTGTTGGAGCAAGTGCTGTTAATCCCTGTGCTTCTGTAAAATGAGACTAACAGTACCCGCTCCAGTGATGATCCCATGGGAACGCCTACACCAGCAATTCCTAAACTTGAGAGCAGTGCTCCTGAACTTGGCTGCTTTTCTTGGAGAGTTTTAAAAACTCTGATGCTTGAATAGGAAAAGAAGAAGTCAAAATATCATTATTTTCTGACGACATGATTCTATACTTGGAAGATCTAAAAAATTCCACCAGAAAACTTCTAGAATTAATAAACAAATTCAGCAAAGTAGTAGGATATAAAATCAATACCCATAAATCAAATGCATTTCTATACATCGGTGATGAATCCTCTGAAAGAGAAATTAGGAAAATTACCTCATTCATAATAGCCTCAAAAAAAATTTGGGATTCAATTTAACAAAAGAGATGAAAGACCTCTACAATGAAAACTATAGGACACTAAAGAAAGAAATTGAAGAATACCTTAGAAGATGGAAAGATCTCCCATGCTCTTGGATAGGCAGAATCAATATTGCCAAAGCGCTACTACCCAAAGCACTATACAGATTCAATGCAATTGCAATTAAAATCTCAACATCATTCCTTATAGAAATAGAAAAAGCAAACATGAAATTCATTTGGAAGAATAAGAGACCCAGAATAGCCAAAGCAATCCTTAGCAAGAAGAGTGAAGCAGGAGGCATCACAATACCAGACCTTAAAACTATACTACAAAGCTATAGTAACAAAAACGGCATGGTACTGGCACCAAAATAGACATGTAGGCCAATGGTACAGAAAAGAAGACACAGAGACAAACCCACATAAATACAGTTATCTCATACTAGACAAAGGCACCAAAAACACACATTGGATAAAAGATAGCCTCTTCAACAAATGGTGCCGGGAAAACTGGAAATCCATATGCAGCTAAGTGAAACTAAACCCTTATCTCTCACCATGCACAAAACTCAACTCAAAGTGGATCAAAGACCTAGGAATTAGACCAGAGACCCTGTGCCTAATTGAGGAAAAATTCATCACGTTGAATTAGGCCCTGACTTCCTCAACAAGACTCCTAAAGCTCAAGAAATAAAAGCAAGAATCAATAAATGGGATGGAATCAAACTAAAAGGCTTCTTCTCAGCAAAAGAAACAATTAATGAGGTGAACAGACAGCCTACATTCTGGGAGCAAATTTTTGCCACACACATATAAGAAAAGACATTAATCTCCAGTATATATAAAGAACTCAAAAAACTTAACACCAAAAAAACAAACAACCCAATCAATAAATGGGCTAAGGAATTGAACAGATACTTCTCAGAAGAAGATATACTATCGATCAACAAATACATGAAAAAAATGTTCAACATCTACAGCAATTGGAGAAATGCAAATCAAAACTTCTCTAAGACTTCATCTCATGCCAGTCAGAATGGCAGCTATCAAGAATAAAAACAACAATAAATGTTGGTGAGGATGTGGGGGAAAAGGCACTCTTATACATTGCTGGTGGAACTGCAAATTGGTGTAGCCAATCTGGAAAGCAGTATGGAGATTCCTTAGAAAACTTGGAATGGAACCACCATTTGACCCAGCCATCCCACTCCTCGGTCTATACCCAAAGGACTTAAAAACAGCATACTACAGTGACACAGCCACTTCAATGTTTATAGCAATTTACAATAGCTAAACTGTGGAACCAAACTAGATGCCCTTCAATAGATGAATGGATAAAGAAACTGTGGTATACATACACAATAGAATATTACTTAGCATTAAAAGAGAATAAAATTATGGCATTTGCAGGTAAATGGATGGAGTTGGAGAATATCATGCTAAGCAAAGTAAGCCAATCCCAAAAAACCAAAGGCCAAATGTTCTCTCTAATAAATGGATGCTGATCCATACTGAGGGAGGGGGCATGGGAAGAATGGAGGAACCTGGTCAAAGGGGAGGGGAGGGAAGGGAAGGGTGGGGACAGGGGGTAGGAAAGATAGTGGAATGAGATTGACAACAATGCCCTAGGCACATGTGTGACTGCACATATGGTGTAACTCTACATTATGTACAACCAGAGAAATGAAAAGTTGTGCTGCACTTGTGTACAATGAATCAAAATGCATTCTGCTGTCATGTATACCTAATTAGAATAAAAAAAATCTTCCATGCTGCTTGCAGATTAATCAATCATAACCTCTGCAGGTGGGACTCAGACATGACCCAAGGATTCCATTGTAGAGCTATTATATGGTTCCACGGACAACCACTCAACTGAAATAATAATTCATTGGATTCTAGGTGGTTGTGGAAAGAGTACATTTGACTTGAGGTAAATCTGGGGCCATTTTTTAAAAAGGCTCATTAGCCTAACAATTGGAGCTAAAGGTTGGAGTTGAGTAACTTTGAAGTGAACACAAGATCATACAACCAGTCTGTAATAGTGAAGCAAGAGTAACGTTGGTGTGTTTCTAAGTACAACTCAGGATTGACCAGCCTCAAACCTTTTCCTCAAAAAATCCTAAATGGGGAGATGGAGGTGACCAACTGATGAATTTTAGGGAAAGCCAGAAAAAGCACTCAGGATACCTCTGCATCAACTGTGATCTGGTTTTACTGCATATGATTTTATTATCCATGATTTTATTGTGGGCCTGTAATTGACTAAATGTACCCATTAAATAATTGCATCTCAGAAAGTGATTTTTTTTAAAAAACAGAATTGGGAATTGAACTTAAGGCTTCTCCCACTGAGCTACATCTCCAGCCCTTTTTATTTTTTTATGTTGAGATAATATCTCACTAAATTCCCCAGGCTGGCCTCAAACTTGTGGTCCTCCTGCTTCAGCCTCCTGAGTGGCTGGGAGTACAGGTGTGCACCACTGTGCCTGGCTTAGACAGCGATTCTTAATGCAGGCCATAGGAAACTGCTCTTGTTCATTTCTAGTTTGTTCTAGCTATATCCATGGTGGCTGAGCTGCACACTGGTGGTGCTGAGCTGGGTAATAGCTGGGATGTGGGGTGCATAACAAGGAGACTGCACAGCAGATCATCTGGGGAGCCTAAAATGGTGGGGAAAGCATGAAGAGATAAAGAGATAAAAGCTCGTCCCTACCACAACCCTTCCCATCACACCCCTCCCCAAACTCCAAACCCAGCTGTATAAGTTCCCCAGGGGACAGCAGTGTGTAGCCAGCAGAATCTGCCAAAATAATGCATTCGACATGAATCAGCCAAGTGACTCAGCATCTAGATAAAAGCTTATTTGCAGTGTTCAGGGCAAGAGGAAGAGTGGCCCTTTTCTGCACTGTGCTCAGGCCGTCCCTGGCATTGGCAGGCTCAGTGCTGGGCTCTGGGGTTTCAAGAGAAGCAAGGTCCAGAAAGCCCAAGGGCTAATGAAGAGTCTGGTGACAAGGTAAGGAGCTCCCAGCCTGAGGTCACTGGGAGAAGCCGACCGTCTTCAAATATTAGGAGGCTACTTGGGGAGACATGAGTTGGATTTTCCCAGGGTGATTCCAGAGGACAGAGCTGGGCTCAGGATAGCCTTCACAGGAGGAACCAGAGTGGACCTTACCAAGAGATGTCCTGACCTATTAAAACTTCCCTAGAGAAATGGTTACATTGCAGGTATGAGCTCCCCATTATTGGTGGCATTCAAACAGAAGCAGGATGACCACCTTGTGGGGATGTGGGGAGAGGTGAGGGAGGCCTGAGCCAGCTGACTTTTGCAGTCTCCTTAGACTATTAAGAATCCGGTGATGCGTTTATGGTGCCTTCAAAATTTGCACTTTTTTCTTAAAGTTTAATCTTCCAACTTTGTTTGTTTAGGAGCTGGAACAATCAAGTTATCATTCCCAGGGGGCCCAGTTATGGCTGTGAATCATGCTATCTTCTTCCAAATCCTTTCTTCCCCTCCTCCCTTTCCCTGCTTTAGCTGACTAAGGCAGATCTCCCTGCCTGACCTCCAAAGTACAATTTTTAAAAATAAAACTATTGCAGATCTATACTTCCTGTACAGGATGCTTTGGGGGGCAGGGACTACAGAACAGAAAAGTTACAAAGAGTGAGAACAAAAACAGTGCTTGTGACCCCAGGTACTGATATGCTAAAGAGGAGGCAGTTTCCACAGAAAATGTAGCTGTTGCTGATAATTCAACTTGTTTGTAAGGCAAAACAAAGTGAAGCCTCTTCTTGGGGGCAAATCCTGCTCCAGTTCTTGCTGCCTTATTCCCCTCTGGGTCGATGATCTTGCACTTGGCATTATATCAGGTTAGGTAGAGGGAGGATACATTCTGGATTCCTTTTTGTCCAGATTGAAGAAACTGGGTCCAAGAGCAAGGCTGATGGGTCGGAGTCACCCTGGAGGCACAGCTGTGATGGCAGCCCAGGATTTCCCCTCTGGGGGGGAACCAGAAACCACCTTAAGGCTGAGCCTCCACAGGCATGAAGAGGAAACCCAGCCCCTGGCCACACATGGTTAAGCCCTTTCCTTTAAGCCCTTTCCTTTCACATGGTTTCAAGTCAACCACTCCAAACCAGGCTGCCTGTACATGTTCCATCTGTCTCCCCACCAGCCTGAGAGCAGTGTCAGCCCTTGCCCCTCTCTACTCAAACTCCAACGTCCCAGAGTCCAGAGTGGATAGCTCTGCTTTTTCCCTAAGAAGTAGCCCACTGCACTGTATGGGCTTCTGGGCAGTTTCCTCCCTGCAGGGGGTGGTGGAGATGGTGGGGATGCCGATGCCTGGGACAAGAGATGCACCTGCTCTCAGCAGAAGCCAGTTGAGGATGACTCTGTACATGGGTCCCAGTGCAAAACAAAATTGCCATGCCCTTGTTCAAAGACAATGAGAATTTCAAGTCTGCAACAGTAGAACTTTAAAACAATGGTAAAACTCATGCTCTCACTAAAGCCCACCCTGCTTGGCTGCTTCTCAAGTAAAAGGGGACAATAATTGCTTAAGCTCCAGGGATCTTGGAGTCCAGAGAGGCTTTCTGTCTCCTCGAATAGATGCTCTGCTCATCCTTAAACAGATTTGCTTCCTCCTGGCCCAGGGAGTCTGCCCAGGGACCAGTGTAGAGTAAGACGGTTCAGGGCGTCTGGGGCACATTTCAAACACTTAATGTGTTCTCTTCCCTAGCACTACGTCTCTCTCCATCTTACCCTCATTATTTCTGACACTTTCCTATTTAAATAGAACAAGAGAAGTGGAGCGTGTTTAATGTGAAAGATTAACATTCAATGGGGCCTGGGGACTGTGAGGTTGTATTTTGTACTGGCTATCGGCCAGGATAGAGTGAACCCTTCTAACCCTGTGGATTGGGGCACCTGTCAAGTTCTTTCCTACTGGGGTGCGGTCGGGCTCTGAGCTTCTGGGAAATCTGAGGCAGAGGGAGTCCCAGGGTGTTCCCTAGAACGGGCGCAGCCATTCGCGGTGCAGATGCGCCCCCCGGTGCCCCCTGCCGAGTGCTGCACCACCCCGCCTCCCCGCTTCCAGAAAGCTCCCCGTGCATTCCATGGCATTCTTTGGGAGTGAGTCATGCAGGTTTGCAGCCAGCCCCAAAGGGGGTGTACGCGAGCCGAGCACTATAAATACGGCGTCTCCCGGTGCTCAGCGCCCGGCGTAGCCAGGAGGAGCGCACGGGAGCTGGCGCAGCTGACGGGTGAGCTGTCCCCATCTTTCCTACTCCTGCGCAGAGATGTATTGGGCCGAGAGGAGGGCGAGGGTAGCAGCCAGGTGGAGAGAGATGACGACTCCACAGCCCTGACCGTTAGACAGAGCTCCCAGGGGACCCCACCGGGAGGTGGCCAGAGCCGGGTGGCCAGGCGGTTGAACTGGAGGCCGAATTGCGGAGACGGTGCGCCGGCGAAACTCCAGTCCCTGTGCAAATTAGCTCTAACCACCGTTTTCGTGGCGGTAAATCGGTCATATGTAAAACCCTCCTTTTGCAAAAACGGGGAAAATGAGGCCTGGAGGGTGGCGCGCGTTGTGGGAGGCACAGGGGCGTGGCGGCGCTGCCTGCGTGTGGGCGCCTCCCGCAGCACAGTGAAGGTGCTAATCTCGGTTGCAGGCATGAGTCATCTTGTTTTCTCCTATTTTCTAGTTCCCCGGAGAGCGCTTTGTAAGTACGACGTTGCGGATATAAGTATATGCTGCAGTCACCTAAATCCTAATTTTTGTGTTTCCTAATGCACCTGTGCATTAGGGAAAAGTCACACAAGCTCCATCAGGCCTCAGACGTCTGATTCCACCGTCTCGTTTTATAGATGGTAATCTGAGGCCTGGGGCGGCTTTGGGAGGTCTGTCTCCAGTGTTCAAGTGTCAAATTGGGAAAAGAACTGAAGCCTCTGGGCCTGCCAGAATTCCTGAACCTAGTGGAAAAAAAATAAATAAGTAGAAGTTGTGTCTGCTGATATTTTTTTAAGAAGGGAGAGATTAAGAATTTAAGAGTAAGTACAGTACTATAAAAGGATGCTCAAGAGGGTGCAACTTAAATGCCCAGCTTCGATAGAACGGTAAAATAAACTCCTATATGTTAGGAATGGAATATTAGCCACAAAAGTGTGCCTTTAAAGAAGAGTTGAAGACAGGGATTGCAAAGGATCTTATTGTATAAACATAAACAGAAAATGGAGGAGCCAGGCATGGTGGTGTACTCTTGTAATGCCAGTAGCTCCAGAGGCAGAGGTGGGAGAATCGCCAGTTCAAAGCCAGCCTCAGCAACTTAAGGAGACCCTGTCTCAAGGGCTGGGGTTGTGGCTCAGTGGTTAAGAAGCCCTGGGTTCAATCCCTGTTACC
This sequence comes from Geosciurus inauris, assembly GCA_004024805.1. Classification (NCBI taxonomy): domain Eukaryota; kingdom Metazoa; phylum Chordata; class Mammalia; order Rodentia; family Sciuridae; genus Geosciurus; species Geosciurus inauris. The sequence continues at coordinate 72,206 of PVHX01001157.1, read as the reverse complement.
AAAAATAAATAAATAAATAAGCGAAAAATAAAAAATGGAGGTGAATATTGCAAGGGAAGAGGCTGTGGTACGGTGCTGGGGAAAGGAGGTGCTTGGCTTTGGCATGACTCCAGCCATGGAGGGGATGAGAAGAGAGTTCATATAAAAGGAGGGCAGTGGGGGGCTGGGGTTGTGGCTCAGTGGTAGAGCACTTGCCTTGCATGCGTGAGGCACTGGGTTCGATCTTCAGCACCACATAAAAATAAATCAATAAAGATATTGTGTCCACCTACAACTAAAAAAAAATATTAAAAAAAAATAAAGGGAGAACAGTGGGCTTTGGCCCTCTTTCCCATGCTGTCCCTGGACCAGCAGCATCCAAGGGGGCTAGCTTTGGAGAAAAGCAGAATCTGACTCGGAAATCAGCCTTGTCACAAGACCCTGGGAAAGTACCCCATCATTTCTCTAAGGCTAAGGCAGAGTCAGGGGACCATAGGTGGCCTATAGGCTTGCTTCAGTCCTCTGCCTCTCTCCAGAAGTGCCAGTTAGAGGTTGCCAATGCCCAGGATAGGCCCTCAGTGAGGTTTGAAAGCAGTCAGAATATACGATTATATCAGACCCTTGTGTTTATAGAAGGCATTTACATCAGTGAGTTCTGTGTTGGGTCCATTTTACAGGTAAAGAAACTGAGGCTCAGAGACTTAAGTGACTTGGTATCAAGGAAAGGATACTGAATCAATAGTTGGGAGGGCTGGGTTCTTATCCTGGGGTTACCACCAGTTACCTGTGGGCCCCAGGGAGCCCCACCTGTCTCTGGGCTCTGGCCTGGCCCCTGAAAGTGGAGAGGCTGGGCTGGAGAGTGACCCCTTTCTTAGCTCTGAGGTTGATGGCTCCTGGGACTCAGGCTCCTAGTGGCAGACCCCACACCAGCTGCTCGACTCCAGCCTCTCCCTCCTGTTCTTTGCTTTGGCTGCCCTGTCCCCTCTTTCTTCAGGGCCCATTGCCCTGTCTTTTGGTGAGAACTTATTTCTGACCATTTTGGATAGATTTCCCAGAAGTTGTTGCTCGGGCGGGGATGGGGGTGAGAGGGGTTGTCATCTGGGGAGGGGTTTCTGGCTAGCATTATCTTTCTTGTGTGACAAAGGCTCTGTTCCTGCCGGAGGCATTCCAGGCTTTGGTGAGCACAGCCTGTGAGTCCAGATCCTTCCTGGTGGGCCTGAAACCCTGCCCAGTTCAGCCACCCACCCCACGGTTGGGGAAGGTGCTAACCGAGCTCACTCCCACGCTGCTCCCTGCTCAGCGTCTAATTGCGTCAGGAGAGGCTTGCCTTATTAATGATTTACCCAGTGTCCAGATGGGCCTATTGGGCTGAGAGCAGATTTTAGATGTGAACCATTTCAGGAAGGGGGACCCACCTCCCCCTTCCTTGTGGCATGGGAAATGGGTGAGCCCAGATAAGAACTTCAGAGCAGGGGATCAAGGGCATGGGGGAGTTGTCTTATGCAACTTCAGCTACTGGGAAAGGGACCATTGTGTAAGACCCAGGTTGTGGCCTGTGTCCCCTGGCTCAGGGCAACTGGCCCAATGGTGCCAGGGGCGCCTTGGCAGGGCACACTGGTGCCAGCTTGGAGGGAATGGTCCGGGTGAAAGGAACCTGGCAGAGCCAAGGAGCACGTCCTCCTGAAGGGACTTTCCTGGGGAACCTGCTCTTTGGGCTCACGGTTAACCCTTCACTCTGCCCTCCCTACTCCGTGGATGGTCCTCCCTTCTTTGCTGTGCTCATTATCGACACCCTGGAATCCACACACAGCCTGCCTGAAATCTCACATTAAGGATGGCAAATGGATTCAACCTCCTGTGCCAACATAAGGGGACAGATGCTCATGCCTCAGACTCTTGTAAAGCACCCTCAGGTGGTGCTGGGGCTCTCAGGGGAACAGAGTGGTGGTTGATTGGTAATGTCTGCTGTGAGTAAGTGAGGGAGAATGGAGAGGGGACAGATGAGTGATCCAAGAGACCTGTTTTCCTTGTTTGATACCTAGATGCTCTTTCTGGACAAGGACACTGGATGCAGGAAGCCCGTGTGCCCTGCTTAGGCAGCGACAGCCCTTAGGGGAGGAGGAGGGTTGGCCGGGAGCCCGGTCGTTCTGATTCCATGGGTCTGCACCCGCAGTGTGCCTCCTGCTTTCATTTTTTTGGTTTTTTGAAGGTGTCAGTGGCAGGTCTGGTCTGTTCTCCCAGTTTCCTCAGGGATAAAACTGCACTAATGCCAGTTGAAGGAACAGCTGAGGGCCACATGTCTCCAAGTTCCTGGAAGCTGCAGCAGGCAGTGAGCTGGGCAGGAAGCCAACAGGCGACCCAGCTGTTCCCATGATGGTCTCCCCTTCTCTCTAAACAGAGCGTGCTAAGATTCCAGAATCAGAGAAGGCAGCGCCATGAAGACTCTGCTGCTGTGCGTGGGGCTGCTGCTGACCTGGGGTGACAGACAGGTCCTAGGAGAACCTCTGGTCTCCAGCGACGAGCTCCAGGGTAAGTGAACTGGACATGAGGCTCTTGGGTGCAGCTTAGCGAGGCCCAGGGAGGGCTGCTGCACAAGCTCACTCACCCTCTCTGCAGGTCTCAAGTGTTGAAGGCCATTTTCATCTTGTACCCAAGTCTGCATTTCTCTGTCCAACCCTCTCCGACCCTCCATGCTGGGGGTCTTTGTGGTCAGCTGTCTTCTGGGCACTAGTCTGCATTTCCCAAGTCCTCAGCATTTCATTTGTCTGTTCCCTTCCCTGTCCCCTCACTGGCTCCCACGGCTTTTCACAAAACTGTGCCTGGACCATTTGAGCCCCTTGTGATGGGGCTCCTGCCCATGTGTCCAAAAGAAACCAGGCTCCACATTCTCCACTCCCAGGGCAGGGCAGGGACAGTTTGGTGTGAGTGCTTGTCTGCTGTAGGCCTGCCTCTCTTCCCTGAGCTCCTTCTAGAAACTGCCCCCCTGCCCCATCACCCACCTCCTCCGCCTAGTTTACCAGTTCTGCAGGGTCATGGCTAAAAACTCAGATTTGGAGATCAGACCTGGATGTGCATCTGCCCTGCCACTCCCTAGCTGTAGATCCTGGGCAACTATCTTGATCTCATGACTGCTTTTTCCCCATCCTAGCTGGAGGTATAATTGACCAGTAAAAATTATATATCACAGTACACAACCCGATGCTTTGAAATGCATGCACATTGTGCAAGCTAATTAGCATGTCCATCACCTACCTCGTTACCTTTTACTTCTGTGGTGAGAACACTCAAGATCTACTTCCTAAGGGAATCCCAAGTATGGAATCTGGTGTTACTAACTATACTAACATCTGCAGAGGGCCCTTCAGGACTTACTCATCCTGCATGATGGAAATGGTGTACCCTTTGGCCCCAAGCCTCCCAGTCCCCATCTTTTCCCATCCGGTGGGCGTGATCATGTGCTGGGAGTAGTAGGTGAAGTGCATGTTGCACAGGATAAGCACCAGGGGAGTGGTACTTTGGTTACAGTGTCTCACTGCCTCTGTCATCTGGTGCCATGCCTTGGTTACAGTCTCCTTGGTGATGGTGCCATTCATTCATATTCTTGTCCCTGTCACCTGCCACTCTGCATTGGAAAAAAAGGAGTGCAAATATTTGGTTAAACAGAATTCCAGAAAGATTTGTAGCCAAAATAATGGTATATTGTATTCTGAGGGCCGTGGGTTCTCCAGGATGGTGTAGCAGTGGGTGGGCGTGGCACTGCCGCCCTTCTCTGAGGTGTGCACCTCTGAGCAGTTGGGTAGAATCACCCAGAACCCCGGGATGGGCACCTGTGTCCTGCCAGACAGGATCATGTGCTGCCTCTCCAGGGTGAGGGCCAGGGTCCCAGCTTTGACAGTCCTTGGGCCAAACAGACTTCTCATCACCCTGCCTGGTACTGGGACTGCCACCCCAGCCTTGTCTCTTCTGGCCTTATTCAACCTCCTGCCTTTCTCTCATAGAAATGTCCACCCAGGGGAGTGAGTACATTAATAAGGAAATTCAAAATGCTGTCAAGGGGGTGAAAGAGATAAAGACTCTGATAGAAAAAACTAACGAGGAACGCAAGTCACTGTTTGACACTTTAGAGGAGGCCAAGAAGAAGAAAGAGGTAAGGGGGAGCAGACATCTGTGCCTGGACCCTCCCTGCTGGCGGGGAGGGGAGGGACGCAGTGGGATGCCTTGCTGGGTTGCCATGGTAACCCAGAGTCCTTCCAGGGCCCTGTCACCTGATGCTGGGACTGTAATGAAGAAATGAGGAAAGTTTATTTGCTTTTGAAAGACTCAGGGGGTGAAATCTTGGATCTGGTTTTGTTTCGCGCCTGGCTCAGGGCCTGATGCCCAGATTCATTTCAATAGATTTTTCTAAACCCTGACTATGTGCAGTCTCCAAGATAGGTTCTGGGTTGGGGGTTGGAAGCAGGGAGTCACTGTTAACCTCTGGTCTATTTCTTCCTGCTTTTTTCTCTTATCATTTTCCCCCACAATGGCTGTATTCAAGATTATGAATTTTTAAAATGAAATTGCTTACTATAATACTTAAAACTAATAAATATTCCTTGTAATGATGTATTCGTCACCCCTTGGAACATATGGTAAGTAGTCTCCCCCTTATCCACAGGATATGTTCCAAGACCCCAGTGGGTGCCTAAAACCAAGGATACCACCAAACTATAGATGCTGTTTTTTCTATGTATATGTACCTCTGATAAAGTTTAATTTGTAAATTAAGTGCAGTAAGAGATTAACAACAATAACAATTATAACAATATATGATAATAGAACAATTATAACAACATACAGTAACCAAAGTAGGAATGCAGTCTCTCAAAATTTATCTTAATTCTTCATGGCACTTTTGTATATTTTTGGACTGTGGTTGACCTTGGATAGCTGAAACTGCTGATGAGTGGACTACTGTTTTATAATTTGTTTAACTTGTACTCTGCTTTTGAGCATCTGAATTGATTCTGATGAGCGTGTATGTTAGAAATAATGAGGTGCCACAGGAAATCAAAGCGGGTGTGCAAGGCAAACCTTTACTCCCGGCAGAAAGGCATGCTAGGGGAGCCTGGCTAGCAAGCTCCTCGATGGGCATTCAGTCTGCCTGTATCTCTAGCTTAACACAGCGCTACCCTTCACTCTGATTGGAGGGGTCTGGGGTTACCATCTATGCGATTGGCTAATTTTAGAATTAGGGCTTGCAAGAGGGTCTAACTAAGGCTGAATACTAGATTCTGAAAATGGACCACCAGACTATTTCTCCTGTATATAAAATACATGCAATAATATATATATATGTATATCTATCCATAAACTAATACTGTAACAAATATCTTTAAGCACAAAGATTTTTTCTTTATTTTGAAAATTCCTTGGGGTACACTCTTATAAAATTACTGGGTGAAACGACAAGGGTACATTGGTGGGTTTTGGAGGTCGATGAGACTCTGGTTTTGATGGAGTGTTGATTCCCTTTGCTGCCAAAGGCCATGGTTGCAATAGAAACCAGAGATTCAGGGAGCCTCTGGCCTGCTTTGGAAGACGATTTGGTAGCACTAGCAATTGATAATAGCAAGTGAGGTATAAGTGAGAAGTAAATCAGGGGTAGAGACTGTCAAGGTCAGCTGGGCCTCCAGGGAGGAGAGGATGTGGGGAGCTAGGTGGGGAGAGCATTCCTGGTGGGCGAATGTGGGATCAATGGTTGGTGCAGGGGAGGAAATATGCACATCCAGTGATCAGACCATGGGAAGTCCTGCAGGCACTCAGGGGGCATGCTGGGGAGGGGAGAAGTGTGGCCTGTGTAGCAAACCTGGCCTTGTGCCTCCCTGCAGGATGCCCTGAATGATACCAGGGACTCTGAAATGAAGCTGAAGGCAATCCCGGGAGTGTGTAATGAGACCATGATGGCCCTCTGGGAAGAGTGTAAGCCCTGCCTGAAGCAGACCTGCATGAAGTTCTACGCGCGCGTCTGCAGGAGTGGCTCGGGCCTAGTGGGCCGCCAGGTGAAAAGGGGACAAACGCGTGGTGCAGGCTCTGAGTTGGGAGTGAGGGGAACCCAGTGAAGTGTGCTTCATTCCACATCTGGGTGCTGTCGGTTAGCACTGGCTGGTTGCATGCCCCACCTCCTGCTGTGATTGACGGATGATGTCTGCCCGGAGTGTGGACATGGCAGTCATCACCAACGTGTGTCAGGTGTCTGCCTCCCTCAGAAGACCTTTACTCAGCAAGGATTAGCTGAACAAGTGGCTTCAGAGCACGGCAGAGTCCTGCACCCACGTAGGCAGAGGACATTAAACTTTTTTAGTGCCTTAATATTGAATCCATGGGCCTTACCTGTGGGCTTCACTTGGTTGGGACTCAAGTGAATTTTGCTGTTCCCTGAATGCTGAGCAGCTGAGCAGGAGGGTCAGTGTCCTTAGAGGCCCCAAATGACAGGAAGCCCGCCTGAAATGGACTTCCTCAACTCTAGGGGATTTGTGAATCTCAGGGCCTGGTGGGCGTGGAGTGGGTGGTGGGGGTACCGGCCCCACGGCTGGTACACCTGGGAGCTGGTCCAGTGGGGCCTTCAGTCAGCTGCTGTGTGCCTGTGCTGTGAGAGGCAGGGCCTGGCCTGTGGACTCTGCAGGCTGTGGCCTGGCCAGTGCCTCCTCACCGAGTCTTTTGACCACCCAGCTGGAGGAGTTCCTGAACCAGAGCTCGCCCTTCTACTTCTGGATGAACGGCGACCGCATTGACTCCCTGCTGGAGAACGACCGCCAGCAGAACCACATCCTGGACGCCATGCAGGACAGCATCACCAGGGCATCTGGGATCATGGACATGCTGTTCCAGGACAGTTTCTTCACCCATGAGCCCCAGGACACCCGCTACTTCTCGCCCTTCAGCCTCCCGCACAGGAGGCCTCACTTCCTCTATCACAAGTCCCGCCTCGCCCGCAGCATGTTGCCTCTCTCCCCGTACGGGCATCTGGGCTTCCAGGACATGTTCCAGCCCTTCTTCGATATGATACACCAGGCTCAACAGGCCATGGATGTCCCGTTCCACAGCCCAGGATTCCAGTCCCCGAGCATGGACTTCATAAGAGGTCAGGAAGATGTCTCTTTCTTCCAAAGAGGGATGGGAGCCCACTAGATGCTAAGGGCTCTGCATGTTCATCTCCGTGTTTCCCAGAAACCCTGGGAGGGTGGCATTAACCCTTTAAAAGAAGAAGAGGACTGCAACAGGGGTAAAGGGATGCACGAGGTTTCAGGGCTGACAAAGTAGGCTCCTCCCATGTGGTTCCTCAGGGGTTGCAGTCTGTGATTTTTCCAGCCAGCCTTGTTCCATCAGCTGCTTTTGGGTATGACACTGCTGGCCCTTCCTACAGGATGCGAGCCTCCTTCCCTGGAGAACTTAGGGGGCTTGGTGTGGGGCCATACCTTCTTAGCTCAGCCTACATCACACTTAAGGAAGGTGTCCTTGACTGTGACCGTGGGGCTCGGTTCAGAATGAGTGCTCAGTGCATAGTTGAAGAGTAAAGTATGGGGGCTGGGATTGTGGCTCAGTGGTAGAGCGCTTGCCTCGTATGCGTCAGGCACTGGGTTCGATCCTTATCACCACATCAAAATAAATAAAGATATTGTGTCCATCTGTAACTAAAAATATATATATATAAAAAGAGTAAAGCGTGATGTGGACGAGAGGAGCCCGTACCCTCAGCAGCAGATTTCCTGCATCAAGGCATCATTGACCACACTGCATCCTGTTCTATAGGGTTTGGCACTGGGGTTTGGCTTGAAAGGCACCCGGAGTGCAGGAGGGCCTTGCACTGAATAAGTGTCTCCTCAGCTCCCTTGGGTGGAAGTTGTGGTGTCAGGTGGCTCTGGGGAGGACGCACCCCTTCCTTCCAGAGCCTTGCTGAGCTGCTAGCAGGAGAGCAGGAGCCAGGGAGAATGCAGAGCAAGTTGGGTTATGCAGAGGTGTGTGGGGATGGTGGGAGAGGAGGCTATGGTGCCTGGACAAGGGTCCCCAGGCACCTCTTGGCACAGGAGCCCCAAGCAGAGGCCGTGCGTGTATGCAGACCACTAAGTTGCAACCGGCTCTGACTGCAGGATCATCTCAAAGGGCCAAACAGCTCTGTAGACAGGGGCGGGCTGAGGACTTGGTTGGCCTGCCCTGTGTTGCCGAATGCCTCAGCCTCTTTCTTCCCTCCTGTGTCTGCAGAAGGCGACGATGACCAGAAGGCTGTGTGCAAGGAGATCCGCCACAACTCCACGGGATGCCTGAAGATGAAGGACCGGTGTGACAAGTGCCAGGAGATCTTGTCCGTGGGTGAGTTGTGGGTCTGACTGCAAGCTGTCCCTGTCATCAGCTGTGTCCTTGGGTCCCTGGTGCCTCGTGGGGTGACTTTTATTCAGATTCCAGCTTTGTGCCTCGGAGCTGTGGTCCCAGGGCAGGTCTTCAGCCTTGAGCCTCCTGGTGCCCTCAAAGGTCGCAGATTCCGGTGGTTCTTGAGATCACTGAGACAAAGGTAAATGTGTCTTTACCACAGCGGGCCCGTGGTGGGTGCTGCCCAAGGTTTGTGAAGAAAGGCCTCCTCCTCTGATCTCCCCAGCTGTTCTGCTCCCAGGTACCAAGCCTGCTAGCCTTACTTGTTTTCCACTGCACTTTATGAAATTGTAGACAGTGAGTGTTTTGTTTAACCAATGCTCCCACGTGCCAGGTACTGTTCTAAACGCTACAACTGTTTACCCATGTCCTCAGGATGACCTTGTGAATTGGGTACAGTTCTTGTCCCCACCTTGCAGAGGAGGAAGCTCAGTCTCAGGAAAGCTGAGTGACTTATCTAAGACTAAGAGACCCCCACCACAGGCAAGCTGGGGTTGGGCTGTGTTCTCAATCAGTACCCTGGCGGGGAGGGTGCTAGGGACCTCGTGCACATGGGTTGCTGATAGTGGCACTTTTCATTCTCTTTGGTCCATCACTTCCCCAGGCAAAGGAAAGATTTTCCTTCAACTGTTTCCCTCCATTTTATCAGGTCTGGCTATTAATTAAATTCTCCCTGCTTTGAGATAACAGCTAGGAAAGTCCTTAGTAAGCAGTTTCTGGTATACAGTAGTCCCTGCTCAGCATGAGTTAACTTTCTCCTGGTAGGTAGCTTATCTTTCTGTGGTTTTGCTCTTACTTAATATGATTGGGTTTGCCAGGCCAGGCCTTCAGAGTCTGGTTAAATATTCCTAATTTTGCTCCTGTGATTTTAGAAGCAAAATAAATAATAGTGCTTTCAGGGGCTAGAGTACAAAGAAGTTGTAGATAAATATATGACCAGGCTTGTGAGCTTTTCCCATAAAAATATCATAAAATGGCAGAAAGCTATCACCTTAGGGCCTAGACTCAGATCGGACCTCTTGAACCTATCAACTGAGCTCAACAGTCCCCTGCTCTTTAGCTTGGGGAAGACTTACTACTTCTTATTTAAAGCACTTTGAACTACCTAAACTGCACTGTCTGGGGACACTGGCCCAGGATTCCTCAGTTGTAGCCTGCTGACTGTTTGGACTGGATCACTCTCTGTCCTGGAGGCTGTCCTGTGGGTTGTAGGGTGCTCAGCTTCACCCCTGGCTTCCGCCAACTAGATGTAGGTAGCAACCTCTCCCCGCCAGTCGTGATGATCAACAGCATCTTCAGAACTTGCTACATGTCCCCCGAGAGGCCGCATCTTCCCTAGTTGAGACTTGCTATTCCAGGCAGAGTCTCGGCTCTGGAGAACCTTTCTTATTTTTAATTATTTCCTGGTAAGAGCGTGAAAGTTGTTCATCACCACATTCCCTTTTAACCACCTTCTTGACACTAATGCTATTTCTGGTCCTACCTAACAAGTTTTTTTTTTTTTTTTTTCCTTATCAATGATTGCAAGCTGCCATCAGAAGCAGACAGAGATTTCCTTTCCCCTGATTCACTTAGGTTTGAGATACCCTCTTCTGAATATTTTTGAAATAATTTATGGGGAAAAAACACTTGTTAAAAAGATAGTGGGTAGTGTTTAGCTCTTAAAGATCTGACAACCTGCACTGACGCTTGACCAAAAGGAATGCATTCTGTCCTTCCTGTTCTCTTGAGCTTAGTGACCAGCGTTAGTGGGCAGGTAAGAATTCCCAGCCACCAGCCTGCTCTGCTTTGTGGCCCAAGGTCCTGGGCTCTTGAGAAGCAGAATTGCCAGTTCTGTAGATATGCCCAAAAGACAAGCTTGGAGAATGTTCCAGAACCACAGACAGACCCCAAGTATAAACAGTCCAAGATGAAGATTTAAAGACTTGAGTTCAACTCTGGCCCTGCAGATTATTTCTTCTATGGCTTTAAGCAAATTTCTTACTTCTGTGGGCCTCAATTTCATTATTAGTATAGTAGGCTTGTTAATACTTAAGTCAGAACGCTTTGACGATGAGCGTCAAAAGCGCCTTCTGTGGTAGCTGGTACATAGTAGGTGCCACATGAGTGAGTAAAATCCCCTCTCCCCCGAAATGACTTCTGTGAGAACCTGGGTCTGATGACACGGAGCACTTGAGATCCGTTTTGTCAAAGTGTGCTCAACATTGTTTGTTACCAGTTGCTGAGGAGACAAGGGTCTGGTACCCACAGATAAATCAGTCACGTTACTAAGCACAGTTTAGTTCAGCGGACATTTTTTCCTGGAGCAAGGCATTCTTCATGAAGGAGGTGGTGTCTTGATTCCTGTCTGGAGAGAACTCTATTTTGTCGGGGACCCTAACAAACAGCATGTGCACTGCCACTCGGTAGGGCACTGCTTAATGCCAGCCTGTGTGTGCTGGTTTCCACTCGCATCTTGATCCCTTTTTAACTTTCCCTTCACATTTCTGCCTTGTGTTTTTTTCCACCTCTGGACAGACTGTTCCACCAACAACCCCGCCCAGGCTCTGCTGCGGCAGGAGCTTAACGACTCCCTCCAGATCGCTGAGAGGTTGACCCAGAGGTACAATGAGCTGCTCCATTCCTACCAGCGCAAGATGTTCAACACCTCCTCCCTGCTGGAGCAGCTCAACGATCAGTTCAGCTGGCTGTCTCAGCTGGCCAATCTCACCCAGGCCGAAGACCAGGCCTATCTCCGGGTCTCTACAGTGAGTTATGTCCCGGCTACATGCTAATGCTGGGGGACCTGAGACGTGGCCTGAAGGTGATATGAGCCTCCCAAGGGCAAAATGGGACAAAGATTTACAGAGGACACTTAGGCTTTTCATTGGACATTTATCACCTAGCAGGAAATAGGAAACCATGTGTACAGTGCTGCATTGCAGACACGGCCAGGGAGGTAGAGTATCATGACCATTTCCCACGTGAGTGAGTGAGGTCCCGGACATGAGGACAGTGAGTGAGGTCCAGGAGCTAGCCCCAGACCAGAGGACTATGGACAACTTCCCTGGCAAGGTAGCCCTGGCTGCAAAGGCTGGACTCTTTCTCAAAGCTCCTTGGTGCCCTGAGCCATGGGGAGTGGATCATGGTTGCTGACTGTCCTCTGCCAGTGACAATTTCTCTCTAGTGCTGAAGACCCTGCTTTTTTTTTTTTTTTTTTTTTTCCCCGTTTGTTTTTGACCACAGACTGGCCAGCAGCTACAGTAAGAAAAGTGTTTAGAAAACACTTTTATACTCTCTGGGGTGCCCATTGGGCTGGTCTTTTGCAGATGGCTTTTGTCCTTTCAAATGCGTGTGTGAATTAGGGCATTTCTGCTCAGATGAGTTGCACAGATGTTCAGATTAGTAACAAGCAGCCTGTCAGCTGTCCAGATGCTCTTGAAGGGGTAGGAGAGCTTTTGCATCATGGCCTTATTACAGAATGTGGGCATCCTGGCTGTGACATGTGGCTCTTCTCTTTCTTTTATTCTGCCTAGGTGACCTCCCACACTTCCGACTCGGACGGCCCCTCCCATCTCACTGAAGTGGTTGTGAAGCTCTTCGACTCAGACCCCATCACTCTGGTAATTCCAGAGGTCCCCAAGGACAACCCTAAATTTATGGACACTGTGGCACAGAAAGCGTTACAGGAATACCGCAGGAAGAACCGGTAAGTGGGCAAGCCTTTCTTGAGGCCCTGCAGGGCCCTGGAGGTCCCTGGGGGCTGAGATAAGGGACAGGGTATGAAGTCTGGGCAGAATGCCCGCGCCTGTGGCCAGAGCCCAAGAACAAAGTCAGGAAACCACCGGGAATTTTATTTTTCCTTTGTGGAATATTCTTCCCTAGCAGATAAGAACGCGCGTGTTGGTGGCTACTTCTTGATGAAAATCCACCCCCTTCGCGTACTCCCCTTTTATTTTTCAGAGAGGAGTGAGTGTGAGCGTTGCTTTTGCATAAACAGGGGCATCTGAGTGCAGCTCCCCTGAGACGAACCACAGCCCCCCAGAGAGCTCTGCATGTCTCTCCTTGACTAGGCCCCAATCCCGCAGGCCTCTCCTGGATTCTACGCTCTAATGCCTGTATTTGCTGCTTGTGGGAAGAGCTGCTTCCGCATGCAACTAATTCAATAAAGCTGCCTTGTGACCTGAGTACCCCAAGTCCTTCTCTTCATGTTGTTTTCTTACTCCCCCCTCCCCCGTACTCCTTATTTTGGTATGGGGCTACAAGGGCAGCAGAAGAAAGAAAAGAAAAAACAAGAAAAAAGAGATGGGAACAATTAGAAGTGGCTGAGATGGCACAGGGATGATCACACAGTGGAGAATAAAAGGGATACGTGTGGTGACGTAGTTGAGCCAGTTCAAGACGTTCCTGCTTTTAGAAAAACAGATATATTCCACGAGCCACCTAGAAGAAATTCCTGAAACATAAATCTTTTCCATTGTTACAAAGCTGTCAAGGTATTCTAACTGGGGTGAGGATGATCTCCCAAAGGTATACACTGAGAATCAGATCAGGCAAAGAGGGGGTATCAATAAGGCTTACTGGGTATTTTATACGTGATTGACATTCTCTTTATGAAAACTGTTGTCTACAGGAGAGCAAATGAGGTGATTTTCTTATTATTTCATGAGCTTGGAATCCATGGGCAAATTCTTGACTGTGGACTCCCCTGCTGCTGTCCGTCTATATAGTCTTCATCTCTTACTCCGGGTCACATCTCTTACTTCTCTGCTCAGGTCTGGGAAGACTCATTCACAGCTCAGTCTTCAATTTAGCTGAGCTGCAGTTCCTGATGTTGCCAAAAGGGGGCCCTAATGACACAAACCTCAATCAAAAAGCATCAAGCTGGCGTTCATTAAGGTTCTCTTAATTATAGACTTCTGTCCACCGAATATGCTGCACATGGAAAAAAATAACCCATGTGGTTGCATGCCAGGCGTGTGGCAAAGTCCACATGCACATTCACGGCTTAAAATATTCTTAGGACACTGCCTCTTCTGTCTGTAAGGTGTAAGTACCTTGGCCACATGGGCAATACACTGGCAAAATTCATCTCGCATTCCAGGTTAGTATTTAGGATTGTTCACAAGGAAAATCAGAGGAAGATTAGTGCAATGCACTTGATGGTGTACGATAATCAGGAGTTTGAAGTCAGAGGGGATGTGCTTAAATAACCATAATTATAAATTATATGCCATGCTAATGTCACAGAGCATGCTAGAAAAATTTCTTTCTCTTTTCCATTTTTGGGTTGTTAGATTATGGCAGTTACTATATTCAGTGTTCGGGGGTTTTCTTCAACTCATGCTGGAACCCTAAAAGGCAGACCCAGCAGCTGATTCAGCTTCCCTGGGACCACTTCCCTCTACTTTTTCCCCCTTTGCACGGTGGCCTCATTTTGAGGATCCTTGGATGGCCCTCTATCCCTCTATCCCCGGCAGAAGCTCCACCCTGAGGCACTAGGAAGATTGAGACAGAATATGAGGACCCTAGGCCTGGGGATAAGATGCAGCTAAATCTGGGGAGGAGGCTGTGGATAACCAGCCCTTGGGTTTGGGCTCAGGAACTCTTGTAGCAAAGTGGGAACAGGGCTTGGTGATTGAGAAGAGATGGCTTTGACGCCTGCCTGGAACCAGGAATGGCAGTCTGCTGTTAGACCACGTTGACACTTGATGATCATCTACCAGAAAGCTGTAAGAAGATACAGTCTCCGATGACTGGAAGTGAAATGACCCTGGAGCTGAGCAGCGCACAGCGCCCAGCAACTGTAAACTGGCTGGTTTAAAAAACCAGCCAAAATTTAGGGGACTCTGCTTTGGAATTTTTTGGAAATGCCTGATCCTTTCTTGGCCTCTGAATTGCTCCAGGGGCAAAACCTGGCTCTGGGGTCCATTGCTTTGTCCATTAGGTCCCCACAATTACCCTTGGGGAGGGGTTATTTCCCCCACGTTATAAAGGAGTGGCCTTCATCAGAGAAGTGTCATGGGCAGGAAGGCCAGGATGTGGGAACAACCTCACTCCAATTCCTCACAGAGCTGGTGAAGGGACCTTAGAGTTGCCCATCCCTCACTGTGAGGTAGCAGGGAGCAGGCGAGGGTGGGAGCTGGCAGCTGCCCAGGTGTGTACAGAGTAGAGCTCTGGTGGTAGGGCTGGGGTCAACCTAAGGGCCAGTCTGATGGAGGAAGGGAAGGGCTTTTGCTTTGGAAGTGAGATTGACTCAAGCAACGCGAATGTTCTAGTAACTGGAATTATCAGGAAGTAAAAGGAGGTGCTGGAGATGGTATCAAGTGAGCCAGCACTGTCTACAGTGGACAGGTTTTCACATGTGTACCATCAAGTGAGTTGACACCAGAGCAAACTGGTACCAGGAGCTGCTAATCAGAAGTAAGCATGAGGTTGAAGTAAGGATTCACCCTGTGGAGGCCATCGTGAGTGAAACTGTAGAAATGACAGGGGCTATTTCTTTGCAAGCTTTTAACTAGTAGGTGCCAGAGCTGGGACTGAACTCAGGTGTGATCTGGAGGCCAAGAGGGCCCCACTGTCACCTGTTAGCTGCCCAGGGATTCCTACTCCAGTGTCCTGCACAGACCTAGCATTGGCAGATGTATTTTAGCTGTAACGAGGAGCCTGGCAAACCCAGGGCATATGAAACAGCTCTAGAGACAACGCAGAAAGGCTCAGGACTTTAGAGGCTGTTAATAGAACTGATGATCACTATAATGAACTCTCTGCCACTGTTCCCACATAACTGATCTGGTAATCACTGATCCTAACCCTTGGTCACAGTCCATTTAGATTATGACATTGCTGTGTCAAGTGAGCAACATCAGAGCTGTACAGCCTCTCCTGTCCCTGTCCCCACTCTGAGGCCAGTTCTGGTCTGCCTCGAGGGCAGGTAAGGGCTCAGTCAGAAAAGGGCATGCTTTTACTCTGTCACCATCGCCCTGGGGAACAAAGGCCGTGACCTTGAACTGACACCAGACATTCTCCCACAACCTCACCTTGGCCTCTAGTGCCTCTGGGTGTCCAATGCCATATGGGCTAGCACCCAGCCCTCAGGCACATCACGGGGATGGGGACAGGGGATCTCTTACTCCAGCCTCATGCTCACGAGGACACGTACATCTTTGCCAAAGACTTCCTGGTGTCCAGCCACAGCCATGGGGGCAGTCACACCAAAACCAGGGCTCGTCTTCAGATCTAACCTGGGTCTCACCACGAGCCATTTGCTATGGGGACATGGGGAATCGGCTGGTAAGCTGTGCCCACAGTCGCCTGGAGCGCTGCGCAGTCTCCCACCCAGTGGGAAGCTCTGCCAAAAATTCAAAACCACCCAAAATTTAGGGGACTCTGCTTTGGAATTTTTTGGAAATGCCTGATCCTTTCTTGACCTCTGAATTGCTCCAGGGGCAAAACCAGGGTCAAAGCTGAAGGAGTGAGGCTCAGGGATTTATTGCATCTCCCCCTGTAGTTCCTGGTCCCACCCAGGGCCCTCCAGCCTGTGGGATGAGGGTGCTCATAGTGGCTTTTCTGGTTTCTTCTCCCTGTTCTTGGGATAGTGCCTGCCTGTGTTTTTATTCTAGTAACTGAAGGCCTCAGGGACAGACCTTCCTTTTAGGTGGCTCTGGGCCATCCCTTCTAAATTGAAAGCCAGCAGTGGCCTAGAGAACTCTCCCTTCTCAGCAAGTCCCTAGTGCCCTCAGGATTTCCTCCCTCTCTGTGGCTTTCCTGGTACTGAGACTGACGGGCTGAGCTGGTTCAGGTCAGAGGCTGGCAGCTTGATTTTCTCCTGGGCACAGACAGCTGCCCCCAGGGACAGTCTTGAATCCCTCCCAGAGTCTGCCACTGAATGACCAGAGAGGGATTCCTTCCTTTGGCTGAGCTGTGGCCCCCACTGATGGTGGGCTTCTGTTGGCTTTTGCTGACCACAAGGTCATAAGGCCTTATATAAGGCTCAAAGTTTACCTAGCTCATCTATCCTCCAGCCCCTCCATGCAGGTGGCCTGGTCAACTCCACCAATTTTGTGCTGCCCCTATCTGGAGACACCTGGTGGAGTGAGGAGGCATCTGTCCTGGGTCTTTAAATATCCCATGTCTTTGCAGTTGGGGAGACCTTCTGAGAGGGGGTCAGATGGGAGCATCCCCTGGATCCCTTTTTTTCTCAGCTGGGAGACTGTAGGGATGAGGTGGTCACCCGGAGAGGGGAAGCTGCCACAAATGGTGGGATTTGCTGTGTCCTTTTGCCAGGCAACCTCTCACCCCAAATTCAATCTGAGAGCAGCTTGTGCTCCAAAGGCCCGACTCTGTGCTACAGTTGAGTTTCACGCTGGCTGGGATGCACCTTTCCTCATCCCTCCTCTGTATTTCAAATTCTTGGATGCTCCTGGCATTTCGGTCTTCTTGTGTCAGAAGTCCAGTCTTAGAGCCGGGTGCGGTGGCGCACGCCTATAATCCCAGCACTTTGGGAGGCTGAGACAGGAGAATCGCGAGTTCAAAGCCAGCCTCAGCAACAGCGAGGCACTAAGCAACTCAGTGAGACCCTGTCTCTACATAAAACACAAAATAGGGCTGGGGATGTGGCTCAGTGGTCGAGTGCCCCTGAGTTCAATCCCTGGTACCAAAAAAAAAAGAAGTCCAGTCTTAGAGCACCAAGTCCCAGCCTCAGCATCATGATCTCCCGCTTCCTGAAATGAGGGGAGTGTTTGCGAGCAGGGGGCAGAGCTGTCACAGAGCATCTCAAACTCAGCCAGTTAGGGAAGGAGCCCAGCAAGGCAAGAGGAAATGGAAGCCCCAGGAATAAGTAAGGAAAAGGCGGGGGGCGGAGGGAGAGAACCCAGATAGATCAGCAATGCCCTCCGGAGCCCAACTTATGGGCTCAGCACACACTGCTCAACGTCAAAAGGACACTGGAAGGAGAATTTTCTGGAAAGATGATCTTTAGGCATCAAGAGATCCCAGATCAACAAAAGAATAAATTATATTTATCCAAAGGCTGAACTAAAAAGGGCATCCAATTTTCCTGGTAATTGGAATATCTTTTTCTAGAACATTGAATTGTGTAAGAGTTCACTGAACCTCAAGGTTTTAGACTGGTAAGCCTCTGTGCTATCTCTACTTCTTCCACTGGGATGGACGTGAGGGACCAGAAGTCCACAGGGCAGGCCTGGCATTCCTTCTTGAAGCAGAAATGTCATTTGAAGATTTGGAAAATAAAACATTACTTAGAATTTTAAAACATAATAATATTAAGGAATAGAATGTAGAATTCATAGAGTTAAAAGATTGAAGTGTAAGCTATCTAAAATACAGGGCTGTGGGGCTGAAAAGTCTGGAGACTCTGTCTTTCCTCACTTGTTGTGTGATAGTGGGCAAGTTTTGTCACGTCTCAGAACCTCAGTTTCCTCATCTGTAGAATGAGTGGGGGTGATTTGGACCTGATGATTTCCAAAAGCACTGCTTTTCTTTTTGTTCTATGAGCTTCATCAATCCACTTTTTAACTTATGGATCAGTTAGTGTTCTCCAGAAAAAAAATAACCACTGTATATATTTATATCAAGAGATTCATTTCCCAGGCACTGGCTCATGTTATTTCACAGCTCCCAAGTCTGTAGAGAAGCTCTGGAGGCTGGTGTTTGTGCATAATCTTGAGGTCAAATTCCTTTTTTCTCTCAAAAACCTCAATTTTTATTTTGAAGGCTTTTTAACTGATGTGTGAGACCCACCACAGCATCAAGAGTCAGAGCTTCTTCTCAGGTCAACCGATTATAAAGATCAGCCACAACTGCAAAATACATTCACAGCAACAGGTAGATGAGTAGTTGGTTAAATAATTTGATACTATTGTCTAATAAGTCAATGCAGGACAGTAACCATGCACCTTGCCACATGTACTTCTGGACAGCACTGGCCTTTGCCAGGGTCTGCCCTGAGCTGGGCTCAGAAGGGCCTCATGCTTTGCTTAATGTTCTGCTGTGATCCTCTTGAAATTTTTTGACAAGTTTTGAACAGGGAGCTCTGAGTTTTCATTGTGCAGCGGGCCCCGAAATCTCCCACCTGGTTTTGTTGCAGAGACACAGCTTGCTGTCTAGGCCATGGACTTGGGTCCTGTGGCTGAACACTCTTCTCGGGAGGTGCAGCCTAGGAAGGTTTGCTGGACCACTTCCCTAACACTGCATCATAATTCCCCTTCATGTTATTTAACATTCTAGCCATATCTCATTTCCCTGAACTCAAATATACCTCTCTTGGGGGTAAAAAATACAAATATACAATTTACCATTTTAAGCACTTTTTAAAAAAAACTTTCACATGGTCATGCACATGTTGCCACCATCCATCCCCAGCCCTATTTTTATCTTCCCAAACTACTCAAATTCTGGGCACATTCAACTCCACGTCCCCATGACCCCCACTCTGCTGTCCATGGAACCACTGTTCTATTTTGTCCATGAATTTGCATGAATTTGGCTTCACTAGACACCCTTATTCAAATGGGATCACCCCATGCTGCCTTTTGTGACTGGCTTATTTCACTCAGCACAATGCCCTTGAGGCTCATCCATGTGGTTGAGGGTATCAGTATTTCCTTGGTGAAGCTGAATGACGTTCTCTCATCTCTACACACCCCATTTTGCTTATCCATCATGTATCCAGCGACACTTGGGCTGCTTCCATGTTTTGGCTCTTGTGAATGTAGGTGCACTGTGTCTCTGTAACATCCTGTCTTCACGTCCTCTGGGTGTACACCTCCTCCCACAGCAGCTGTGCTGTTCTACATCCCACAGCAAAGCTCCAGATCCCAGCCTTTCCACATTCTCACCAACACTTGTTATGTTCTGCTTTTTAAAATCTTATAGTTGGCCAGGCTCAGTGGTGAATGCCTGTAACCCCAGCACTTTGGGAGGCTGAGACCAGAGAATCACCAGTTCAAAGCCAGCCTCAGCAACAGCGAGGCACTAAGCAACTCAGTGAGACCCTGTCTCTACATAAAACACAAAATAGGGCTGGAGATGTGGCTCAGTGGTCGAGTGCCCCCGAGTTCAATCCCCGGTACCAAAAAAAAAAAAAAATCTTATAGTTGTTAATATTGATCTTCCTGGTGGTAAAGTGGTATCTCACTATGGCTTTATTTGTACCTCCCTAAGTAAGTGATGGGAAGCATCTTTTCATGTGCTAATTGGCCATTTGTATATGTTGTTTAGAGAAATGTCTAAGATTGAAGTCCTTGGCCTCTTTGTTGATGGAATTGCCTTTTTGTTGGCAAAGTAAAGGAGTTCTCTGTGTGTTCTAGCTGTGAACCCCTTGAGATAGAAGATTCACATATGTTCCTTGTGGGCAGAAAGCTATCTTAAGTTTCTTTTAATTTCCCAAAGCACTGGTGCATAGCAGATCTTCAAGGAACACTAAGGAACACTCCATGAAGGCAGCACAGCAATAGGTAGAGGCAAACTCAGACTAGAGGGAATATAGAGAACATTGCCCAGGCAGGCCCCAGGGACCTGGAGGGAAGCCAGAGAGGCCGCAAGGCTCACTCCCAGAGTCACCCTGGGGGCAAAGAGGGGGAACACACAGTGAATCAATTGCTGGTTTTTATTAAGAAGAGAATGAGGAGGGTCCTATCCCTAGACATCAGATTAGGCTGTCATAGCCTTCTCTCAGAGCCTTCTGGAGGACAGCGTGGTAGGCAGGCAGCCAGGCAGGCAGGCAATCACCTGAGCATTTGAAATGCTTATGTGTGAAAGAAGACAGAGGGTCCACACCATCTCTGTGCCAACACACTTGCGAAGGGGGCAGGAGACGGAACCCCTGCAGCTGCTGACCTGGGAACTTCACTCCCACCTAGTGGCAGGTGGACCTTGCCAATGAGTGAATCTCTGACCTCCAGTTGGGGTGCCCTTTGCCCCCTGAACCGCGGTGCTACTTGCAGGTGCAGGAAAGGAAGGCCCATCACTGAGATAGGTGTACACAGGGATCTGGGTGTTAGGACACCTGCTGGGTGTGCTGAAAGGATAAGAGGAAAGAAGGGAAGGACCTCAGCTCTGTCTGTGGGATCTGGAGGGGAGGTCTGCCCCTCTGCCAGGGAGACACTGGGCCTCCACCCTTATCAAGGTGGGCTGGGACAGGTGTGGGGTTCTGCGGCTTTAGTAGAACACCTTCTCCAGATACGAATTCAGGAACATCCCGGTGGGATCCAGCTTTTCCCGGATGGCACAAAACTTTGGAAAGGCAGGATACATTTTCTCAAAGTCCTTCCTGGTGCAGTTGTGGGCCTGTGGAAACAACCAGAAGCAGCGGGCCTCGTCCCTGGAGCCTGCAGGTCATCAGGGCTTTAGAGCAGCTACCTCTGAGCCCCTAAGCCTGCACCTTGCCCCCAGACACATGCACAGGTACACAACGTAGAGTCCAAACAGGAGGGAGAGGGTCTTGGAGCTGAGGGGAGGAAAGGGCTCGAATGCAACACTGGATTGCTATCCCCATTGCCAAGGGCAGCGCGCCATAGTGGAGGGGTTGTGGTTTCAGCGCGGTGGAGAGACCTCACCTTCCTCTTTAATGGGCTCACGGAAGCCTGCCTGATCCTGCTCATAGGCTTCTTATGAGAATCGAATAAAATAAAAGACCGGCATTTCTCCGAAGACCGGGGGGCATGGCAGTCCTGGTGTGTTGGAACCAGAGTGCGGGGAGCGGAGCTGACGGGAGAGGGTGGATGTGCCGCAGCGTTTGCGGGTTGGCCTGGAGCGCTCCGGGGAACAGGGGGGAGAGGCGCCCTCTGCTGGAGGCCAAGGCGTACAGCTGCTGCCTGCTGTGCTGCCGGGAATCCTACCTTGGCCCAGTGGGGCCTGCCCCCGAACTTCTTCATGATGGTCTCGTAGGCTAGCCAGTAGTCCAGCCGCGGCACGTCCTTGCCGTAGGGCCTGGGGTGGAGGGGTGACAAAAGGAGGTGAGCCCTGCCCTTGCCCTGCGTCCCACCCAGTCGTCAGGCACCTTCCAAGCCCTGCCCAGACTTGGCACGTAAGATCAAGGCTGGCTTTGCCCCCAGGACATGGACAGCAGCTAGCCAGCAACTCCAGGGCATTGCTATCCCCAAAGAATTCTGCAGAGCGTGTGTCCCTTTGTGTATTATTTAACTGGTATCCGAAAATTATTGTGCCTTTAAATAATGTTCGTCATAGACCACATGTATAATGGTGGTCCCATAAGATGATGCAGCTGGGAAATTCCTGTCACCTAGCATCTTTACGGTGCCTTTTCTGTTCAGATATGTTTCGATGCACAAATACCATTGAGTTACAATTGCCTCCTGCAGCCACAGGCTGCACAGGTCTGTAACCCAGGCTGTAGGGTGAACCACAGCCTACAGGAGCAGTAGGCAGTACCATCTAGGTGTATCTAAGCACACCCAGTAATGCTCATCATGACACAAGCACCACTGACACATTTCTTAGAACTTGTCCCCATTGTTGAGTGATGCACGACTGCATGTGTGTCTCCATACACATGCTCAGTGCTTTAGCTATCTTTTTGATGAGCCTTGGAAGCTCAGGATAAGCTGGTTCAGGTCTGGAGGACGTGGGCATATGACCTAATGGACAACCCAGTTCTCACTGCAGTCAACTGGCCAAGTCAGACCGACTGACTGACGGAAAAGTCTTACTTAATTTTTAAAGATGGAGATGAATGTGTTGAGATGCTTTCCCAAGCCGATCTCCTCACCTCTGAATTTGAATTCACAGGTAGGGAGAAGATTGACAGATGGGGTGCGAGGCTCACCAGGAGTTTGCTCCTCTCTGATATAAGCCACTGTCCCTTCAGTAAGTCTTCCAGAAACTCTCTGTCCTGCTCTTTAGGATGCCTCAGCAGCAACATTCTCTTTATTCATCCCCCCCGGAGTCTGGGTTTTATACACTGAAGAAATACACTCAGGGAGGCAAGGGGGATGTTTTTGTGCAAAGTCAGATGGGCTGTGATAGATGAGGGTGGAATGGGAAGGCAGAAATTTTAGAAAATATGAACTTCAACTCCCCAGGGACAGGATCCTCCTCCTGGAGCCTGCTGCCTCGCTAAGAAGGATGTAGACAATGTAGCCATGGGAATGCGCCTTGCAGAGCCATCAAGGTGGACCCAGGCATCCACGCAGGCACCTGGCATCCAGCACGGTCCTCTCTCCTGCCAAACTGAAACCCAGCCTCAGAATCTTTCTTAACCCATCATTCCAGGCTGTCGGGATCACTGACTAGAGTGGGCTCATGAGATGG
Organism: Geosciurus inauris; assembly: GCA_004024805.1. Classification (NCBI taxonomy): domain Eukaryota; kingdom Metazoa; phylum Chordata; class Mammalia; order Rodentia; family Sciuridae; genus Geosciurus; species Geosciurus inauris. The sequence goes on along the minus strand of PVHX01001157.1, from coordinate 49,550 downwards.
AATTTATTTGTTATTCCATAATATCTGCATCAGAGTTATTCCTAATTGATATTAGTTCAGAAGAAATATGAATATTATATTAACATAATATAGACTGGACACAATATAGGTCATCAGAGCTTACAGAGAGGAAGTGTTATAAGGAACTCAAAGGAGAGAGAGAGACCATCTCCAGTTGTCAGAATAAGCAGAGTCTCCCCCGAGAAGGTGGCATCAGAGCTAGCAGGGAAGCATTGAAAGAGACCTTCGAACCCAAGGGGACCACCTCCCACCACGCCCCAGCTTCTCAGTGAGCCCATCACCTGTACATGATGATGTTCATGTAGCAGCTGTCCCTCTGGAAGCAGGGGCTCAGCAGGATATTGTCCTCTCGCGTGAAGCGCACCTCCACGGGATAGTGGGCCACCACCTTGGGGTGGGCTTCCAGCATGCTCTTCAGCTCCAGGAGAGCCTCTTTCGTCTTCTCTCTGCATTCAGCCCAAGGGGACAGAAGTGAGCCCTCAGAGCAGGAAGGGGCGGCCAATGACAACCCCTGCCCCGGCTCTGCGCAGTGGTGACGGGACTCCGCTCTGGGGTGGCCCACTTGGTGCAGCTGCCCCAGGAAAGGCCTACCTGGGAATGGCCCAGTCCTGGACGTGCTGCTTGAAGCGGCACTCGTAGGTGAAGATCTTGTGGCTGAGGTTGCTGTTCTCCTTCTTGCGGGTGAACAGCAGCCAGAAGAAGAAGCGATTGATCCAGCCCACGAGGCAAGGCAGGAAGGTGCTGGAGGGGACAGGGAGGGGCATACTGGGCCTGGCTGAGGGGCATAATAATCATAATACTGGCATTTATTGTGTGCCAGCTGTGTGCAAGGTACTCATTTGACACTCAGGTGCCTTCGTTATTTATTTACAGCTTGAAAATCCCTCCCACCGCATGTGGCTCCAAACCATGCCTCAGGGCTACATGGCAGACCAGGTGAGGGGACTGTAACTTCAGGAGGAAGGGCCTCATCGCTGACTCAGCCCCATGTTCGCTCTGGCTCACCTTTCTGCTTTTCCTTCTGGGCCAACCTCCTCAGTCACCTTGGACTCCAGGAGCAAGAGCCCTGATGGATAAAGATCCTCAGACAAGAGTCAAAACTATGTCTAAGGCAAGAGGACCTAGCTTTGGTACCAGGGATTGAATTCAATCCCCAGCCCTTTTTTTAAAATTTTGAGACAGGATCTCGCTAAGTTGCTGAGGCTGGCTTTGAACTTGTGATCCTCCTGCCTCAACCTCCAGAGCAGCTGGGATTACAGGTGTGGGCCACAATGTCTGGCTAAGAAGAGCCCCCTGAGCTTATGGCGACCAAGAGCCACCTGACAAATCCTGAGGTGGTGGCCTGCCAGGGCCGCCTGGCCTGGATCACGTGCTCTGGCTGCTGTGCCATCCCTACAATCCCTCTGGCTCTGTGGATCCCCCACCTCTGCCTCCATTCTCTCAAAGTCACTGTTAGCCCCTGGAAGACAAGGCTAAGGACACAGGTCCCCTTGTCTTCCTGGGGTAACTATGATGATGAAAGTTCCTTTCATGCTTCCCACCACTGACCTTTCTGTTTGGTTTTTGGGGTGGTGGTGGAACCTGACTTGTTGGATCCCAGAGTCAGGCCTTGGCCTTGGACTCCAGTAACAACATTGTACACTTTACCCACAGTTCACCTACTAATGGCTATTTGGATTGTTTTTAGCCTCTTGCCATCTCATACCACATTGCAAAAAAAAATGCCTTTGTCCCAAAGCCTCACCAGCTGGTTGGGGCAAAGAGAAGTGGGGTTTTAATTTCAGCAGGTCATTGCTAGACTGGAATATTCACCCTCCTTCCACACTATCATCCATTCATCCATCCATCCACCATCCATCCATCTATCCATCCATCCATCCATCATCCATCCATCCACCATCCATCCATCCATCCATCCATCCATGCTTCCATCCATTTCTCTCCATCTCTATAGCCACCACCTCATCATTAGGCATCGTTCATGTGAGCTTGCAGCTCCTCCTCACATTCCCTCCTGCTCCTTCCCAGCCATCCCTCCTGGCAGCTGAATGGCTCATTTTAAAATACTTCCCTCCTCAAACCCTTCTAATGACTTCTGTTGCCCTTAAGATGAGTCCAGGTTTCTCCAGGTGATTCAAATGTGTATCCAGGGATGAAAACCACTGCCAAGACCCAGGAGACAGACACAACTTGCGTGCACAGAGGTAGGGGTATTATTCTTCTGATGAGCTACATCTTCAGCAGTATATGGCAGATGCAGAAAAAGGTACCTCTGTATTCCTACCTGGTCCAGAGCAGGAATTCCAGTAAATAGAATCCAATGGCATAGTCCCAAAACCAGTTGGCTGAAGAAGAGGGGGGCTGGGAAGGAGAATGTGTTGTCAGTTTGGTACCAGGGCTGAGCTGCCTCCTGACCTATTCATCAGGATGTCCCACTTAGGAGTGGCTTGGAGGGCAGGAGGGAGGAAAGGGAGGGCAACTGAAAGTCTTCCTTCCTGGAGGCGGAGCCAGGTCCCCTGCTCTAACCTTCTGTTTCATGCTTCTTTCTCCAAGTGTTTATTCATTTACTTTGCATAAGGCAGAGATGTGCATCTGTCCCTCCTCTGGAGAGCCCACAAGCCAGGGGTCCACCAATCACCCATTGTGAGCCTATGCTGTCCCCAACAGGAGGGGTCATGGCCTTGTCAACATTATGGCTTTGTTTTCTTCTGCTGAGAAGCAGCCGTTGGCCAAGGACATGGGAGAGACGAACTAGCGGTCTCTTCAACTATGTGGGGGTGGTGGAGGGAAAAACAGATATATGAGAGATTTCTGAGGTCCAGCCCAACTGTCTAGGACTCTCATCTGTCCCACACTGTCCTCTGTTTCATTCTCCTTACATCTAGACTCACCCTGGACACACCCTATGGATCCCCCGGGTCCCTACTGGGCCCCTTTCTTCTTCCTTCCACCCTCTGGCCTTTCTGCTTGCTTCCTACTCCCAGCTCCCCGACCATCAGGATGGCATCAAGTGTCAGTCACTCTGGGGCTGGGTAGCAGCCTCTCCAAGATGCTGGGCGAGGCCGGGTGCACCGCCACACCTACCTTGTTGGTGTGGTCCTGGTAGATGATGCTGACGTTCTCACTGTGCGGGAACCAGAGGAAGCGAAAGTATTCGGATTTATTCAGATGACTGTCCAGGTTGTCCAGGACCTGGAACAGCAAACGGAAAGGGAAGAGACTGTGTTGGTCACAGAAGATGGTAGGGAACACCGGAAATTAGGACCCAGGTGTGCTTCAGTCTCTCTCCTTCAAAAGGAAATACTTAAGATTGCCCAGACATTGCCAAATGGCATGAAATGAGTCTTAGATATGCTGGGTATTAAAATGGTCCACTTACATGATGATTTCCTGATGTGGCTTAGAGGACACAAGTGGCTTCTTGTGTGTCCTACCTTAAGCAATTACTAGTTTAGAATGTTACCTATCACTCTGCTTTAAGTTCTTCATCTGTAAAAGGGACTTAATAACAGTACCCACACCAGGACTGTCATGAAGATTAAATGAGCTAATGGCCAGGAAGTGCTTAACATGGTACTAGGCACATGTTAAGCATTAGATAGGCATAAACTACAGTTTCTAAAAAAGTTACTTCCATTAACATCGTCATCATTATTGCCACCATTATCATTATCTCTTATCCCCTGATGCATAGTAGTTCATTAATCAATGAACAGGTGAGTCCTGCTGTGACTGGCTCATCATTGACACATTGAGATAATGTCACAGGTGAATCATCTCCCTGAAACCCATCAAGTAGATACAGGCCAAGTGGTGACCAAAGTATAGATTTGGGGGTTGATTGCCAGTTATGGGGTTGGGGAAGAGTTCTGGTCTTGGAACAAGTTCTGGATTCAAGTCCCAGATTCCAGCAGCAAAGGTAATGATGCCCTTTTCTCAGCTCTGGTTCCTGAGACAGGCCTGGCCAGCTTCCCACCTGGGATGGTTCCATGATGCAAAGGAGACTTAGCACTAAACTAGGCACAGTACCTCTGCGGTGCTTATCCAGCTCTAAGTGGTTGTTGACTGGTGGTACCATCCCAACTCTTCCATCAGGATTCGCAAACCGTCCTATCTGGAGAATGAGGGTCCCTGGGATCATAGATCTCTTGGACTTTGGCCCCAGAGGAATTGCTGCTTTTCCAGCTATTGGCATGAAGGGTTCTAGTGGGTTCTGTCCCTCAAATTTAGAGTAATAATGCTATTGGGTTGGATTTGGGAACTAGTTACTGTGATTTCATGTGAACGAGGCTACAATACTGAGAATTCATTGTAAAAAAGCACAAGGACAGCTCTTTCTCAGCAGCCCATTCACACAACTGGACCAACATATGATCTCGCCCGACTGTCCTGTGTCACGAAAGAGCTGACTCTGACTTTTTCAGGGCTTGAAAACGACCCCTTCCTTTAACAGGGCTGCGATCAGCATTCAACAGCCTTATTGACATGTCTTTAGGAGAACCGGTGTAGAGGACACAGAACCGGATCAGAGATGAGCCCCATCCAGCTGGGGTGGGAGGAGACGGAGAAAACCTTGGAAAAGCATCATCAATGGTCTTGGTCAACTGACCACTGAGTTTCATTGGATTGAGCACTGCCATGTACTTCATGGACCTTGGGGGAGCAAAGGATGCCTCAGGAGATTTCTGCACTGCAGAACGGATCATCCAGCATCCAGGAAGGGGACAAATGTCAAGCGGAGGGGATGATATTTGAGAGCTAACCAGATGTGACCAGGATATCCAGCCTGGAGAGTCCAGGATTGGCTTAGACCCTGGACTCTGTACACACCTGTCAGCAGGGTAGGTGGATTGGTATTTTATCCAAAAGATGTCAGAGAGAGGAGGAGTTGGGGTCTGTTTCTGTGAGGTGCAAAGGCAGTGAGGATCTATATAAGAATCCTTTTAAGCCTGACAAGAATCACAGGAGGAGAGAAGCCACCCAGGACACTGGCAGGCCAGTGAGTAAGAGGAAGAAAATCCTGCTCCCCATACCCTTGCAGGATGAGCTGAGTAGGTTCATGTCTTCTGGGACAAGGCCCAAGCACTTTCAGCAGGCACTCCCAAGGAGGGATATAGTAATGCAGGACATAGCCCTCAGTTTCAGGGGTGAGGAATAACGGGGTAGTTTTGTATCCAAGCACTTCACTGTCTCACAGGATGTCAGACCTGAAAGACCTCGGGAACGTCAAGTCCAACTTCACTTGTAAAACACTATGCAACTGAGGCCCCAGATGTTTGAGGCCCAGGATCGAGGTCACACCGAGAAAGCAGCACAGTCAGGCTTAGGGGCCTGGCCCCCCTGCAGAGCCCATTTCCTTCCCCTTGAGAGCTTTCTGTTGTGTAATTATGCATGTGTGCAGGTGTGCAGCTCTCTAGTTTCTCTTTCAGCAGAGGAGATTGCAGTTGTTATTCCTCATGGGCCATCACAGCCTGTTAAAATCAAAGAAATTGGGAACTTGGAAACATTGCTTGAAAGTTTCACTTTGGGTTTTCAAGAATGTCTTGTCTAAGTTACTAGTCTCCATGTTGAGTTGAGCTGGAGGCTCGGGGAGCTGTCAGCTGACATGTGAGCATGTTTACACGTGCGTGCATGTGCATGTGTGTGCTGGTGTGCATGTTAGGGGTGGGGAAGGCAGCCCAAGGTGAGGCTCTAATGGAAGAGGGGACTTGGCTGGAATCAATCTCAGCCCATCTCAGTGGGGCCAAAGGGGGAGCCAGAGGGTGTGCCAGGTGTCAGAAGACCACCCATGCACTTGGCTTTGTTATCAGAAAAGGAACTTGGGATTCTAATGCAGTCCTCTGGCAAAAAGAAGCAACCCCTTTATCTCTGGGTCAAAATTCTGACCCGAGCCAGAGGCAGAAAGACAGATTCCACAGCCAGGCAGGACTGAGCCCCTTTCTGACTGGAAGTGGTCACTGCCGCTCATCTCTTCCTCACCTGTGATTTTCACTCACTGCTTAACCTGCCTGTGCTCTACTAAAGCCGTTCTCATGGCGGTCAGCAATGGCCTCCTGAGGATCACTCAGATCTGGGCATTGATCCCTGAGCCCCTGCAGCACTGGCTGTGTGGCCCCTTCAACATGGAGGCCAGCACCTGTGGCCTCTGGAACCCAGTCTCTCCTCTTTGTCTTCCTTGGGTCTGACCGCAACTGGGTTTCTGTCATGATCCCTCTTATTCCCTGAGTGCCCCTGCGCCCTAAGGCCCTTTCCCTTCCCACCCACACCCACTCTGTTGGTGTGGTCCACACTGTCACCATCAATTGCCCAGGAGACTCTTGACCTCTGCTACGGGCTGAGTGGTGCTCCACCCCCAGCCTGAATGCTTGTTGAAGTCCTGGCCTCCAGTTCCTCAGAATGGGGCTGTATTTGGGGACAGGGCTTCTAAACAGGCTATTCCTGGGGGCTCAGTTCCATGATGGTGGAGATGTCCAGTGTGCAGGGAATCTTGGGCGTGTCCTCATCTGGCTCTCACCTGGCAGTTGTCTCTTGTGGCAGAGCCCCTTCTTGCCCACCTATCTGCCACCCGCTGCAGTTCCTCTAGGGTTTACTGCCCTCAGGGCTCAGGCCATAGTCTCCCCAGGACTAAGTGTCAGTGGGGTGTGGCCAAGCAGTGGTGAGCAAGGGACCAGTACCTCCTTCAAGGTTGAGGGGAAAGACGTCTCCTGCAGGTGGAACTGGGGCACACACTGCAGGGTGATGGTGAGGATGACTCCCAGGCAGCCCAGGTGCACCCGCGCGGCCTGGAACACCTCTGCATTGCTGGACTCAGAACATTCCAGAATCGTCCCATCAGCTGTCATCAAAGTCAGTGCCACCACCTGGCAGTGGAGGAAGAGCCACACTTGAGAACCCGGCTCTGCCACTGTACCCAATTCCCTACTTTCCCCCAGAGAGAGGCTAGGTGTCACCCCTTCCCAGAAGACCACGTGGGACTTGCCTGCCCTGTCTCCTGTCAGACCCAGGGCCTCTGGGTCTCGAAGGAGAAGGCGAGCAGGGAAAGGCAGGCTGCGTCTGAGTGGGCACCAGCCTTCGGCAGCCCGCATCCTGTGCATTCCTGAACAGATGCCTCACACCCTGAGGCCTCGCAGCCAGGAGGCAGGGAGCCTCCGCTCCCAGAGGTGCTCTGGGGGTAGGCTGGGCTGCCAGAGCCGAGAGCTCCTGGGGAAGCTGCTTGCTTATGGTTTGGATCTTGAATGTCCTCCGGAAGCTTATGGGTTAAAGACATGGTTGCCCGGGTAGCAACGTCCAGAGGTGGGTTTTGGGGAAGGGATTGGATCATGAGGGCTCTGATCCCATCCTGAGTTGATCCACTTAATCTATTCAATTTGATAGCTGAAGGCAGGAGGCGGGACCTAACTGAAGGGAGTAGGGCCCTGGGGGTGTGCCCTGGGGGCACTTATCAGTCCCTGGCCCCTTTTCTCTATGCTTTCCCTGCCACACCCTCCTGCCCCATGTGTCTGCCGTGGACCTGGCCCACTGTGGACTGAGTCTTCTGAAACCCAAATCAGAACAGATCTTTCCTCCTCGAAGTTGTTCTTGGCAGGTATTTTGGTCACCGTGACCAAAAGCTGCCTAACACAGGAGGCAAAGTAAAGGTGTATGTCTCTGTCAAGTCCTGCTGTCCCAAGTCAGCCGGAGCAGGGTCCCTGCAGCTTTGCGGTCTTCCCCTGCCTTAGGGACCCGCGTTCCTGAGGAACTACATTGTCCTTCTTGGCCACACCAACCAGAAACTTTGGGTTTCTGCTAGTGCTTGGACCCTTGGTTAGAAATGGGTGACAGCATCTCTGCCCTTGGCCCCATTTCCAGAGGGACCCTCTTTCGCCACTGTTTAAGTCCTTCTTCTCCTTGCTCTGCTACCTGCTAATTTGAATGGAAATTGCTTCTGACATGTAGTTGGCGGCTGAGTGGCCCAGTGCGAGAGAAAAGATACAGCTGAACTAATTCTGATTAACAGTGACCAAAGACCAGAGAGGAGAGACTGACAGAAATGGGGCACAGTGGCAGCTATGGAAGTGAGGACACTGTGATCCTTTTTACAAAAGCCAGGTTCTGTCTAAGATCCAGAGCAGCAGACGAAAGCCAGTGCAATGCCTTGATGGGAGCTCAGCACTGTGAAGGGTGGGCGCTGTGTTCACTGACTGACTTCTCATGTTCTTCAACCTGTTTCCTTATCTGTGAAATGGGCATAATAGCAACAAGCTATTCTCAGAAAGTGGGGTGAGGTCTCAATGAGAGAATATGCCGAGCCTGTGGCTGTCTGTCTGGTGTAGAGTGGACACTAAAGGTGTCAGCCCTGTCCCCTTGCTTCCTGCCATGGACCTGAGATGCAAAGTCCAACAGCGAGCTCCTGCTCCTGGCTTCCAGACCTGAGCTTCCAAAGAGAAGTGGCCAGGGAATCTTGCATGCACGTGGATGTATGGTCTCTCAGGATTGCTTTTGTTCTCTGCTGATCATTTTGTAGAAACTGAGGTGACCGGCTTGACATCAGTCCTGGACAATGGGCTAGCCAAATGTGTGTGTGTGTGGGGGGCGGCTCCCATGCTGTCTTCACCCCGAGACCACTTGGGGTCTCTTGGGCAGTAAACCCAGCTTTGAGGAGGAAATGGCAGAGTCCATGGAGGACTCTACTCACCTGGAGGCAGCGCCCTCCTAAGGCAGTAGTGAAAGTTTATGGTGTTTGCTCCGGAAGGTCAGCTCTGGACACAGGCCTCCTCTGAACTGCCATTTGGTGGCTGTCCATTTCATGTGTGCTACCTCAGGGTCTTTTTCCATACACCATCTAAGAGTTGAATTTACTCTTCATTTTAGCTGATGATTTTCACAACAATGTCTAGAAAAGTTGAGCAATCTCTCTACATGCACCGGCCCAGTGAGTGGTGGAGTCAGGCTTTGACTGCAGGTTTGAGCCCCAGACCTGTGCTCTTCCCCAAGCTGGACCCTCTTGAAGTTCAAGAAATGTATTTCAGGAAAGGCCAGACACCCCTGGCCCACCTGGCTCTACCATGGGTCATCTGGCTGCTGCCCTGATCCCTGATCCCACTGGCTAAACTGAACAGTCCCGTCCCTGGCCGGACTTCTGGCTTGGGGATGGGGATGGCACTCCATGCCCCGGCTGTCCCTTGCCGTGTGGTACCTACACGGCTCTGGAGAGGAAGAGGGGGCAGGGCCCCCCTCGACTGTTAGCAGCAGGCACAGGCCCCTTTCAGTATGGATGAAGTTTAGAGAAAGAAATGATGTCCCTGGAGGGCACCTGTCGAGTCCCAGTCAGAGGGGAGATGGGCTGGGTTCGAGGTGCACACGATGCTGTGCCTGCGCTGCCTGTGGCAGCAGTGGACCCACCTGAGTGGCCAGGATGCCGTGCTTGATCCCTGTGTTGTGGGTTCCGGACCCAATGACGCCACCTGCTGTTACATCTGACACGGCTCCCAGGCTGGGCTCAGCAGGAGGGAGCAAGAGGGACACCAGAGACCAGTTAGGCTTGACTGAGTGGAGACCTGACCCCACTCCACCCTCTGGCTGGCCCTGCTCCTCTCTGTGCCTCAGCTGCCTCATCTCAGTGGACTGTCGGAGCAGCCAGCGGGACATGGTATAGTCTGAGGGGAGGCTTCCTGCTTGGGGTCTAGGATCTCTCCAGCCCACAAGGCCACTTTCCTCCATCCATCCTCATACTTCCACTGGATGATGCACATGCTTCTGCAGAGTCTCCTCTGCAGCCAGCCTTGGAAGTCCTTATGGAACTGGCTGGTTCCAAGTCACACGCATCCCAGGAGGGTGGGAGCTGGTGAGCCTCCCGGGGCTGCCAGGGAGAGAGGAATCTTACTTCTTGGGAATTTTCTGAGACATTCAGCAGTAGCTTAAGGAGAAGGAAATGGAAGTGTTTACCGATGGTCCGAGGACAGCCAGGGACATGGGGCTATGCTGTAGCTACTCAACAACTCAGGTAGCCTAGGGTCCACACAGAAATGGGCTAGGCCTGGGTCTCACCAGTGGGAAAGGAGAGGGTGGGCATTTGGCCTGGCCCTGCTCCAGCTGCACGAGAACAAAGGCCTACTTGTCCTACTTTCAAGGCCATTTGACAATGACTGGAAAACCTCCCTTCATATCTTCCTGGGCAGAGATGAGCGCTGCCCTGGCAGGACAGGAAGAGGATGAGAGAAACTTGAGCCATCTAGCCTTCCCCTTCCCATTCCCTCACCTCCTGTCTACCCCGTCCACGATGGCTGGGTTAGTTGGTGCTATTGCTCCTGAATATACCAAGATGGGTGGATGGAGACCCTCACAGGGGGACCCACTGAAAGGAAGGCTGACCTTGGCCCCGAGGGGGTGGAGGTGACAGGGCTTGCTGTTCCTTCGGCCTGGAATCCCTTCCTCCTTTCTTTATCCTGATTAATATCTAGTCACCTTTGAATCCTCCTGCGGGGACCCTGCTCTGATTCCTACCCTCTCGCACATTCCCCTCTTGCCAAGGATGACCTTGGGGCCACGTGGAGGCCTACGGTACCCTGGCCACTTGGCTGACACTGAGGCTGTCTCCCTGCACTGGGCTTCTCAGTTTCCGCACCTGTGTGCCCCTGGCTCCCCCTGGGAGTTTTCATGGGTGGGGTCTGGGCTTTGCTCGTCTTTGCCTCTTCAGGGCCTGCACGAGGTCCACACAGGGCAGACACTCTGTGACAGTTGGAACTGCCATGACCCTTAGAGAGGCAGGAGCAGATGGTGTCCAGAATGCAAAGGAGCTACAATACCCAGACTGAGGCCCCAAGGCCAAGTTCAGGCTTCTGTGTGGTGGAGTTCCAGCTGCAACAAGATTGCTAACGCTGATGTACTAAACCTCCTCTCCTAATGGTTGAAATTCACAGAGAGTTGCTCCTCTGGCTGCATTTGACTTTTTTCAATGGAAATCCCCTGATACTACACCTGAAGGATCACTGACACCACATTTGGATGGAGGGACAAGTGAGCCCATGGGTGGGCACGCCAGGAGGCCCTGTGGCTCAGTCGCCATGCTCCTCTGTTCTGCTGAGTGCTTATTTCTCACATCCCTTGTTTGGATCCCTAGAGTTGCTTATTGAAAAATTATGGAAACACTTAATGCATGGCTGTGCCACCCTAGTTCAAGACTGTTATGTAAATTTCAGTTCAACTCCAGCCTGCTTCTTTCTGTTTGCACAAAAGAGCCGCTGGACCCATAAGGGATGAAGAGACAGACATCTTGAGGGAAAAGAATGGGGATCCAGAGAAAGAGGATCACCCTGAGAAGCACTCTTCCTGAATCCCCAGATCCTTTGGTGTCTGGCCCAGGCCAGCGCAGGGGGTGGCCGGCAGCCCTGGCCCCCCTGGGAATGGGGAGGGGCTCTTACTTGGACAGAGCCAGGCCGTGCTTGTCCAGCTGTGGGTGCAGGTCTGTCAGGAGGATGCCAGCCTCCACAGTCACCTGCTTCTTCTCCTTGTCTACCTGCAAGAGACCAGCAGAGCTGGGAGGCACCAGGCCCTCACCCAGCTTCACCTCTGCAGGCAGGCTCCTCCGGAATAGGAGTGTCTGTCCCAGCTGGTGATCAGCTTGAGCCAGCTCCTTTTGCAGGCAGCCTGAAGGGGCATGGAGCCTGAGGTTGTTGGAGCTTGGATGGAGGAAGAGAGGCACACTTGGGGTTTGGGGGGTGTTTTGCCCAGGCTCACACGCCAGAGCCAGAACTGGGATCCTGCCCACCTATGCAGACTGGGACAGTGGGACTTGTGTTCCTGTGCAAAGTAACCAATGAAAGAGGGCCTTCTCCCATAGGGTCTTGACTATCCCAAATGGAGTTCAGATTCTTCACTTACTCTCACCCTGGGAAGACCTAGGCAAAGACCCAGAACTGGAAGGGCAGAGATGTAGCATCTGTTTGATGACCACCAAGCAACAAGGGTGCTGTCATGAGATCCCCACAGGGACCCTACCAGTAAGAGTAGTCTCTGCATTTTACAGGTGTGAGACTGAGATTCAGGGACTTGAAGTCACTTGCTCAAGGTCACACACACATTGGTGGCAGAACTGAGATGCAAGTCCACATCTGTTGGACTCCAAAGCACATGCTCCTTCCATTGAAAAGCACAGGGCCCAGTAACATAAATTGCTAGAGCTCAGTCCTCACTAATTAGCAATCAGAGTTAATTAGTGCCATGACTGATATCTTGGCTCAGATGTTTTCTAAGAGGTGGAGACTGTCAGCCTGAGCAGATGAGGAAACAGTAAGAGAAACTCAGATCCTTGCTAGTGGGTTTGGGGCAGGGAGATTATCTGCCCAAAATTATAGGTTAGGGGTGCTGACCCTAGCAAGTGAGAACAGGAGTTCTAACAAGGGGCACACCTCTCCAGAACCCTGAATTGCTGGCAGGTGCCAGGGGTAGCTGAATTGCATAGACAGCATCTCATCAGAGAGCTAGTGTCAGTCTTGGGTCTGTGCCCAGCTTTGCTGCTGTTTGGCTGTGTTTGGCTGGTGAGTCACTTACCCTCTCTGATCTTGAATTTCTCTATTTCTAAAGCTAGATAAGTGCCACTGCGGGTCTTTCTGAATTTGTCACTGCAAGTCTGCATTTGGGAATCTGATTCCCTGCTCTGGTTCTAGCAAAGTGGAGAGGAGGCTCTGGCAGGAGTGGGGAGTAGACATCTTCTCCATGGCCATAGGGGCTGGGCTGACCTGACTGGAGGCTTCCTCCAATCCAAGAAAGATTCAGGTGAGGAGTGTGCGAGGAAAGGCCAGGAATCAAGGTGTTACTCTGGGGACTCAGGGACAACGAGGTATTGAAAGCTGAGGGGAAGAGTTGAGGAGCATGTGCCCAGGGGTCTGTGGAGAAGGCTGAGGCTGTCAAGCGTGGGGCCAGCAGAGGGTGAGCCCGGGGCCCCTGTACCTGGAGCACCTGGTTCATCTTGCCCATGTGGATCATGAAGCCATCAGTGCAGGCAATGTCCGAGGGGGAGTGGCCACCACCCACCACTTTCACCTTCTTGTTCTGCTGCCTGGCCAGGGCCAACACCTGCCAAGACAGCCCATGCGAGGGTCAGAGAGGCAGCCAGAGAACCTGCGGGGTCTGGGCCTGACCTGCAGGGGGTGCAGGCAGCCTGGGAGATGCACCAGGCCTCGGGGACTCCGCCTGGCTCCAGACTGCTGTGCCAGCCACAGCAAAGAGAGCCAGAGGATGGGCCTGGAGGTGATCCTGGATGGACATCCAAGGGACCCTCCTAATCTGCCAGTCTGGTTCCTTCTCTCTGCTGCCGCTCGAGGCTCTCTAAAGGCGAACCCCATCATATCCTTACCAACACAAAGCCTTCCAAGGGCGCCCCAGGGTCCTAAGACCCAAGCTCCATCATAAGGACCGATGGTCTGCCTCCATGCTCAAATTAGGGCTCCTCGGGGGCAGCAGCAGTGACTGAATTTGACTCTGAACCTGCAGAGCCTACTGCAGGCCTGGCAAAAGTAGGTGGTATCTAAAGATTATTGAATGAATAAACACATGGATGAACGATGTCACTTAAATGAATCTGTTCAGTCTTCTCCCTGCTCTGACAGCCTCCTATCTGTGCCTTATGATTTATACCACAAAGTCCCAGGAGATCAGGAAACACCTGAGACCGGGCAACGCTGTTCAGGGCTGGTCTTTGCCAGCTCCCCCAGACCCCACCTGGTGCACAGCATGTTGAAGGCCACCATGCTGTGCAATAAAGACACCTGTTGAACTGTGTAACACCATTTTCCTGGAGTTTCCTCCACCACTCAAGTATCCTCCTAGCCCTTCATGGGCACACGGCCTGGGATACTTCCTGCTGTTAGCAATTCACAGGGCCAGGGGGTCTGCTGGGGAACCACCTTTGCGTGTGCTACACCACACACCGCCAGCCTCCTCCCTCTCCCTCCAATGGAGTCAGCTGCCCCTCTGATCTGTCCGAAGCCTTTCTGCTTTACCAGGATCCCTGCCCTGACCTGCATCACCCCCAGGCCTCTCCAGATGCTCTTCCCATACTCAGCGCTCTTCCCTACTACCCACTGATCCTTCTCCGAAATTCATTGCAGGTGTGAGTGTGGATGTGACTGTGTGCATGCCTATCTGTGCACCTGTGTGTGTGCATGCGTGCAGATCACAGAGGAGGACTGAGCAGCGCGTGCAGATCTGAGGTCCTTGGGACGTAGCTATGCAGATTCGAGGTGGGCAGGGGAAGCTGCAGCAGGCTGCTAGGGTAGCCTGAAGCAGGGGAGGAATGGCAGGAGCCCTGGGTCTAGATGACTTCATGGAGCTCACAACTGGCCAGCAGTTCTGGGCTGGGGCTGGGGTGGGATCTTAGCCCCGCAAGTTCTGTTTCCAGCCTCCCCTCCATTGCCAGGGCAGTGGTGCAGAGGTGGATACTCACCTCTCTAACCTCTTCCACAGATGTGGGCTGATAGTACATCTCTGGGCAACAGCCATAGGTCCTTGCCCAGTTTTGGAACTGGACTCCTTTATACCCATGGACCTGTACCAGTAAAAAAGTCCTGTCTCAGCAAGTAAGCCGGCTGTTGAAATCCAAGCCCAGTTGCGTCTTCCCTACTCCCCACCATTGAGGAGAGGGAAGCTGAGCCCCAGTGTTGGGCCCACGCTCCTCTCTGCCATAATCAGCTCTCAGGTCAGGGCCACAGGGAAGATCAACATGCACTGGAAACTCTAAAACCGTGGGTCTGCCTGCAAGGCCCCGGTCATGGTCTCCTTGACCCATTCTGATCAGATAGGCAGACTGCATGGAAAATTCTGCCCATTCTTAGGCTAAGAGGGCTAAATGAGTTCAAGGGCAGAGCCTGAGAAGGCAGGACCCAAGCCGGCCCCCTGCACCAGTGCGGTAGCTGAGCAGGGCCCAGGGATGAGGCTGTAGGAGCTGCTGCTGGTAGGACTGGCACCAAGGAGGACTGGCACCTGGCTCTCAGCTTTGCCACCAGGCTTCTCCAGCCGGGAAGGGACACATCTGGGAAGCTCCATGGCAGAGTCCTCCTGGCTGCTAACCCATAGCACAAAGTCCTGGAGATGAGGCTCTGTTGGATACCACTGTGTTGCAGGGCAGTGTGCTGAGATCCCTATATCTTTAGATTTTTCTTTTTTTTGGTACTGTGGACTGAACTCAGGGGCACTCAACCACTGAGCCACATCCTCAGCCCTATTTTTTTGTATTTTATTTAGAGACAGGGTCTCACTGAGTTGCTTAGCACCTCACTATTGCTTAGGGTTGGCTTTGAACTTTGATCCTCCTGCTTCAGCCTCCCAAGCTGCTGGGATTATAGGCGTGCACCACCGCATCTGGCTTATTTAGATCTTACATTAGTGACATGGACTAGGTGATCTTACTCCTGTTTTCAGCAGCTAAAATTGAGGCCCTAGAGGTGAAGTGACTTCCCCAGCAACCTAGTGAAGGTGCTGAGTCCAGCCCAGCCTTCCTCCCCTGCACCTCTCCCTGTACCCCAGCACCTCCCCAGAGCCTCAAGTCTATGTCAGGAGGGTCCCTATGACTTCCCTCAGCCCTAAATGTGGTCTAATTTTGCCCTCCCACACTTGGGTCATGGGTCTAGGGTGTACGCAGCCCAGCTGGACTGACTGTCTACCCCATGAGCACCTACCATGGCTGCGGTGGTCAGGGGCCTCAGCTGTCTCCAAACTTCTTCAGAAACAAGGCCCTGGGCAGGAGGTGCAGCAGCCTTGGGGCTGGGGCAGCTCAGGCTGAGGCCCTACTGCTGCACACCAAAGGGTTTTGGCAAAGGCAGGGAGTGTGTGGAGATGGGCTCCACCCCCAGCCGGAGTAAGTTCACCCATGCAAACAGTAGCTGGGCCCTGCCCCCTCCCAGGAGCCCCTCTCAGGCAGGAAGGAGGAAAGGTAGGGTTTAGGTGGAGGCTGCTCTGCTCTTAGAAGCAGGTGAGCTCAAACCCCAACCCCAACCCTAGGGATTCTGGTGCTAAAGGGCACTCCCCGTCTCAAAACTGGGTCCTTGGGTTGGGGATGTAACTTAGTTGAAGAACACTTGCCTAGCTGCCCTGGGTTTGACATGCCCCAAACAAAAACCGGGTCCTTAACACCACAATTCGGGAAGACTGTGACACAGGGGGTGTTGGGGACTTTAGGAGGTGCTGCCTTTTTACCCTGGCTCGAAGGAGGACCCAGCTGGCTCGGGCAGCAGTGTGCGAGTTCATTCCTCAGACCTGGGGGATGAATAAACCTGGTCATCCACAGCTGTTATGGAGACGGAACAGGACACTGGGGCTGTCAGAGGCGCACCTGTGACCCCAAGCTTGTGTTTACACCAGGCTGCGTGGATGTGTGCACATGTGTGTGCAAACAGTGAGGTGAGGTGGGAGTGGAGCTGCGTGCTCCCACAGGGAGCCTGCGGGGCGAGGTGGTGTTCAGGAGCTTTCAGAGCAGTTTGGTCACAGACAGGGGAGCCCCAGAGACAGGTGAGGGACTGTGGAGCCAACTCTGGGGGAAGATCTGGAACCAAAATTCATGTATTTTGAAGGCGTTGGTTGCCCCAGGACCTCAGGATGCGACTCTATTTGGACATAGCACCTTTAAAGAGGTGATTAAGCGAAGACAACTTCATTAGGATGACCCTAATCTGGTAGAACTGGTAGAACCCTAATCTCTTCCTCATAGAAGAGATTGGGACACAGACACACCAAGGGAAGATTGCTGTCTGAAAGCCCAGGAGAGAGGCCTCAGGAGCAGCCAGCCCTGCCGACGCTGGACCTCCAACTTCTAGTCTCCAGGAGTGAGGAGACAGATGTGCATGTTCAAGTCACCTGATCTGCAGCACTGTGCTGCCCTAGCCGACTAGAGCACCTTGTCTGCAAGTCAGGGACTCCCAGCTCCATTGATGGAGGGGAGAGAGCCCCAGAGGGCACCAGACTCCCTGCTGGGAAAGGCAGGTCTTGGGGACAGGGAGTGGAGCCCTGGGGTTGGGGAATGGGGAAAGCACCTAACAGGCTGGCCACCGTCCCTTCACCTTCACTGTCCCAAACCCCTGGAAGGGGCCCAGAGGCTGCATCTTCTTGTACTGGGGACAGAGAGGCTCCAGAAAGGCAGGGGAGAGAAGTGCTGAGTGACAGCCTGTACCCCCAAATCAGTAACTCTGTCCCACTTCCCTCTCAAACCCTGTCCCCACGTTGTCCTGTTTCCCAACCAAAATTTCCCCTTTTATGGAATGTCTCCTTTTTGTGAATTCTGAGCTTTGGGAGCTTGCTGGCATGGGCCAGGCCTGGGCGGTTCCATAGCCTGGGCAGGCTCCTAACCTCCTCTGCTGAGGTTTCCCAGAACCAAGGTTTCTGACTACTGCCCTAGAATGGAAGGCTCCCACCTCAACACAAGCCAGGCACATCAATTATATAAATTGACTTTACTGGAAAAAAAAATTCATACGAGAAGAAATGAAAATCAGCAAAAATGGAATGTATTAGTTAATTCAATCTGCGTTGCCATCATCCATGATTGAGGTCGAGGATTTGTTTATTTCTTCTGGTCTGAAAGGATTCAGCCTGTTCAATAATTGCTGAGTCTTAATTTTTTCAAACATTCATTGGCAAGAAGATTGATGTTGCCATTTTGGTGGTTGCAGAAATTTCTTTTCTCTATCAGACTTGTAAGTCAATGAGAATGAGACCGTAACACACCGCTTGTGCCCCATAACTTAGCACTTTTCTTTTGGGGCCCCGTGTTCTTGCTGTGAACATTTTGTAGGCTATTGAACGATGTCTCATCTGTAGCTGTCACTTTCTCCTCCCCTGCAGTCAGCTCATTCTCTTTAAAATACGATGAAGGGCTTCAGGTCATTCAGCGTTCAGGACAAGCAGGATGAGCCCCCTGTTGTTACCATGTGGGGGTGTTGGGTTCATTGTCTCCACTCAGCCAAGAACTGAACAGGACACAGAGGTAGCAAGCAAGCAGCAGGTTGGTTGCTAAAGCGACAGAGACCGCGTCCCTGAAGAGAAGCCATCCTGGAGCCGGGAGTCCAGTGGGAGAGTTTCTCCTGTTCTTTTTATAGTCCTTGGAATTTCCTCCTTTCAGTATCTCCTCCCCTGTCCAGGAGCTTCTCACTATTATTCACTGGCGCCCCCTGTGTCTATGCAACTATTTTAGTTTTCCTATTGAATCCCCTGCTTAGGGGCAAGAGTATGGAAGTGTCTGATTGGGTCCCCTGCTTGTGTCCACGAGCACTTTTGTCAGCCGGGAAGTTGACCTCCGTGCAAGACCCTCTCCATGCTCTTTTGGTCTGGCCCTGCCCTGACCTCCTCCCTTGCACTTTGCCCTGGCTGCTAGGCCCTTCCACATCTCCCCCTACTCCATCCCACGACGCTCAGAGTTGGTTTCTGCCCAAGTCCAGAACAGTTGGTGGAGATGATGAACAGACATCCATAACCCCCCAAATCTTCAAGTTGCAATGAAGGCCAACGTCTGGGCTTTCCTCAGAAGTTCTCTTTCTTCAAGTTGCAAAACTGAGGAATTGTTTCTGTCTTTGAAATTCTTTTTTTTTTTGGTACCAGGGATTGAACTCAGGGGCACTCGACCACTGAGCCACATCCCCAGCCCTATTTTGTGTTTTATGTAGAGACAGGGTCTCACTGAGTTGCTTAGCGCCTCACCGTTGCTGAGGCTGGTTTTGAACTTGTGATTCTCCTGTCTCAGCCCCTCTGTCTTTCAAATTCTGACACAAGCTCAGTCACAGTCACAGTCCCTGCAGTGTGGATGTGTCTGTGGCATTAACATCGTGGCAAAGGGTGATGGATTCTTTCAGAACAAGAAGTTAGGTCCTAACCTAGGAACTTTTAAATAGGATATGAGTTTTTGATTGGAGAGAGGGTGGGTTTACAACTGTGGGGGCTCAGAACACAATACACCAAAATACGGTGCCTTGGTGGGCTGAGACTTTGAATTCAGGGTTATTGGAAGGATCAGAAGCAAGATCTCTCCGACCTTTTCCTGCCCTCCTGTCTCCAGCCCTTTCTACCTGCAACCATGGAAACCAGAATTCCTTTCCCCAAGCCAGTCACAGAAACTAGAACCCTTCTCCATTTCTAAAGTGCTTCTGTGTCACATAAAACTTTGACTCAATGAATCTGTTATTCTCTTCTCTTCTTAATCTGGCCTACAGGGTTTTGTCCAATGCTTATGGTGGTTGAGAAAAATAATCATCAACCTTGGTCCTGGGGTAGAGCAGGGCCTGCATGCACGTTCTCAGGGAGGAAGACCCCAGAGTCATGTCTTAATCTGCTTTCTGTCACTGTAACATATATCTGAGGTCATCAAAATTATAAAGAGGAGGGGTTTGTTTGGGCTCACAGTTCTGGAGTTTCCAGTGCATGATCAATTAGTCCCATTGCTTTGGGGACTGGGGCAAGGCAGTGCATCTTGAAAAGCAGAACCAGTCACCTCAAGGCCAGGAAGTGAAAGAGAGGCAGAGGAAGGTCCAGGGTCCCACTGTGCCTTTGGAAAGCACACTTCCAATGACCAGAACACCTCTCACTGGGCCCCACTTCTTGAAGTTCCCACCATCTCCCAACAGCACCAACCTCCAAGCCCTTTATGCATGGGATTTGGGAGGACATTTAAGATACAAACTATGACACGTGCCTAGAAAGCGGTCCAGGGACCTTACACACTCTGGGGGGCACCTTGTTTTGTCCTGTACTGGCTCCCCTCCAGAGCTCCAGATCTGTGCCCTGGAGCAGGGCAGGAAAGGGGTGTTCATCATGTGGCAGTGCTGGGTCAGCCCTCAGAGGTTTGTGATAAAAGCCCTGTGGGCCTTTCATTACAACACCGCCCCTTTGTAAGATTCAATTACAAAGGAGAATCAATCCTGCCTGGCCTTCTGCAGCATGATGAATGCCAGGGAGAGGAGCAGCTGAGCAGGACGCCGGCTCTAAGTGATCAATGCAGGCTTGGCCAGCCTGTCACCCTTGGCCACAACTCTGATTTATTCCCCATCCCAGAGCAGCTGCTCTTCCTGAGCTGGGGATGCATTTCAGGGCTTGGAGGGATCTGCGGGCAGGGCTTTGTCCTCACAGGGTTCTGAGTAGAGCAGATGGAGGCCAAAAGGCCAGGAAGGCATCAAAGAGCACAGAGGCAAACAAACTGTGCTCATCAGAGTCCATCAGACCGACAGAGTAGGGTGAAGGTGAGGGTCAGAAAGAGGAGCAGATAAGAGCGTTTGTTCTCTGGCTGTGTGCCCAGCTGACACTGGCTGACCCTGATTTACAAAAGGAAGGGCTGGATGTTTAAGTCCCATGGACCAATGATAAAAGTCCCGTCTGCCCCACTGGACGGGGCTCCTCCTTTTGGCCTGGAATTAAAGGATGGACTTTAGACTCCAACACGTGTGGTTTCAAGCCCCAGTGTTGACACTGACTAGCTGGGAAGCTGCTCCCTGGGAGCCTCAGTTTCCTCATCTGTAAAATGGGGGTCTTGTAATAATTAAATGAGACAGTGTATGTTTCTTATTATGCCTGACACACAGGAGGCGTGCCAGTATATGGTAATTACTATTATCATTATTATCTCGCATTGTACCAGGATGGGCTGGTTTTGGTCTGGTCCCCTCACCATCCTGAGACACATGCTGTATCACACTCATATTTTTATGAATATGAATTTTTATGCCCAAGCAAGGCAAGACTAGGTATCTAACAAAGGTGGATAAGAAGGGAAGAAAGAAGGAAGGAATGGGAGACAAGGCTGTGCCTTTCGAGTGGCCATGTGGCCCCGGGCTCTAACTTCTCTGCCCTCCACTGAGCGCTCATATTCACTGGGCGCACTCACCGACCTGCCCAAGTGGAGCAGCCCCTCAGCACAGCGCCGAATGAACATACCTGCTCTACCGTTGCCCAGGAGCTGGCACCTGGGGTGGCCATCTGAAGACAGCTCTAGGTTCTAAAATAAGCGGCTAGGACCAAGCCCCGGGGATTCCAGGACTGCTGGAGCTTCGTGCTGTCCAAGGTGCTCATGACGAAGACCTCTGAGGGGCCATGTGGGGGATGGGGTGAAAGAATTGAAGACCCGCCTTAGAACTAGGGGCTGGGTGGCCTTACTAACCACCTCTTCTCCTCCTTCCTTGCACCCCGGGCTCTCTACCACGGAGCTACGTCCCCAACCCCTTTATATATATACATACACACACACACATATATATATTTTAATTCCCTAAGTTTCCCAGGCTGGCCTCAGACTTGGTCTTCCTGCCTCTGCCTCCCAGGTCACTGGGGTTGCAGGTGTGCACCATCAGCCTAGCTGGCCCCTTCTTCTAATTCTCATCTCCTTTGGTCTCAGTGGCTTCGGATCAGGATCTCTAGCTTCACCGTAACCGACGGATAAATCAATGTGAGGATTCAAACTGACTTTATAAACCAATAAGGGTAAAGGCAATTTTTGATGAAATATGGTTTTTAAGTCCATCATTGTAGTGGGCTGAATGAAATGTGCCCATCCAAGAGATATGTTCGCGTCCTCACCCCAGTTCCTGGGAATGTGACCAATAGGGTCTGTAAGGGTTCTGACCAGCCGGACACAACACACCTCATGCCGCCAGGAGATCTTGATCCACGGGGATCAGTGCAGGTGGGCACCCAGGAGAAGGAATGGAGGAAAAAAGGGAAGGGGAGGTGGGGCATGGGATTTATAGGGCCCGCTGCAAACGCGTGGTGGACTATGGATTGGTCGTTTCAAGCTGGCACGGCAGGTAAGGATTGGTAGTTTGGCTGTGGGCTTTTCTGAGGTAGCTGAATGGTAACCTGAGCAGCCAGGCTTTGTTCTCTTGGGTGGGAAACTCAGGTGGGAAACTTCCTGGGACAGGGACTGCCTAGGCTTTAGAGAAGGGAGGGGCTGAAACGGTATGGGGAGGACTGTTTCTACCTTACAGGGTCTTTGCCAATGTAATTGAGGATCTTGATATGAGATCATCCTCAGTTTAGAGTGGACCCTCAATACAATGATTCATGTTCTTTTTTTTTTGAACCAGGGATTGAACTCAGGGGTACTCGAACACTGAGCCACATCCCCAGCCCTGTTTATGTACAGACAGGGTCTCACTGAGTTGCTGAGGCTGGCTTTGAACTAGAGATTCTCCTGTCTCAGCCTCCCTAAGTGCTGGGATTACAGGCATGCACCACCACACCTGGCTTCTTTTCAGAGAAAAAAGGAGATTTCATGCAAGCAGGGAGGAGATGGTCATGTGAGGACAGGCTCAGAGCCAGGAACACCCAGGATTGCTGGCGAGGAGAGGCAGGGAACAACACATTCTCTCTCAGAGTCCCACAATGCAGGACTCCCCCCCGATCTGGATCCTCAGAGGGACATCCTCCCTCTTCTCCATCTCAGCACAGTTGAATGTTTTCTGTCTCCTCTTTTTCTTTCCAAGATGTGGCTCAGGCCTGCCTGAATGGAGGCTCTTAATTGCACTGTTGTCTTTTGGTTAAGACAATGGAAACAGCTGATTAAATCCAACTGCCCCTCCCACAAAGCATGAGCTCTGTGCCACCCTGCCCCCGCTTCACAATGAATCCTGGAGGAAGATGGGAGGCTTCTGCTCACCAGAGAAGTGGGGCCAGCAACCCTGCCTCCTGGTCTCTCTCCACCTTGGCAATTATGTAAATTCCTCTGCAACTCCAGGGTTGAGTTCTCTGAAACAGGCCAGAAGACACAGCTGGAGCTGGTTGCTTCTGAGATTGAAGGTGCCAGTGGACAGAGGCATCTAAAATCTGGGTGAAAAAAAGCAAACTGTATCCTTGACTATTTTTCTGCCACTCAGACAAGAGAGAACCAGAGAGTCAAGATTCTGACTTTCAAAGAGGCTCTGAAAAGACCCAAAGAACTCTGGTGCCACCTGCCAGCTTCTGAAGGTGCTAGGTCCTTCTCTTTAGGGCAGCGCTGAAGTGGGGAGGCCATCTGACAGGGGAAGGCTCTCAAGTTCAAGGTCAGGTGGATTATAAATGGTGAGCACGGATGTGACACTGCCAGATTCCAGACCCTGCAGCTTTTGGTTCTTTGCGCTACAACACAACAGCGCCAATGTAAGAAAGGCAGATGAAGCGCCAAGGATTTCTTCCACAGAGGTGCAAACAATCAAAATCATGATAGTTCAGATCTAGTGAGGGAAGCAACACACAGTGGCACTTTCTTTTAAAATGTGTTCTTCAGCTGAGAATCATGACCAAAAAAGATTCTTCAACAGAAGGTTGGTGTGAATTAACTGTGGTCCATCTCTCTCATGAAAAACTGGGAAGCCACTAAAAAGAATAAGCTAAATCTATGAATCCCGATAGGAAGGTCTGCTCAAAATGTATTACATGAAAAAGCAGGCATGATTTCACTTATATTAGAAATACACACCTACACATCCATGTACACACACACACACACAATGTTTATTTGAAATCATATTTGAAAAAAGATATCTGGAAAATACTCTCACCAAACTATGTGGCTATGAGGAGCTTCCAAATGAGTGAAGGGGGATTTAACTATTTAATTTTCACAACTCAGGATTTTTTTAATAAAGTAGCAATCATTAATCACTTTGTGATGGAAAAAAAAAAACCCTTAAAAATAGACCATGTAGCTGATTAGATGCTGTGTTCTGGAGGGGATGTTGGGAGACCTCTTCCTTGACTGCTACTTATGATTTCCTTTACCACATTTTCTCCTCATTTCTTAGTTTCACCCGGTTAAATGCTTACCCAAACATAAGCTTGCAGGACTGACATCTGCCTCTAGACTGCTGCACGATTAATGTGTCCCAAAGAAATAAAAATGCCTACATAAGTGTTAAGGAGAGGTGAAGAGGAGCCAGTGTCGAAAGGCAGATGAAGGCGGGGTTCACAGGAGATACCAGACATGTTCTGAGTTGTGGGACACAGGGGCTCTGAGCTGTGCCCCAGCTAAGTAAGGGCATGGAACATCTAAGAATTAACACAAGGAGCAGGTCAGGTGGAAGCCACCCAGTCAATTCTCCTGGTCTCTGCTGCCTCCTCCTCCCTTTATAACTCTGCAAATGGAAAGCCTGTTTTTCCTTTTCTGAGAAAGAAAAAACCAACCCCTTTAGTTTCCACCACACGTGGCAAATTCACTAGATGAGATGGTAAACACATTGGCTAAGGGTTAAAAGGGATCTGCGACTGAATTTCACAGATTTTTGGAATTTACCTGAGCCTTGCTTTGTAGTGCTTAGCAAATACCCACACAAGGAAGGAGTGGTAGGCTCACCCCATGCAGAGGGAGCCTTCCTTTGGAGGATGAGTCTGGAACAGCCTCAAGTCTACCAGGGAGAAGCAGGAGACACCCACAGACAACTCCTGTCCAGGGGGACTTGGGCTGGGAGGAGGGAGACAGGAAGGAGGGGCTTTCAGCATGCACCCCTGAATCAGAGCTGCTCTACCTATTACCAGTTTTACTTGGTGACTTGATTGCTTGCGATTGAAGCTATCATCTATTTGAAAACTATCCAAGGAGAGTGACCTTTTTGCAGATGAGGAAAATGGAGGGCCAGAGATAAGAAGTGTGCTAGGTATGGCGGCACATGCCTATGTTGAGGAGGCTGAGGGAAGAGGATCATAAGTTCAAGGCTAGCCTGGGCAACCTAGTGAGACCATGTCTCCAAGTAAAATAAGAAGGTCTGAAGGTGTACCTTGCCGGGCATGTGTGAGGTCCTGGGTTCAATGCCCTGTACCCCCACCCCGTACAAATAACAGTGACTTTGCCCATTGTTTCTTTAGGGAGTAGGTGGCAGTCACACTGGCAGCAAGCTCTGTAATGATCCCCTCAGCCCAGCCCTGTGCCCATCATAACCAGCCCCAGCTGTTGGAAGTATACCAATCCAGTTTTGGGGTGCCTCTCTCTCTTTTTTATTTTTTTGGTACCGGGGATTGAACTCAGGGGCACTCGAGCTCTGAGCCACATCCCCAGCCATATTTTGTGTTTTATGTAGAGACAGGGTCTCACTGAGTTTCTTAGAGTCTCGCCATTGCTGAGGCTGGCTTTGAACTCGCGATTCTCCTGTCTCAGCCTCCCTAAGTGCTGGGATTACAGACGTGTGCCACCACACCGGGCTTTCTGGGTGCCTTTCTGTGGCCAGATCACTAATTTGAATGTCTAACAATTCCCTGTCAAGGGGCTTTGTGCTGGGAACAAAACTGTCCCCCAAACTCTTACTGCAGATAAAACCCAGCTGCTACGGGAGAACAATAGAGGTACTGATTTTTCCACGAAGGTTATAATAACTTTTGAAACAAACACTTGGTTCTTACTAGGGCTGCAATCAGTAAGCATCTCTCCTCAAGATCACTTTTTCAAGTGGACTTTGAGCTTATCCTGCTGTCGTCCCCACAGTGCCCAGAATAAAGTCCATGCTTTCTCGCAGCATGGCTTGGTGGGAGGCATGTGGGCTTTGGAGTCAAACAAGCCCAGGTCAATATCCTGCCTTGATCATGTGGTCTGATCTTGGTCACATACCTCTTAGAGCTTGTTTGCTTAGCTGAAGAGAAAAACCTACAGAGTTATTGTGAAGATGAGAGTTATTGGCATAAAGCACCGGCCCCCCAAATTAAAAGTTGCAACCCAAGTGTCCATCAGTGGATGGATGGAAATCAAAATGTGGCCTACATGCAGAATGGAGCATTGTTCAGTCATCACATTACACGTTACAAATGACCTTGAAGACATTCTGTGAAATGCAAAAAGACACATACTATATGATTCAATCCATATGTGGTACCTAGAATAGCCAAATTTGTAAAGACAGAATGTGGACTGGTGGTTATGAAAATCAGGGGCAGGAAGGACAGGAAGCTATGTTTAATGGGTGCAGTGTTTCATTTTGGGAAAGATGAAAGCATTCTCCAGCCGGGTAATGGTTGCACAATAATGCACTCAGAGCTACAGAACTGCACACTTAAAAATGGTTAAGATGCTGCTGTGGTTTGGAGATGACTTGTCCCTCAAGGATGCATGTTCTTGAAGCTCCGTCCCCAGTGCAGTGGTTTTGACCAGTGTGGGATCTTTAAGAGGTGGGGCCTAGTGGGAAATGAGTGTGAAACTGATAGAAGTTGGGGCCCTTCTAAGATGCTGAGCAGCTTCCTCCTGTTGACAGTGAAGGCTGAGCCCCCCCACTCCACCCCCACCACGGAGCCAAGGAAGCTGAAAATGGTGATGGTTCCGCCCCTCCCACCTGGCCCAGGCCAGCTGTCTGCATGTCTATTTCCTGCCTTCTGTCTCAATTTACCACCTGCTCCTTCCCTTTTAAAAGCTTTCCTTGTCCTCTGAGCCTCTGAAGATGGAATTTTTGAAACAAAAAGTTTCTCTCTTCCTTCAAAGCTGGCTCTGAAGAAAACCTTTCTTTCCTACCAATTTGACTCAGAATATTTGTGGGGCAGCTGGCAGTGCACCCAGCCTCTCACCCGCCCCGCCACCCAGTGGGGCCACAGTGCTAGGTGAGGGGATTAACCTTGGCCTCCTGGAGTGAAGCAGGTCCCACAGGAATGGATGAGGTCCCATGAGCCAGGCCCCTTCCCAGTCTTTTGCTGCCCCTTCCACCCTGTTGGTAGGGGACAGACAGTGGAGGGAATATGAGGTTGAGGGAATATGAGGTTAAGGGAATAATTCTATTAAATGGGCCTACTGTGTGGACCCCACATGCTTCATTTTTTCAAAAAAAATTTTTTTAGTTGTTGATAGGACTTTTATTTTATTTATTTTTATGTGTGTAAAGCCAGATGACCAAAAGGAGGCAGGTTAAACCGCTGGGTAATGGCTTTATTGGGATGTATGCTCCCCGGCGACCTCCTCAGTCCAACAGAGCGGGTCTGGGAGAATCGCGCACGTGTTACGCGGTACAGAAAATTTAAAGGGCCTGATCCGGAAAAGGAAGGCTTAAGGCAGGAAGAGAAGAGCTGGAGGTAGGAAGAGGAGGTGATCTAGGGTCCTGTGTTCTCTGGGATTGGTCAGGGGATCTTGCTAAGGTCAGAGTCCTTCCGGGATGAGTCAGGAAAAGTCCACTGATTTGGTAGGAGGCACCATTACTGCTTACATATCAGCGTCTGGTTGGCTGTTCCTTTGCGCATGTGGGCTGCTTGCTGCTTTGTTCCCTGTGGCCCGTGGCAGCGGCCATATTGCATGTTCTGCATTCGCCTAGCGAGAAGAAACGCAAAATCTTGAGCACACCTAATATCGTGGTGCTGAGGATCAAACCCAGTGCCTCGCACATGCTAGGTAAGTGCTCTACCATTGAGCCACAACCCCAACTCACATGCTTTCATTTTAAAAAGCAATTTACTTGCAGCCCTGCCTGGCTTAAGTGGACAGGATATGTTACATTCTTCAGCAAACTACCTATTAGCTGTCAGTCAAAAGTCAAGAGGTGGACCTGGGCAGAACTCTCAGGAAATGTCCCTGGGACCCCAATGAGACTGAGGGCAGGAGAGGCACACCATCCTTCTCCAGTCTGAGAAGAATCCACACTCTCCCTTGAGAGAGTCCCTTTCCCTTTTCCTAGTCCTTCTGATTCATGCTTGTTACTGGTATCTTTCTGGTCTGATTGCAAGAATTGGGGTTTGCAGGGGGACAGTCTTCGTGCTGCCTCAGTTTCCCAGGAAGCCCCAGCTCTGTAACACTGTGACATCTCCCTCCCTCTCTCTCTGCCCTCCATCCACCAAGTCTTGATGGAGCATGAAACCCTCACCAGATGTGATGACTGGACCTTCCGAGGTGTAAACTAAACAAACCTCTTTTTGTTATAAAGTATGCAGTTTTAGGAATATTTTAATAATTACATCAAACAAACTATGACAGATGGTAAATTTTATATTATGTATATTTTTGTATATTTTACCATAATTTTAAATGTTTGTAAATAAGCTAACTATTGTTGATAAATATTCTAAAGGTTTCTGATGAAAGTCGCGTTCATAAAAACTTAAAAAGAAAAAGAATAATATTCTTCAATTGTGGTTGGGGGACAGT
Organism: Geosciurus inauris; assembly: GCA_004024805.1. Classification (NCBI taxonomy): domain Eukaryota; kingdom Metazoa; phylum Chordata; class Mammalia; order Rodentia; family Sciuridae; genus Geosciurus; species Geosciurus inauris. Next base: position 21,505 of record PVHX01001157.1, on the reverse strand, counting down.
TAGGGAGGCCTGAGACACTTTCAAGGGATCTATGAGAAATGATTTTTGCATTTGTTTCCCACTCTCATGCTCTCATACATGTACAGCAGAATTTTCCAAAGTCTACATAGCACATTGTTAGCGCAAGAGACCAGGACGGCAACAAACTTCACAAGTCATTTTCAGGCTTTATTCAGGAACAGGACTACATCTTCGGGGATGGACCCACTTTCCTGGTGGAAAATGAGCCAGCAAACAAAGAAAGGGACTGGGTTTTTATAGGCTATTTTGGGAGGTGGTCTAATGTAAAATGTGCTGGTTCTCTCAGGCACTCAGGAAATTGGGGCTTGTTTATCAATTCAATGAGATGCTCAGTTTATCATTTCAATATGGTGATATGCTCCTTCCTCCCTGGATTAGCATCAGAGAGACATTGTTGGGGGAGGTGGGAGCTGTCAGTGTAATTAGCATCAGGAAGACATTGTTGGGGTAGGTGAAAGTAACCAAATGCATGGCTATTTTTCTTTTTCCACACCTATTACACATGATAGCACAATAGCTTGAATACAGAAGCAGGTTTCAGAATCCAGCATCTCCACTATAAGATAGATGTGAAAGGGGCTTGAAAAATGGAAAATAAAGCCACTCTTCTAATTTTTTAAAAGGAAAGCATATTTATGTTAACATGGGAATGTTGTTATTGTTTTTAGATAAATTGATACATATATTTAAAAATTTCAGTTTCTAGTATCTACAGACATAAAACATATTAACTAAGTTCTTTGAGGACCGCAGTAAATGTTTAAGAGTGTCAAAGGTGCCTGGGGCCACAAAGTTTGAGAATCACTTCAATAAAGAAAACCTGTCAACTCATGAGATAGTTAATGCCTTCAAATGCTCAGGCATCAATGGAAAGACATAAGAATTGGGAAAATCTAGGAAAATATTACACCACCATAAGGAAACCAACAAAGCTTCAGTGGTGGACCAAGAAGAAATCAAGATCTATGAAATGACTAAGGAAGAATTCAGAATAATCCTTTTAGAGAAGTTCCTGGCACTATAAGAAAATATGTATGAAAATTTAAATAAAATTTGGAAAATAATCCATGAATAAAATAAGAATTCTGACAAAGAAATAGAAGCAAACAAAAACAAATGGAAATCCCATAAATAAAAATCATAATAACCCAAAAGAAAAACTCAGAAAACTTCAACAACATATTTGATTAATAGAGGAAACAATCAATGAGCTTGAAGATAGGACATAGGAAATTATCCAAACAGAGTAGCAAAAACAAAAAAGAATAAAGAAAGGCCACAGTAATTATGGGACACTATCAAGCAAACTACCTATGCGCATTAGGAGTATCTGACAGAGATGAAAGAGAAAGTTCTAGAAAACATGTTTAAGACAACAGTGGCTGAAAATTCTCCAAATCTATGGAAACATTGGGGTCAGGGTCAGGAAGCTCAGAGGTCACCAATCAAATTCAACCCAAAGAAGAATTTCTGAAGGCACATTATAATCAAATCACTGATAATAAAAGATAAATAAAGATCAGTTAAAGCAGCGAGAGACAAGAAACCTCAAATTCAAAAAAAGCCTCAATGTAACTCTCAGTAGATTTTTTAGTAGAAATATTTCAGGTTAGGAAAGAGTGGGATGATATATTCAAAGTGCTATTGGAATAAACTATCCAGTAAGGATACTGTTGATACAGCAAAGCAATTAATCAAACGTATAATCCTCTAACAAATACTTTGTAAATTGCATTATATTTTTAGTGTGTAGGGTAAATGATAAAACTTTTAAAAGGAATAACTGATAATTTCTAAAGGATAAACAACATAGAAATGTAGGTGCAACATCAAATATTCAAATGGTGTGTAGTAGGTGTGGGGTTAAAGTGTAGTGGGTCTTTTTTTTAAACTGATTTAGTTTTATTTTATTTTATTTTTTTCATATTTAATTTATTTATTCTGTTTGGGCTTACATGATAACAGAGTGCAATTTGATTCATTGTACACAGATAGAGGATAACATTTCATTTCTCTGGCTGTAAGTTATATAGAATCACAACATACATGCAGTCATACATAAAGTTAGGGCCATGATGACCATCATATTCCACCACCTTTACTGTCCCCATGCCCTCTCCCCCCTTACACTTCAGTGAACAGAGTTCCTCCATTGTTCCCATGTCCTTCCCCACATTATGAATCAGCACCCACTTATCAATGAGTACATTTGGCATTTGGTTTTCTGAGATTGGTTTACTTCACTTAGCATGATATTCTCCAACTCCATCCATTTACCTGCAAATGCCATAATTTTATTCTTTTATTGCTGAGTAATATTTCATTGTGTATATATACCACAGTTTCTTTATCCATTCATCTGTTGAAGGGCATCTAGGTTGGTTCCACAGTTTAGCTATTGTGAATGGAGCTGCTATAAACATTGAAGTGGCTGTGTCACTGTAGTATGCTGTTTTTGAGTCTTCTGGGTATAGACGGAGAAATGGGATAGCAGGCTCAAATGGTGGGTCCATTCCAAGTTTTCTAAGGAATCTCCATACTGCTTTCCAGATTGGTTGTACCAATTTGCAGTTCCACCAGCAATGTATGAGCGTGCCTTTTCCCCCACAACCTCGCCAACACTTATTGTTGTTTGTATTCTTGATAATTGCCATTCTGACTGGCATGAGATGAAATCTTAGGGTAGTTTTGATTTGCATTTCTCTGATTGCTAGAGATGTTGAACATTTTTTCATGTCTGTTGATTGATTGTATATCTTCTTCTGTGAAGTTTGTGTTCAGCTCTTTGGCCCATTTATTGATTGGGTTGTTAGTCTTTTTGGTGTTAAGTTTTTTGAGTTCTTTATATATCATGGAGATTAGTGCTCTCTCAGATGTATGTGAGGCAAAGATTTGTTCCTAGAATGTCGGCTCTCTGTTCACTTCATTGATTATTTCTTTTGCTGAGAAGAAGCTTGTTAGTTTGAATCCATCCCATTTGTTGATTCTTGATTTTACTTCTTGTGCTATAGGAGTCTTGTTAAGGAAGTATGGTCCTAATCCCACATGATGAAGATTTGGGCCTATTTTTTCTTCTATTAGGCATTGGGTCTCTGGTCTGATTCCCAGGTCCTTGATCCACTTTGAGTTGAATTTTGTGCATGGTGAGAGATAGGGGTTTAGTTTCATTTTGCTGCATATGGATTTCCAGTTTTCCCAGCACCATTCGTTGAAGAGGCTGTCTTTTCTCCAGTGTACGTGTTTGGCTCCTTTATCTAGTATAAGGTAACTGTATGTAAGTGGGTTCGTCTCTGTGTCTTCTATTCTATACCATTGGTCTACATGTCTATTTTGGTACCAGTACCATGCTGTTTTTGTTACTATAGCTTTGTAGTATAATCTGAAGTCAGGTATTGTGATGCCTCCTGCTTCACTCTTCTTGCTAAGGATTGCTTTGGCTATTCTGGGTCTCTTGTTCTTCCAAATGAATTTCATGATTGCCTTTTCTATTTCTATAAGGAATGACATTGGGATTTTAATTGGGATTGCATTGAATCTATATAACTCTTTGGGTAGTATGGCCATTTTAACAATATTGATTCTGCCTATCTAGGAGCATGGGAGATTATTCCATTTTCTAAGGTCTTCTTCAGTTTCTTTCTTCAATGTCTTGTAGTTTGCATTGTAGAGGTCTTTCACCTCTTTTGTTAAATTGATTCCCAAGCATTTTATTTTATTTTTTTGAGGCTATTGTGAATGGGACAATTTTCCTAATTTCTCTTTCAGAGGGTTTGTCACTGATGTATAGAAATGCAATTGATTTATGGGTGTTGGTTTTATATCCCACTACTTTGCTGAAATCATTTATTAGTTCTAAAAGTATAGAATCATGTTGTCTGCAAATAATGATAGTTTGAGTTCTTCTTTTCCAATTTGTATCCCTTTAATTTCTTTTATCTGTCTAATTGCTCTGGCTAATGTTTCAAGGACTATATTGAATAGCAGTGGTGAGAGAGGGCATCCCTGTCTAGTTCCCGTTTTCAGAGGGAATGATTCCAATTTTTCTCCATTTAGGATAGATGTTGGCCTTTGGTTTAGCATAGATAGCTTTTACAAAGTTAAGGTATGTTCCTACTATCCCAAGATTTTCTAGTGTTTTGAGCATAAAAGAGTGTTGTATTTTGTCAAATGCCTTTTCTACATTGATTGATAAGATCATATGACTCTTATCATTAAGTTTATTGATGTGATGTATTATGTTAATTGATTTTCATCTTTTGAACCAACCTTGCATCCCTGGAATGAACCCCACTTGATCATGGTGGACTATTTTTTGGATATGTTTTTGTATGCGATTTGCTGAGAATTTTGTTGAGAATTTTTGTATCTATGTTCATCAGGGATATTGGTCTGAATTTTTCTTTCTTTGATGTGTCTCTGTCTGGTTTTGGAATCTGTGATCCTGGGCTCATAGAATGACTTTGGAAGGGTTCCTTCCTTTTTTATTTCATGAAATAGTTTGAGGAGTATTGGTATTAATTCTTCTTTGAAGGTCTTGTAGAACTCAGCTAAGAATCCATCTGGACCTGGGCTTTTCTTGGTTGGTAGGCTCTTGATGGCATCTTTTATTTCCTTGCTTGAAATTGGTCTGTTTAAGTTGTGTGTGTCCTCTTGGTTCAGTTTGTGTAGGTCCTATGCCTCTAGAAATTTGTCGGTGTCTTCAGGGTTTTCTCTTTTACTGGAGTATAAATTTTCAAAATAGTTTCTAATTATCCTCTGTATTTCAGTAGTGTCTGTCGTGATATTTCCTTTTTCATCACAAATTTTATTAATTTGGGGTTTTTTCCCTCCTTTTCATTAGGGTGGCTAAGGGTTTGTCAATTTTGTTTATTTTTGAAAAGAACCAGCTTTTTGTTTTGTCAATTTTTTGAATTGTTTCTTTTGTTTCAATTTCATTGATTTCAGCCCTGATTTTGATTATTTCCTGTCTTCTGGTTCTTTGGGCATTAATGTGTTCTTCCTTTTCTAGGGCTTTGAGTCGAAGAGTCAATTCATTTATTTGTTGACTTTTGCTTCTTCTAATGAATGAGTTTAGTGCTATAAACTTTCCTCTTAGCACTGCCTTCGTGGCATCCCAGAGATTTTGATATGTTGTATCAGAGTTTTCAGTTGCCTCTAAGAATTTCTTTTTATCTCTTCCCTGATGTCTTCTGTTATCCAGGCATCATTCAATAGCATATTATTTAGTTTCCAGGTGATGGAGTAGTTTCTGTTTTTTAATCTGTCATTGATTTGTAATTTTATTCCATTGTGGTCAGATAGGATGCAGGGTAGAATCTCTATTTTTTTTGTATTTGTTAAGACTGGCTTTGTGACATATGATCTATTTTGGAAAAGGACCCATGTGCTGCTGAGAAAAAAGTGTATTCGCTCGTTGATGGATGGAACACTCTATATGTCTGTTACGTCTAAATTATTGATAGTTTCATTGAGATCTATGATTTCTTTATTAAGTTTTTGTTTGGAAGATCTATCCAATGGTGAGAGAGCTGTGTTAAAGTCTCCAAATATTATTGTGTTGTGGTCTATTTGATTCTTGTATTTGAGAATAATTTGTTTGATATATGTAAAAGTCCCATTATTTGGGGCATAGATATTTATGATTGTTATGTCCTGTTGATGTATGATTCCCTTAAGAAGTATGAAATGACTTTCTTTATCTCTTTTCACCATCTTTGGTTTGAAGTCCACTTTATTTGATATGAGGATGGACACTCCTGCTTGTTTGCGGGGTCCATGTGAGTGATATATTTTTTCCCACCCTTTCACTTTCAGTCTGTGGATGTCTTTTCCTGTGAGATGAATCTCTTGACAGCATATTGTTGGGTCTTTTTTTTAATCCAGTCTGTCAGTCTATGTCTTTTAATTGGTGCATTTAGATCATTTATATTCGGGGTTATTGAAATATGATTTGTAATTCAAGTCATTTTGGTTTGTTTTTGGATTTTATCTTGAGTTGTTTTTTCTTTTGAATGATCTTTCCTTTAGTGTAGTTCTTCTCTTTGTAAATTTTCATTGTTGGTTATCATTTCCTCCTCATGGAATATTTTGCCAAGAATGATGTGTACTGCAGGCTTTCTTGCTGCAAATTCTTTAACTTTTGTTTATCATGGAAGGTTTTTATTTTGTAATCAAATATGAAGCTCAGTTTTGCTGGACGTAGGATTCGTGGTTGGCATCCATTTTCTTTCAGAGCTTGGAATATGTTGTTCCATGATCTCCTGGCTTTTAGGGTCTGGGTTGAAAAATTTGCTGAGATCCAAATTGGTCTCTCCTTATATGCAATCTGGTTCCTCTCTCTTGTGGCCTTTAAAATTCTATACTTATTCTGTATGTTGGGCATTTTCATTATAATGTGCCTTGGTGTAGATCTGTTGAAATTTTGTATGTTTGGTGTCCTGTAAGCCTCTTATATTTGATTTTCCATTTCATTTTTCATATTTGGGAAATTTTCTGATATTATTTCATTGAAGAGATTGTGCATTCCTTTGGTTTGAAATTCTGTGCCTTCTTCTATCCCAATAAATCTTGGATTTGGTCTTTTGATGCTGTCCCATATTTCCTGTATGTTCTGTTCATGATTTCTTACCATCTTCACTGTATGATCAAGTTTATTTTCAAGATTGTATATCTTGTCTTCATTATCCAAGGTTCTGTCTTCCAGGTGATCTAGATCTAGTCTGCTGGTGATGCTTTCTATTGAGTTTTTATTTGGTTTATTGTTTCCTTCATTTCAAGAATTTCTGATTGTTTTTTTTTACGATCTCTAGCTCTTGAAGTAATCTTTTGCTACTTGTAATGGCTCTCTTATCTCTTTGTTAGAATGATCAATGGTTGCCTTTATTTGCTTAGCTATTTCTTTGTTGGATTGATCAATTTTTGCCTGTAATTGCTCACTTATGTCATTCTTTAATTCTCTGATCATTTTAATTATGTGCATTCTGAATTCTTTCTCTGACATTTCATCAACTGTGTTGTCAATGGATTCTGTTACAGTGGTATCGAGGTTTATTTGGGGACACTTTCTTCCCTTGTTTTTTCATGTTGATTGTGTATCTTCCTTTCTTGAAATACCAATCTGAGGTATTGCAGCTTCTATCCTATAATCTTGTATTAACACTCCCGATTGCCTATGTCTCATCTTGGAGCTACTTCTGTTCCTCCAGTGTCCCCAGATGGGCACTACTGCCACTAAAGTTGGTGGCGGAGGTAGTGGACGTACCTCTAGAGGGCAGTGAGAGTGACCTTGGCTGGGCTCCTGAGGTGGCCCCTGAGGCCTGTTTTGCCCCTCTCTTGTGCTCCTGCTGGTGAACAGGAACTCTGGAGCAGAACTGGAGGCAAGCCCAGGTCTCACTTAGTCAGGGCCACAAGCAGTAGAGTTTGTGTGCGACCCTTACAGTGAGTGTGAGCTCCCCTGGGGCTGGAGGCTAGCAGGCTCTGGTCTGCCTTCAGCTGGGCACCCCTGGCATTCCCTAAGGGTGGTTTTGAGCCTTCTATCTTGCCTGTCCACAGGAACTCTGGAGTGAAACTGAGGCAGGCCCAGAGCGAGTTTGGGTGGGGCCTCTTCATGCTGGGGTCTCTGCAGGTGACTCTTACCCTGGGTGTGCATTCCCCTGTGGCTGGTAGCTATGAGTCTCTGATCAACCCTTGTTGGACACCCGTGGAGTTTCCTGAGGGTGGTTTTGGGCCCTCTGCAGCTCCTGCCGGTCTGCAGGAACTCTGGAGCAGAACTGAGGTGGGCTTAGGCTAAACTTGGGCAGGGCTGCCTTGTGCTGGTCTCTCTGGAGCGACTCTTGCCCTGAATTTGGGCTCCCCAGTGGCTAGTGGTAGCAGTCCCTGGTCTCCCTTTGGCTGGACAACCGTGGAGTTTCCTGAAGGCGGATTTGGGCCCTCTGTGGCTCCTGCTAGTCTGCAGGAACTCTGGAGAGGGGGTCTTTTTGTTACTTTCTGGAAATTAAAGTGAAATTGGTACCATCCTAAAAATTATCCATTTTTGCTACAAGATATTTTGTGTAAGGCTCATGGTAAATCACAAAGCAAAAACCTATAATAGTTATACCAAAAGTAAAATAAAAGTCATCAAAGCATAAAATGAAGTCATCACTTCATCACAATGGCAGACAGGAAAAAAGGAAAAAACAAAAAACAAAAAATAATTTAAAAAATGGGACAGTAGAAAGTTTTGACTTATCAATAATCAACTTGAATATAAATGGATTATATTCTCCAATTAAAAGACACAGAATGGCTGAATGGATCAAGGGAAAGAAGGAAAAAAAAAGACTCATTGACACAGAGCCTACAATAGATTCACTTTACCTGTTAGGGCACATACACACTGAAAGTGAAGGGATGGAGAAAGATATTCCACACAAATGGAAACCAAAGTGATCAGGAGTAGCTATACTCACATCAGATAAAATAGACTTCAGTAAAAAACTACAAAAAGATACAATGAAGGTCATGATATAATCAAAGGAATCAGCAAGAAGGTATAACATTATAAAGGTATATGCACCTAACGTTGCAATACCTAAGTATTTAAAGCAAATATTAACAGATCTAAAGGGAGAGAGAGAGACTCCAACATGATGATAGTAGGGAATTTCAAAACCCTGCTCTCAGCAACAGACAGGTCATCTAGACATAAAACCAGCAAAGATACAGTGGCATTAAAATGCATTATAGACCAAATAGACTTCCATACATTTGCAAAATATTTCAATGAACAGCTGCTACATGAACAATATTTTCAACTGCTCATGGAACATTCTCTGGGATAGATGAGATATGAAACCACAAAACAAATCTTAACACATTTAGAAAGACTGAAATCATATCTTTTCCGACCAAGTGGTATAAAAGAAGAAATTAGTGAAAGGAGGAAAATTTGGCAATTTTTTGAAGACATGAAGGTTAAATGACAGGCTTCTAAATAAACACTGAGTCAATGAAGGTAAAAAAATCACTCAAAACAAATGAAAATTGAAACACATTATACCACAAAATATATGGGACATACACAAATCATAGCTGTCAGGTATTTATAGACATAAATATATTGAAAAAAAGAAGAAGTATCTCAAAAATAAATAATCTAATGCTTCAAGGGAATAGAATAACAAAACTAACAACTCAAAATTAGTAAAGAAAGGAATAAAGATTAGTGTGGAAAGAATTAGAGAAAAATATGTACAAAAAATAAATGAAAAGGAGAGTCGATTTTTTTAAAGATAAAATTCACCAATCTGAGGGTAGAATAACTAAGAAAGAAGCCTCAAATAAGTAAAATCAGAGATTAAAAAAGGAAACATGACAACTTACACCACAGAAATATAAAGGATCATAAGAAACTGTAATGAAGAATTATATACAAACAAAATGGAGAACCTAGAAGAAATGGATAAATTCCTAGACACATGCAACCAACTAAGACTGCCTTGTAAAGAAATAGAAAATCTGAATAGGCCAATAACAAATGAAAACATTTAATCAGTAATAAAAATGCTCCACCAAAGATTTGATGGCTTCACTGCTGAACTCTACTGAACATTTAAGGAATTAATTTCAATTTATTCCAGAAAATTAAAAAGAAAAGAATACTTCTAAACTCGTTCTATGAGACTAACCATTACCCTGCTTTAAAAAAAAGCAGACAAAAGATGCAGGGAAAAAAAATCTACAGACCAAAATTCCTGATGAACATAGATTCAAAAATCCTGAAAAATACCATCAAACCAAATTCAACAGCATGTCAAAAGGACATCCACCCACCATGACCAATCAATACAAATCAATAAATATGGTGTATCACATTAACAGAATGACAAAAACCTTATGATCACTTCTATAGATGCAGAAAAAGCATTCTACGAAATTCAATATCCCTTTATGATAAAAACTCTCAACTAATTGTGTATATAAGGAATGTAGCCCCACATAATAAAGGCTGTTTTTGATAAACCCTAACATCATATGAAAAGAAGGAAGCTGAAAGCTTTTCCTCTAAGATCTGGAACAGGGCAAGGATGGCCACTCCCAACACTTTTATTCAACATTATACTGGTACACTCTGTTTTATTGCACATCACAGATATTGCATCTTTACAAATTAAAGGTTTATGACAATCTTGCCTCAAGTAAGTCTATTGACACCATTTTCTCAATAGCTGAGATGCTAATTAGTCTTTTAGCAATAGAATATTTTTAATTTTTGTTCTTTTTAGATATACATGACAGTAGAGTATATTTTAACATATTGTACATACATGATAGAATATTTTAAAATAAGGTATGCACATTGCTTTAGGCATCATGCTATTGTACCCTGGTATGGTGCAAACATCATTTTTATATTAACTAGGAAACTGAAAGACTCATGTGACTTGCTTCATTGTGATGTTCACTTTATTGCTGTGGTCTGCAATCAAACCTGCAATATTTTGAAGTGTGTTTGTTCTAGATGTCCTAGTTAAATAAACTAAGCCAGAGAAAGAAATCTGATTTGGAAAGGAAGAATTTAATTTGTTCCTGTTTGAAGATGTCACGGACTTACATATCGAAAATCCTAAAGATTTCACTGAAAAACTGTCAGATGCAATAAGTTAAGCAAATAGCAGCATACGAAATTAAAACACAAAAGTCCGTGTCATTTCTGTACACCAGTCTTGAGATATCTGGAAAAGAAGTCAAGAAAACAACTTCACTTACAGTAGATACAAAAAAGAAATGTTTAACTAAGGGGGTGAAAGATCTGTATACTGAGAACTGCAAAATGTTAAATGAAAAGCTAGCCCATGTTCATGGATTGAAAGAATAGTATTGTTAAAAACTCCATGCTACCTGAAGCAATCTACAGATTCAATGCAATATCTTGTCAAAATGACAAAATATGCTGAGTCAGGAGGATTGCAAGTTCAAAGCCAGCCTTGGGAAAAGCAAGGTGCCAAGCAACTCAGTGAGAAGCCAATCTCTAAATAAAATACAAAACTGGGTGGGGATATGGCTCAGTGGTAGAGTGCCCCTGAGTTCAATCCCTTATGCCAAAATACATTCTTTATAGAAATATAAAAGTCCTAAAATTTTCAAAACCCACAAAAAACCCTGAATAGCAAAAGCAATTTTGAGTAAAAAGAACAAAGCTGGAGGCATTATATTACTTGATTTCAAAATATATTAAAAAGTTACTGCAATCGAATGGCATGGTACTGACAGAAAAACTGATATATAGATTGACGGAACAGAATAGAAATCCCAGAAATATATCTGCACATTTACAATCACCTTATTTTCAACAAAAATGCCAAGAACACAAAATGGAGAAAGAACCCATTCTTTGATAAAGGCTCATGGGAATACTGGATATCAACATGCAGAAGTATGAATTAGACACTTACATTCCACCATATACTAAAATAAACTCAAAATGGATTGAAATTTAAATGTGAGACCTGAAACTTTGAAACTACTCAAAGAAAACTTATGGGAAATATTCCATAGCATTTATCTGGGCAAGGATATTTTGGAGAAGACCTCAAAAGCACAAGCAACAGAAGCAAAAAATGGACTAATGAGGTTAGGTCAAACTAAAAAGCTTTGCACAGCCAAGGAAATAATCAAAAGAGTGAAGAAACCTACTGAGTGAGAGAGTATGTTTTAAAACTTTATATCGGGTAAGAAGTTAATATCCAAAATAATAAGGTAGGCAATCAACTCAATAGCAAGGAAACAAATAACCCAAATTAAAAATGGTCCAATCACCTCAGCAGGCCTTTCTCAAAAGAAGCCATACAAATGGCCAACAGGTACATGAAAAAATGTTCAACATTACTAGTTATCGGGGAAATGCCAAATCCAAACCATAAATGTGCTACCACCTCATTCCAGTTAGAATGGCTATTATCAAAAAATGTAAAGATAAAGGATTGATGAAGATGTCGAGAAAAAGGAACAATACACTGTTGTTAGGAATGTAAATCAGTATAACCTTTATGAAATACAGTATGAAGGCATCTCGAAAATTAAATAATAGACCTGCCCATGATCCAGCAATCTCCCTACCAGGTATATATATCCAAAAGAAATGAAATCAATGTGAAAGAGATACCTACCAAGCCAAGATATGGAATCGCCCTAAGTGTCCTTCAATGAATGAATGGATAAAGAAAAGGTGGTAATTATGCATGATAGAATACTAAGCTGCCTTAGAAAGAATGTTATCCTGTCATTTGTGACAGCATGGCTGGAAATGGAGATCAATACGTTAAGTGAAATAAGCCAGACATCCATGTTACAAATGACAGAATTTCCTTCTGTTTAAAAGATGTCTTGAGATATATTCTTTTGCAGATAAGGGATGGAAGCCTACTGTATACAATAAAGTTATCATCAGATAAAGATCTTTCCTAAAGTTTACTTTTTTGTATTTCCATAACCATATTTTACTCACAAGAATTTCCACAAAAACATTTAAAAATGTTGATAGCAAGTGTTATGATTTAGATATAAGGTGTCCCCTATCTAAACCATGTGTGAGACAATGCAAGAAATGATTAGATTATGAAAATTGTGATCTAATCAGTGGATTAATCCATCAATATGGATCAACAGGGTGGTAACTGGAGGTAGACAGGGTGTGGCTGGAGGAAGTAGGTCACTGAGACTGTCCCTTTGGGGTTATATTTTGTCCCTATTGTGTGCAGCTGTCTTCCTGGTTGCTATGTTCTGAGCTGCTTTCCTCCACCATGCCCCTCTGCCATGATGTTCTGCCTCACCTCAGGCCCAGAGCAGTACAGCTGGCCAACCATGGACAGAACCTCTGAAGCCATGAGCCCAAATTAACTTTTCCTCCCCTACATTGTTCTTGTCAGGTCTTTTGTTCACAGTGGCTCAAAGCTGACTAAAACACTAAGTATCCTAACTTGTTCACAGTGTCAGAGGGAAGACCATAGTAATTCAGTATTAATTATGTTGAATGTTGAACATGTTTTCTTTTCATTAGATGAAGAAATTTCAAAGCTATTCCTGTTCTATTTGTGTTTTCTGTGCATTTGTTTGTAAATCAGACAACTGTGTTGAATTGAATCAGATAGTGTGATCCAGACTTCAGACACCTCACGTAATCACGCAGAGTTTGTCCTCGTGTCTGGCCTATTCCATCAGCCATCCTTCAGTTCCACCATGCTGCAGCATGTGGTAAGGTTGCTTTCCTTTTGCAGGCTGAACAACCCTTACCACATTTTGCCATCAGTGTTTGCTGGCCTCATGAAACACGTAGGATTGATTTTATGTCTTCGTCAGTGTTTGCTAGATGACATTGAGGAAGCTATCCAAGACCTGGAACACTCTCTTTTTTTAAACAAAATTTCTTTTAATTATAATTATGATTGCTTTTTTAAAAAGCTGCAGTTCTATATAGATATTAAGTCAGATACTAAGTTCTTAGGTCAGTTTTGAGAAGTGCCTTCCTACAAAAACATTTCTATTGCATCTAAAAATTTAGCATTCTTATTTGTAGTGACTGTGTGTCATTTCATTCCAGATACTGCTATTATCTGCCATCAAAATTTTCCTCCAGCTTGAACATGTTCTAGGAGTTTTTTGAATTTGATTGGTTTTCCCAAATAAATAATTTTGGCCTTCTTTATTCTCAAGACTGTAGTTTTCTACTAGCTTCTTGTTTCTCTATTATTTTTTACTTTCAATCACTTTTTAAAATTTAATATGCTAGTTGGAAATTTTCCATTAACATCTTTAAGTGGCTTAGATTTCCTCTAAGCAAGGCCTAGCTAGCTACACTGCAAATTTTTTTTCTTTAATATTTTTATAGAATACAGTTCAAAGTATGTTTAAAGTTCCATTGAATGTACTTGTTGACCTATAGATTATTTAGAAGTGTATTGCTTATTTCAAATACTTGTAGATTACTGCATTTTATAATATATTTATCTTACATTTAGAGAACATAACCTGACATATTTCAGTCCTGAGAAATTAAGACTTGTTTTATTTCCAAGCACATCAATAAATGATTCATACGTATATCATGTATATTTTGCAGTTGTTGCCAAGCACAGTCTTCTATACATTAAGTAGATCATTTCTGTTTAATTATGTTTAAATAACTAAGTTGGATAATTTCTCTCATTCTTCTTTTTGTCCTGTCAATCTTTGTTTCATATATGTTGAAGTTATATGGAAAGTCATAGGGGTGGGAAATGTGGTTCAGGATGGCCCTGGTCTCAATCCTGGCACTGCTTTTAAAAAGTCATAAATTATCATTATTTTTATTATTACACCTTCCTCTCAGGTTGACCTTTGCATTATGATACATTCTTCTTTTATCACTATGAATATTGTTGGTGTTAAAGTCTATCAGCTTTCTTTTGTATGTAATTCCTGTGGTATATACTTTTCCATCCTTTACTTTGAACCTTTATAGATCTAAAAATGTGTCTTTAGTAAGCAGTATAGAGATGAGAAAATTTTCCAAATCCTAGGATCATTATCTTTGTATTAGTTATAAATTGGCAGACTACAATGTAAAAACACACTCAGTACAATTTATAATGTAACAGTGGTCTTTAATCATGGCATCACATTTATTGTAGTATAACCTTTCCTATATCAGGCCTTTTGGCTAACAGAAGTAGTGTGAGATAACTTAAAACTAGAAAAATAATATAAAACCCATAATCATTCATTTCTTGCAAATGAATTGTCTGTGGAATTATATATATTTACAGTCAACGTGAAAATGTCTCTGGTCAGATGAAAATCATAATATGCAGGTTTGAATTCTAAGAAATCAGGTGATGCCTCTTTTTTTTCTTTTCCACTTTTTTTTTTCTTGTCCACCAAAGATAATTGCTCTGAAAGAGTGAGTAAAGAAGAAAAAGTCACTTGTTTGACCAAGGAAATTAATGATGCTAGATGAAACTAAGAGCAGAGGAGTATCCTTATTATGAAGTAGACTTCAAGCATATCCTTTAATCGCTATTTGCAATCCACAAATGCTAACAGAATAACCAATTAAAGAAAGTAATTAAAGATATAATTCTGCAAGAAATCTTAAATGACAATTTGCAATATAATTTATAATTTTATCATCTCAATGGTATCATTTAAAGTATCAAAAACTATTTTTCAGTTTAGTTATATTATATATAATTATACAACTATTGTTATTTAATATCTATTTTTATTATTTATATTTAGCTAAGACCTCTCTCTCTCTCTATCTCTCTTCCTTGAAAGTTTTGAACTTACTGTGATATCATGGGATTCTTGCTGTCCACACTACTCTTTGGATTCAGTCTCGCTTTCAAGCTGCCTATGCATTTAAAAATGAAAAAAGAAATTACTTAATATTTTATTTTATTTTCTTCAAAACTCTGTATGCCACTGTTGAAAGTGTTGAATTCCTACCTGCTAGCTGTGTTCCCAACCTGAGAACACCCCTCACCTGGTACTCAAGACTAGCAATGAAACTCTTTGCCCCCCAAATAAAAGGATCATTGATATAAGGTTATTTGAAAATAAACTCAGATTGTTTTCATATTCATATTATTTTTGGCTAAATATCAGTAAGCCTTATTTTTTATTTCCTTTCCTTTCTTTCCTTCCTTCTTTCTTCCTTTTCTTTCCTTTTCCTCCCTCCCCCCCTCCTTTCTCTTTCTTTTCTTCTCTCTCTCTCTCTCTCTCCCCCTCTCTTTCTTTCTCTTTCTTTTTGTGTGGTGCTGGGGACTGAACCCAGGGCCTTGTGCATGTGAAGCAAGCACTCTACCAACTGAGCTATATCCCCAGCGCAGCCTTATTTTTTTTTGCCATGCATCTTTAGCTCTATTTGTTTCTATCAAATTTATTAGCTTACATTTTCCTCAGTTATTTGACCTTGATTTTTTCATAATAGTTATCCAAAGTAAAAAATAACTTTAATATATTTAGATAACTGAATTATAACTAGCTGCATATTCTTTCTGCAATTTCAACATATTTCCATGAAGTATATTGCATTTACCTTGTCTTATCAATTTAATTAAGTTGTTAATGAAATTTAATTCAAATAAAATAATTCAATTCAAAAATTCAAGGCAGAAATAATTTTGTAGCAATTTCCTAGAGGAAAATTAAACCAATTTTAATATTTATTTGTATTCTTAATATTCTAAGATATTTCTTTTTGTTTAATGAAAAAGTATTTGTTCAGTTTTTTTTTCTGTAGATTAGCCATGGCTGTGATTGATATGTTTCCATTTTAATATCATGTATTAAATTGTATTCTTTTCTGCTTCTGACTACATTTCAATTTATGTAAAAAAGGCTAAAAGTGCAAACAGGGCTAAGCTACTGTCTTGGTCTTCCCTGTTACCATTTATCAAAATGAAATATAAAAATTCTTGGAAATATATAAATACTAAAAAGTAAAGTATTACTGTTTAATGCATATTTAATAATTAAGATCAAGTGATAAAAGGAGATAGATAAACTAACTAGAAATCATTTCCATTGAATTTTGCCCCTAAAAGAGTTCAAGCTTTGGGCTGGGGTTACGGCGCAGTGGTAGCGTGCTCGCCTAGCACGCGGGAGGCACTGGGTTCGATCCTCAGCACCACATAAAAATAAAATAAAAATATTCTGTCCACCTACAACTAAAAAATAAATATTAAAAAAATTATATAAAAAAAAAGAGTTCCAGCTTTTGTAAGATTAAAATTGCTGTTCTTTTAAAAACATTGTTGGTTCTGTATTATATTAGTTATGAATATATTAAGTACTATCTTTCCATATAAAGACAAGTTTAATCTTAATTATTACTAATCCATCTATCATGATGTGATCAATAAGTTATTATGTCAATAAATCATTTAAGTAACAAAGCAAATATGAATTCAACATACTCATCACTTGTGTAGTCTTCAGATTTCCATTTTTTTCTTTGCAAATGAACTTTTACCAGCATAGCAACCAGTACACAGAGGATAACGAAAAAAGGAATGAGTAAGAAAAATGGCCATTTCGAAGTTTTGGACTCATAAAATGTACGCTCAACATAGCGCCTTTCTAGAAGAGAAAAACGAAATTAGAAGGTAATTACCAGAAATGTAGAAAGAGTATTTCTGTATTTTACTATGGCTACTAGAATAAAAATTTAAACTATTTAATAATTATAATGAACATTTTTTAAATGAAGTAAGTAACCTGACAACTTAGGTAGAAGCTCTTTGGATGCTCACATAATAGTCCTGTCCCTTGCTTTTGTATTGAGAACCTTCTATTCTTGGTAGTCTCTGATACCATAGACGAAAAGAATTAAAGTGTGGTTCCCATAAGAACTGAGCTTTTTCCTTAGGCTCTTACTTCTAACAAAAGCTACTGCACATATAACATTTGGATTAAGTTAAAATTGTCTTTTATTGCACTGATTTGTATTCTCATGTCTTATCTAGGAAATTATCATTTATCCTAATTATGAAGAAATTCCCAGGCCTCCTTCTAGAATCTGAAGTTTTAACTTCCACATTTAGGTTAATGATCCATTTCATAGTGATTGATAAGTATGTCGGGCTTTTTAGGTTCATTTAGCGTTATGTAAGTATCCACTTGCTTCAGTGCAATGTTTGAACTGACTTTCCTTCCCATTAACTTGTTCTTTTATTGAAAAATTGATTATCTATATTTTTATAGGTATATTTCTGAACTTCCCATTTCATTCTACTGATATACATCTCTCATACATCAGTGGCACACTGTCTTGGTTAATGTAGTGATAAACTGAGTCATACACTTCTATATAAAAAACAATTCAATAAATCCAGTGCAAGACAAATAGACTAAGCTATCCTCCTTTGTTGTGCTTGATCAGGGTTGTTCTGCTCTGCTAGGCACTTTTGTGTGTTTTTGAGAATCAAATTGTTAGTTTCTTAAAAGCCATATGCTATTATGATTGATATTTTTTAATCTATAGATTTGAATTATGGAGTTAGTTAAATCTGGGATATAATCAATCTACTTATAGACAATATAATATATATTTAGATTATATATTAACTTTGGTGAGAATTAGCCTATTAGCAATAATAAGCCTTCCAGTAGGTGACTGTGTGACTGCGTCATATTTTCCATTTAATTGGATGTTGGACATCTACATGCATTTTTGTTTTGATCCTTCCTCCCTCCCTCCCTCCCTCCCTCCCTCCCTTCCTTCCTTCCTTCCTTCCTTCCTTCTTTCCCTCCTTCCTTCCTCCCTTCTTCCTTCCTTCCTCCTTCCTTCCTCTTTCCTTTCTTCCTCCCCCCCTCCCTCCCTTCCCTCCTTCCTTTTTTTTTTTTTGGTACCAGGGATTGAATCCAGGAGTGCTTAACCACTGAGCAACATCCCCAGCTCTTTTCTTTAAGTTTTTCTTTTGAGACAGGGTCTCCCTAAATTGCTTAGGGCTTTGCTAACTTGTTGAGTCTGGCTCTGAACTTAAGATCCTTCTGCTTCAGTCTCCAGAGCCACTGGGATTGTTTTGGTTTTCAGTGTACATCTTTTGTCAGGCTTATCCGTAATGTTTTATGTTGTGATAGTATTATAGATAGGATTAATTTTAAGTTGATTTCTATTCACTGATACATTAGAAATACAACTAATTTTTGTCTACTGACTGTTTCTGCTGATCTTTCAAAAGGTACTAATTGTCTAAATGTCTTTGTTCCTTAGGATTCTCTATATAATTAATCACATCATCTATACATAAATGCTGTCTCAATTCATCTTTCCTAATCTTTTTTTATTCCTTCCTTCCTGTTTTTTTCCTTTAGGATAGGAGCTGGGGTAAAATATTGAATAGACATGGTAAAAGCTGACTTTACTGCTTTGCTCCCAATGTTATGGGAAAAATCACAAGATGCATCAGCTGCAAGTTTTTTTTGTTGATGTCCTTTTTGAGATTGAAGGGTTGTCTTCTGTTTGTTTGCCCTCTTTTTAGGGCTTGCTTACTTTTCTTTTTTGTGTGCTAGAGATAGAGCTACTTTGCTGCTTTTTAAAAGATTCAATCTTGTCAATGATTTTTTTTTTTTTTTTGCAGCAAACTAGACAATTGCATTTTTTTTTATTGTGTTGCTATGGTGAAGTTCACCAATTGACTTTCAAGTGATAAATGTGCGTCATTTTCAGAGAATGCTTAGAAGGCCTTTTGTTTATGTGAAGGGGTCTGTGCCAGATGTCCAGGTAAGTTTTTCTGAAGTTTTAACAGGATTATAGTCAAATGCTTGACTTTTTTTAAAAAATCTGAGATAAAATTTTATTATTCAGAAAATCTCAAATTCGACCTTTAACCATTCTTACTTTAAGAAGCTTTTGTTGGAAAAGACCCAAAATAAAAATTAATCTTATTCGTAATCCCATTCCCTATATAAGTCCTAGATTCTCAATATTCGCCCTGCATTTTACTTCTCATCAATAGAAAGGCTGAATTCTATTGTCTCCATCACCACAGGCAGCAGGGATGACAAATAATTTATCACTTTATAATAAATGTTTTACATCTTCCAACTTCTAACTAAGGCCATGTGCGTTGGGTTCTTGTTACGAAAATGCACTACACCAGTTATTAATTCTTTCTGCTAGATATGGCTGTATAAGAAACTACCTTGAAGCTTGGTTACTTATATCAGCCATTAAATTTTTCTCACAATTTTGTGGGTTATGAATTTAGGGAGTGCTTTGTTGAGTGGTTATATTTTTGTGTCTCAGTGCAGTTAACATTCATAACAATGCAGATGATTTTCAAAAGAATAAGTGTGCCAGGAATGAGAGTTCCAAGAGTGCATATTTTAAAACACTCAGAATCTGCAGGAAGACCAGGGGAGACACATGTCAGTTCTGCACCCTTGATTGATCAGTCAAACCACTAAGACCATCCTGGATTCTGGGAAAGCGATCTTCACTGCGTATTGGGTAAACGCCTTGTGTGCTCATAAGCAGAGACAAGTAATTGCAACCAATTGTTACTAACATGGAAATAGCTTCATAAAACACTTATGACAATGTTTCAAATTTGTCAGTCTATTCCTATGTGGAATGAAGGTAGAAATGTTAACAACAACCTCGGACTCAAAATCAGGAAGAATGGGTTCTAATTATCTGGAACTTGAAATTTTTATATAAAGGAAATCAAGTCTCCTGACCCTTGGTGCTGTTGGCTCTGCTGGTAACTGCTGGCCTTCTCTACAATCCATCCTTGTGGTGCCTCTGCTTTGATCAACACTGCAGAGGACTGTGTTTCCCAGCTCCCTGACCTGCTGTCTTCTAGTTAGATCTGTCCAGTGGGGGTCACTGGATAAGATTTAGAGGATCAAAAGACAGATGCAGCGATGGGATTTCTCCTCCTTCCTCCCTGGCATCACCAGTAGTGGGAGTGTATCCTTACCCTCCCTTCCAGCACTGGATTATGTCACAGGCCATGCTGAAGCTTCATGGCTGGTTCTCCTAATATCACTCCCATTTACTGTCCTTCCTGCCCTAAGGAGTGGGTGTGGGTCTCTGGTACTGTTGACACCTGGGTGGCTCCATCATTGTCTGGTCAGCTTTTCCATCTTTTCCACCTCAGATTAAGGTGACTTCTCTGTCACCCTCAGAAGTAAAATATAAACAGACATATGTGGTTTACTGTTTGATGTCTTCTCATAGCCTAGATATAAATTGGTGTACCCAAGCTTGCTCACTTTATTAAACTTAACAACTTAAAATGACATTTTGATCATGTTTTCCATTTCCTATTAACACTTACCAGTGGCTGCGAAGGCACCAGCTTCATGATTGCCACTGTCAATGCTACCGCCTGCTGAGTCCTCCCGTTTTTCTTGGCAATCAGGAGGTACATAATTGTTATTACAGTGACAGTGTTTTTTGTTATTGCATACCTGAAAGTAGGAAAATATCACCTTGTAGGAAAAGCAGCTAGACTTATATGTGCTCAAGTAGTTTCATAAAAGGTCAGCTCTGGCTGATTTTCCTGTTGGCTTATGAGTGTATGAGTGTGTGTGTGTGTGTGTGTGTTAATGAGCATTTGCTTTCTAGGAATAGGCTAAATGATTTCTTACCTCATGGCACTGGTACTTACACCTTGATTGTTGCAAGTTGCTGGTGTGCAGTCATATTCCAAGTACGAATCGTCGACACATTCCTTCTCCTTGCATACCTAGAAAAGAAGATCAAAAAAGTGATATGCCATCTGGATTTGCCATTTAATCGAAAGCACTCTACTATAGCAAAATCAAAACTACCATGAAATATCACTCCACCCCAGTTTGAAAGACTGTTATTAAAAAGACAAAAAAATAACCAATACTGGGCAAGGATGTGAAGAAAGGGGAACTCATATACATTACTGGTGACTGTAAAGTAGTGTAGTCATTATGAAAAGCAGTAAGGAGGAGGAGGGGGAGAAGAAGGAGGAGGAGAAGG
>PVHX01001156.1:196808-225177 GCA_004024805.1 Geosciurus inauris | reverse complement strand
AATAGATGAATGGATAAAGAAACTGTGGTACATATACACAATGGAATATTATTCAGCAATAAAAGAAAATAAAATTATGGCATTTACAGGCAAATGGATGGAATTGGAGAACATTATGCTTAGTGAAGTAAGCCAATCCCAAAAAACCAAATGCCGAATGTTCTCTCTGATTAGTGGATGAGGATACATAAGGGGGATGCAGAAATGCAGGAGCTCTGGATGCGGCAGGGGGGAGGTGGGAGGAAAGAAAGGGTAATGCGTATAGTAATGATGGTTGATTGAGAGGGTCACTATTGCCCCTGGTGCAGGTATGAAGACACAAATAATGTGACTCTATCTGATTTGAAACCAGAGAATTGGAAAAACTGAGCTCTGTATATGTACTATGACTTGAAATGCATTTAAATAAAATAATTAAATTAAAAAAAACAATTTATAAAGTATATGACACAGTTCTTCCATTGACAATACTTTAGAGCAAAATTAAACAAAAGAATTTATATACTATGTTAATAAATCACTTAAATACTTATTTTGCTTAGCTAGCCAACCAAAGCTATGAAGCAAGGTTGGTCTAGTTATACTTCAGAAGAATCAAATAACAATAAAATTGGAATGTAAACAACACATTCCTTTAGGGATGAAAATACTTTTACTTCTGAACTGCCAATGTTTCCTCTTACGTGGGAAACAATAATTAGTGACTTAATTAATTTCAATGTAAGCATAAAATAACAGTGAAAATAGGAGCTGACTGGTAGGAAAAATTTAATTCTAAAATTAAAACTTCAAGAAATTCCTAAACACATGCTCTGCTAACGAACGTCATTCCTTACTTTAGAAAGAAGCAGTATGTGTAAGAAGTTCCTCTACTTTTAACTCTGAACTCCATCAACATTTACAAAGCTCCTGAAGCAAGCTGATTATGCAGGGTCATTCTGGGTTTGGACTGTGATTTTAGTCATTGTGGCACCTATGCTTAACTTGTATTTTGAGTTTTATGAATATCAATTGCAACGTATTTGTTAATGTGACAACAGTGAGCCTACGAATTTAAAATAACAGGATCATCAGTAGAAACAAATTGGAAAGTAGTGAGAAAATGGTAAATGCGGGAAAGCCCTTTAAAAAATCTGAGGATTCTTATATTAAAGAGGTGATGAAACTTCTAAGCCATGGGTGACAGATGTGTGACCTCAAGGTTTGAGTGAGTGTTTAAGGCACTCAAAAGGTCCATATGAGGACTGAGAAACGGGCAGGCACACTAGGGTTGCCAAGGAATTCCCAGGGGTACCAGCTGAAATTAAGGAAGAGAGTTAAACTGCCTCAGACTGTTTTCCACATATACGAAACTACTTTATTTTGGGAAAAATGTATCAATGATATGCCATCCACATGGGAAGAGAACAGTAATAGTGACAAATTCTTAAGTGATAAAAGAAGGATCATCATTCTGTTTAGGAGACTATACCCAGGGACTGAAAGAAGAAAACAATGAATCTGGATTTACAATTGGACTTAGGCACGTCACTTCAAATCCAGGAGCTTCCATATGTTAATTTAAAAATTTTATTCATAATCTATTACTCCAGGAAAATTTAACATTTTTATTTCTATTATAAGAGGGTTTTCCCTTTAAATGGTTATATTTGTATTTATATATTTATGAAATAAGCTATCAAAACTTTTCATATAAATGTTAATTATTGCATCTATCACAGATTGGTTTTACTGTAATACTATTTTGTATGACACGCTTTAACTAACAAAGTCCCGCCCTTCCGGGAACTCATCCCCTCATCAGAGAAGAGGGGATGGAGGACAAAATAATTAAATAAATGAAACAAACCAATGATAGAGACTTCCTTAGAACACACTGCAAGAAAACCAAGCCTCATTTTAAGCTGGTGGTGACCAGGGCATGCAAGTCTCTGAGATTACCAATACATAATAATATACAGTCTGAGACCCAAAGGAGATCACAGAAAGAGTTGGTCCTGAGAAGAGAATTATGCTTAAAAATCCAGAATATGGAATGCAAGATAAGGAAGCTGTGAGGTCAAAATCATTCAAAGCCAGGCTTCCAGGTAAAAGGTGCACTCCAGAAGTCACTTAAGTGTCTTAACTTGAGGATAGTCAGGATTAGGTTTGTATTTTAGAAGTACCACTTTGGCTCCACAATAAAGAATGACATGAAAAGCAGGCAGTTACAGGTTCCTAACCCAAGCAACACAAAGTATCAGCCTGAGCCAGGATAATTACAATGCCAGTGAAGATATGTAAGAGATGGTTGGAGTTTGATAAAGTCAACTTTATTAGCCTCCTTGAATGAAGCTAAATCAGGACTTTTACTCAGGTATTTTTAATAAGGCTTTCTAGTTTTCCCATTTTTCTAGTAAATGGGTATACAAAGTATTTCCTTGAATTCTGTGAGAAGCTCCGTTTATCAGAGTTGAGGATGGGACTGTGGGAAATCTTATTGACAGATGGCTGGTCTGAAGTATAGGTGACAACTTTCTACTTGTGACTGTTACCTAAGTGAGGGATGCCTCCTTGAATTGAGCCCTCAACCTGTAGGATCTGAGGCTATCTCTAAAAGATAGTGTCAGAACTAAACTGAATCAGAGGAGACCTGGCTGGGGTTCTCTGGAGAATCTGGTATCATAATGGGCTGGATGCTAGTGGTAAGAAATCTCCATAGGTTTTGGTGACCACAGGTCACAGAAGTATTCTGTGTGGTGAGAATACTGGAGGAGAAATGGAGTTTGGTCTTTTCCTATATTTTCATATGCATCCACAGTAAATACTGTTTTATCTAACAGGTGAAATCAAATGAATTACAGAGTTACATTCATGCTGGCTGACCCCTATTGGTTAAAATGTTATCAGTGCTCCAAGGTAAGCAACTTTTTGTTGGGATGGTTTGTGCTTTAAAATTGTTGGTATGAGCACTTAAGAAACAATTTGTTAGTGGTGAACAGAAAGGAAATTGCTCTGGTTCCAGAGTTAGAAGTAATTCAACTGTTTTTATAACCTGTTTTATAGTACTATATTTATAATTTTTCCAAAAAATTTGACTGTAATTTCTATAGAAAAAAGTAACTTTGATATATTATGAGTATAAAACTCTAATTTCCATGAAAACTTTTCTGTAATTAAAGTTCTGAACACATTATAACAGAAGCACACCTCTTCATTTATTGCAGAACAGAATGCACAGTTTAATTTTGAAAAGTGTACCAAGATTCCTGGTATATATAACAAATATTTTTTTCAATGGATTTAGTATATTCTTAAAACACTATTAAAATAGTTACATGTTAAACTTAAAAATAATGCAACTGTTTAAGAGACTGAATAGCAGTGAAGCACTGCTACTACTGCATATTAACATACACCCACTTAAAAAACTACAGAAACTAAAGGACATGACTGTTTTCTATTAGTCTTTCCCTGCAATCTGAAATTGTTCAAACCACTAAATGCTAGACAAACTGTACATACTGAAGTCTTATAAACACAAGTTTTTCAATAGAGGTTCCTGAAGTATTCTTAATTATTTTCCACAGCCATTTAGTGGTTCTTTTAATCTCTACAGATACGCTGTGAGTCCACAAAAGCTAAATTCGGTAATCAAGTATTTAAACTGAGCACAATATCTATCATCTTTCCAGGAGAATTCACGTTAGCACATTCATAAATTTGCTACCTTCTTCAGACATTATATAGTACAAAGAAGTTTATTAGAATTAAGCTGCTGTGCCCTTCAATAGATGAATGGATAAAGAAACTGTGGTACATATACACAATGGAATATTATTCAGCAATAAAAGAGAATAAAATTATGGCATTTGCAGGTAAATGGATGGAAGTGGAGAACATTATGCTAAGTGAAGTAAGCCAATCCCAAAAAACCAAATGCTGAATGTTCTCTCTGATTAGTGGATGCTGATACATAAGGGGGATGGGAATGGGGAACATAGGAGAAATGGAGAAACTCTGGATGGGAAAGGGGGAGGAGGGAGGAGGGAAAAGAGAAGGGGTGTAGTAAAGATGGTTGAATGAGATGGCCATCACTACCCTAGGTGCATGAACGAAGACACAAATGGTGTAACTCTATCTGGTTTGCAACCAGAGAAATGGAAACATTGAGCTCTCTATATATATGTACTATGACTTGAAATGAATTTAAATAAATTAATTTTAAAAAAAGAATTAAGCTGCTGTGTCAGTTTAAAGGTATAACTAAAAATAATTCAATAAGATACTTTTATACTTTGATTTTAAGATTGGAAGTTTTTCCACAAAGGTACCACAAGAGAATAATAAACAAAATACAACTAATTACATTAACGTGTCAGTATGGCTTCAAAGCTAATTCCCATAAAGGAGTCTTACCAGTGATAAGGATAATCTAAGAGTCATTTTTGAAATTAAAACTTCAAAATCCAGTTAATCAAAACTACAGAAGAAAAATCAAGCTATAATTTGAGCTATCAGATAAGTGAATCTGAAGCAATCTTAATATTAAAATGCTCATATGAATCACAGACTACACTTTATGTTTATCTGAATTATTTTAACAAAAATACCAAAACACTAAAATGTATGAAAAGTAGTCAAAAAATTAAAGAGTTAAGAAAAAACAAACACATTAAGTAAGGGACATTTGGTTTTCTTCACATTTCTGCCAATTCAGTATCAAACACATTAATACAAAGTGAATAGATCACAAATATTTTGCCGATATATAAAGAACATGATGCTACTTACCAACCATCAGAAGGGCATGCAAACAAATTAAAGGGATGCATGAAAATAATTGAACTAAAGAAGATACAATGAGAAATCACTCACCTATTTTTCTAAGTAATTATTAAATAAAATTTTAATATTTCTATATGTACTTTAACTTTAGAGTGCGTACACAAAACCCCACACATTTAATTGGGTGGCCCATCTTCAGTAAAAAACAACAATAACAAACAACAAAAACTAAAATGTCATATCTCAGCCAGTGAGGAGCTTAGTTAATTATGTGGTATAAATGTTGATATTTAAGAATTAACAGGTTCAGATAATTATAAAATATTGTATAATAAATTCAACATGAAAATTCTGAGATGCAAAAAATGCAAAGTTAAAAACAAAAGGACTCTCTATATAAACTACAGAAATACTTATTAGAGAGTGAACACACTGCTCTATTTTTCTACGCCCAGTGCTCTATTTTATATTTGTAAAACCTGAAATTTAGAGTTATAAGCCATCTAAACTTTGTCAACCTGAACAAACCCTTGTGATGAGAAGAGCTGTTCTTCAATGAATTCTTACAAGAATGAAGAAAAGGATGTTATTCAAAGTCTCTCTGTGAAAGCTGTTCACAGATAACATGGACAAGGTGTAGCACCACCAAGGGGCCTCAAAATACAAAACTCCTAAGTGTGGGGAAAAGCCCTCTGCTGGTTTTAAGAAGCCGGAACCACCGTCAGACAACATGGACAGGACAGACAATAAGCAGAGCTCATGCAGTTGACTCAGTAATACATGATTATGCACAGTATTTACTGACTAGTCTTAAAACAGATGCTGTGTCATACATTGGTTTTATGGACTGCTATCCGAAGAAACGGTACTTCTTAATCCGTGAAGATTCTAGTTGGAAAAAATGCTGTTGTCCTAACGTAGAGCACAATTAAACAGGGGATGAAGCATAAAAAGCCACAGAGAGAGAACAGGAGTGAATTTAGAAGAGGTCTTCTTTGCAAGATAAAATTAATCAGCACACTTCAATTTCTGCAAGTGCTTTTCTCCCTGTGATATTTCCTAAAGCAGCACACATTCACCAGCACTTCACCCACAGCACCAGCAGCCTGTGTCCATTTGATTCCAAGGAACTATACACAAATTCAGAGAGCTCTGGTAAGCACTTTTCTGATGGTCACTATTCTATACTTTATGGAGTTCTGGGATCTTATCTGTCACTAGACAAGTTTTATCAATGGTTCAACAGGAATCTCAGGGACTACAGGATTTAGATCAAATGACATGGATATATAAATAATTACACAATAAGCAGTAAAGACTAATATATAAACAAAAATGTATTCATTAATAATACTTAAAAGTATTTATTTTACCCATTCTCAAACCAATTAAACAACCATTCTCTCCTAATACACTTGAATCTTCTGATCAAACACTTTTGAAAGATTTCATCTACATTTTCAGGCCACCAGGATTAGCAATAAACAAAATATTATTTTTCCTATGAAACTAAAACTTGCTGTCTTAAAAATGCTAAAGCCCCCATATACCTTATTTAATTTATGAGAGAATTTTAGAGTCTCAAAATTTTAAAAACTTCATCTGCACTCTGAGCGTTTTTCTGGAGGACAGATATAAGCCATCAATGAAAGAACTACTACCAGCACTGCTGCTCCCAGGAGTGTGGTCTTAAGCCCAGTGATGCTCACAGCACCCTAGGCATGAGGGGAGCATGTTCTCAGGAAAACTTATTCCACTAAAATCCAATTCTTTTGAAACAAAGGGGCAGCTCTTTCTGAAAGCATTTACATACAACATGACTCACTGAGTTTATGAGCCTGAGCAGTTTGTTTTCTAAAACAACTTTATAAATGTTGTTCTTATTTTGTGAGAAAAATATGACAAGTGAAAAAACATGTGCACTGACTAAAGTCAGAGTTAATGTTTATTAAAACAAAGAATCATTTTAACAGCATTATCTGCTGATATGTTTAATTTAGAAAGGGAAATTTATGTTTAGAGTTGCCATTTTTTTGCCTCCAGAGATCTGGAGCAAAACATCTCTCCTTAAATGTCCGTATTATACCGTATTTAGTTAAAAAACAAACCTAAATAGTCTGATTGTCTACATGGGAGCAGGGATCAACTCATTCTCATTAAGAATTTAAGAAGTCATTAGCCCTCTACACAGTCCTGCCTATAGGAGAGAAGCAAGGATTGGCTTCTTTCAAACCTGTAATTTATGAGTTTATTCAAACCCGCCAAATTGCTTTAAGTGAACGCCTCTCACATTCGAAAATTCCCATGGCAACTCATCTAGTTTGGCAGACAGGCAGACCCAAATTCAATCCTTTTATCCTGCAGCTAAACCATTACAATGGTAATTCTGCTCTGACACTCTGAAGAGACTGCTAATTACTGTACTCCCCTCTCTAGACAGATTTCCCATTCAGATGAAAATGGCTATGTAAGGCACAGAGCCTCTAACACCTTTCTTTACAAGTTCTCCCACCACAGTCCTAACAGGAGCAAGTGCCTCACAGCTGGATGTCTTTAATGTATCTTTTAACACCTCCCCTTCCCTCCCAATAAAATCAAAAGGAGACCAACAATACCATAAATTTCAATTATTGTTAGTTGGTCAGCAACTAAATGTAGCACCCTCAGTTCATTAACAATTCACTTAAAAAACTTAACTACACCTCAAAATTACTTTTATCTGTGGAGTCAAGACATCTGCTACTAATCTCATTCAACTCTTTCAACTTATTTTCAGGTTATAAGTAACAGATAATTATAAATCAAACACATATGCCATCAAACAAGAGAATCTTTGGGAAACAAAAAGGAAACTTTCAAAAATATATTTTGTTAAAGACAGTTATTATTTTCCTGAATTTCAATAACACAAACATTTGTAGTATTTTTTAAAAGTAAATTAAAATTACTTTTGTTCTGATAGTATTTTCAAACTATCTAATATTCCTTGACATGCCTGTCAAAAACTTTAAATTTCAAAATCCTTAGCTGGAAATCTGTTATAATCTATTATGGCAATTATTTAGTTTTACATTGCTGATCTCTTATGTAAATGCTTTTATAAAGCAATCCACTATATATAAGAATTGATTCATATTCAGATTCTCAAATACCTGGGGAGAAGATTCTACACACCATGAAGTAACACAACCTAAAGATAAATGCTTTTTGAGCCTGGGATTGGTGGGATCTGGTATGTTAAAATCTGTCTTAAACTTTTGTTGCCTGAAAATAATTTATTTAAAAAAGTTTAGTAGTACTCAGAGTGTAGTGTTTCCAGTATTCTCTCTCCAACAGAAACCTTTTGTCTCCATTCCAATGGAAAGGACGAAAACGACAGAACAAGATTTAGGCATACATGCCTTATCTCCATGTTCTCCACGTTCTCATTTCTCATCTTTCTAATGTGTTCATTTCCCCACCTTCACTGTTCTAATGAGAAAAGATCATAGGATATGTATCCATATAAAGTCTAACATTTCCAACTCAGTGGAGTGAGGACCCACAGAAAGAGGGATGGATTCCATACCTGAGGTGCACTCACACCAGTGTGCATGTGGGGGGCAGAGGATGCTTTTATAAATGGTAATTTTTAGTAATGTTAATAAATGGTTTCATATTTCTTTCCCTACTATCCCACTGTTAATAAAACCCACTACTGATGAGATCATGGACTAGCAAAGAGGGTGCATCTTGTAGGCCGGATGATCGGCAATTTAACTTGCAGCCAATATGGTCCATGCTGCAGCTGAGGTGACCAGCCTACACTGTGTATACAAATAAGTGAAGGGAAGAGGGGACACTTGTCTTGCACTTCCACACAACTAAAATAATCATCATCACCTTTACAAAGGCACTCTAAGGCAAATAAGCCACACTGCTTGGTACTGACTCTGTAGAGAACGTGTTGCATGCAAAAAAAAGGGGGGGGGGTACTTTTTTCGCAGAAAAAATAAAAAGCTCAAAGTTATTAAAAGGGGAAAGTTGCTAGTGTATGAAAACACCAAGTGAAATCTTTCAATGATGCCAAATCCTGTTCATATTGATTATACAAGTTATGTGCCAAATTCATTTGCCCTTTCAGTACTATTAAGAAGACAGTAGTGTGTCATTACAACAAATGAATGCAGAACTTCACATACAACTTTGAGCAACTGATGACTTAAAAAAAAAAAAAAAAAAGAATAAGGATAGGAGAAGATTTGCAATCATCTTTGCTTAAATGACATTTATATAGCACATACCAAACTACTACAGAATATACACTTTCATCACAAACTTCTAAGTGTACATGGAATGCTCACCAAAACAGAGCATACACTGGGTTATTAAAGTCATAATTAGGGCTGGGAGTCATAGCTTGGTGGTAGAGGGCTTGCCTAGCACATGTGAGACTGGGGGTTCAATTCCCAGCAGAAAGGAAGGGGGAAAGAAAGGGGGGGGGGAGAAAGAGAAAGAGAAAGAAAGAAAGGCAAAGAGGGAAGGAAGGAAGGGAGGGAGGGAGGGAGGGAGGGAAAGGGAAAAAGAAAGGAAGGGGAGGGAGGGAGAAAAAGAAAAGGGAAGAAAATTAGAGAGGGAGGAGGGGAGAGAGATGAAAAGGAAAATAATAAATCATAATTATATGAAAAATTATATTGAAAAATACCAAAACTATATTGAATACATTCCCTAAGCACAACATAATTAAATTAGGAAACACAAAGGTCATCACCTATCACCTACTTTTATAAAGCCCTCAAATAAAAATTAAACACAAATTAAATAGAAAGAATAAAAGCAGAAACAAATGAAATAGAAAAGAAATTTTTTAAAGAACAAATCAGCAAAATCAAAAGCTGATACTTAGAAAAGATTGACAAAGCTGAATAAGACCAGGCAAAACTACAGACCCTATGGGACTACGAAAATAGAAAGAGAGCATTATAAACGAGACAGGGCAATACCACAAAGCCTCCAGAACTATGAAAACAAAAAGGAAGTATTATGAACAACTTTAAAGCAAAAATTCTGGTAACTCAGGTAACGATACATAAAAAGAAAGTATGAACAGCTCTCAGTCAGGTAAACTGAACTTTATTTAAAAACACAAATACAAGAAAAAAGGTAAGCCAACAATGGAAAAAAGTATTCAACTGACAACATATACCTGAAAATATTTATAATGCACCTTTATAAATGCAGTAAAAGACGACAAGTTAATAAAAAAAAATGTAAAGATCTAAATAAACACACAGTAATCAATCAATTGCCCTAATATGTACACAACTGCATCAAGAACAAGTTAATTACAAGCAGGTTTCATACTGCCGTATGAACGTCAAACTGAAGGTGTATAATACTAATACAGCAAAAATAAAAAAGCAACTCATGACAGAATTAGGAAATGAGTAAATTTAATACACAAGCTTTCTGTGTTATAGTGATCTTAAATAGTACTACACAAAGGTAAATCATTATTTCACAACTCACAGAAGTTTGTAGTTACACTTGCAAACATATTAGCTGAATGCTAAGATAAGACCATAAGAACTTTTAGCCAAAAGGGCTAAATAATCAGTTTATTTGGAAGAGTTCATAGGAGGAGAATGAGAATTGAGAGTAAACAAGCACTGAAGGAATTCCTAAAGAAAATTTTCTAATTTTAATAAACCAATTCAACATCTATGTCTAAAAGCCTGCTCCAGTTTAGGTGTATGTGTATAAATAGTAATCCAATATTATGTTTAAATTGCATTTGTCTATTTACTGAATAATTCATGAAAGGGGCTATAATAAATTAGTAACTGCATCATAGTTTAATTAAAGAAACAAAAATTTGTGGAAAAGCAAAATTAAGATGATAAAAGCACTCAACAGTGCCCATTAGCCAGCAAAATGATCAAAATTTCTGCCTTAAATATTCACAAAAATTATTATATAAGCTACACTATAGAAATGCATTTAAAAAAATTTTTAAAAAGTACAGATTTTCGACCCTTAAAATTAACTTGGATAGCAAACCATTTACATAAAACCAAAACCCACAAATTCCCGATAATTCAAAGTAACACTAAATTTCTTATAAAATGCACTTTAAGGCTATCACTGCATTAAACCTTGACATAATGCATCATTTCTTCCTATATAACCCTCATTGCTTAATACTATGCCTTCATATTCAGTAAAATTCTACCAGTTTGAAGATTTCCTCATAATCATTCCCCAAGAAAGGATTTCTTCCATTCATTTCCTTCTACTAAATCCTAATACCTCAAGATTCTTTCCCAGGGCAGAGGTATAGCCCCTCTACAATTGTTCTGATTGGGTCCTTTAGTCATAGCAGCAAAAAAGCTGACTAAAACATTCCATGTACAAAAGAATTTAGACAAAAATAATACATGTGAAGTTTTATTTTATAGTTACATGAAGTTATTCAACAATCTAATTTCATTAACATTCCTTCTCCAGTATAAAAAGTTTCTATACCTAAGAGACTCTTCCTTCACTACATAACAAAGAGCTTAAAACAATTCACTTTTTACATTACTTTCAGAGGAGCCAGTTTGATGTTTGATTTTTTGGAGGGTGGGAGTGTGGGGGGGTGCGAATAATGTGGATTGAACCCAGGTCACACCTCTAGTTCTTTTTATTTTTTATTTTGAAAGAGGATCTTGCTAAGTTGCTGAGGCTGGCCTCAAAACTTGCAGTCCTCCACATTCGCTGGGATTACAGGCATGCACTACCATGCCCAGTTGGTATTTTGAGTTTTACTGCAAGTGAAATGGAAAGTTAGACAGTCTTCAATGTGATCGCAGTTAAAATAAATCACTCTTACTAACTTATGAGAGAATAAACTGAAAGAAAAAAAATGAAGAGAAGGGAAACTTTGTCAACCAAGGTACTAGGAAAATATGTATTCAAGAAATATTTTGAGGTTAGCATTTTCAACAGTGGTTTTTGCAGAGCATGATCTAAGTCTCTAAAGAGTAGCAAAATCAGGATTCTGCTTATAATCTTTTCCTATCAGTGAATATAACTTAAATTTTCAGAAAATATCACACTGTAATTAAAAGAGTACATCACAGGCCTCAGGAATCTGGAGGCGGTGAAGTTCAGTTTAAGAGACTGAGACTAAAAAACAAACTGGATTCATGGAACTTATGATAAAGAGGTGTTTTTGTTTGTTTTTTGGTACCAGGGATGGAACTCGGGGTACTTGAACACTGAGCCACATCCTCACCTCTTTTTAAAACTTTATTTAGAGACAGGATCTCACTGAGTTGCTTAGTACCTCGCTGTTGCTGAGGCTGGCTTTGAACTCACGATTCTCCTCTCTCAGCCTCCCAAGTGCTAGGATTACAGGCATACACCACTGCAACCAGCTGAGGATATTTTTAACAGACATTTGAAGACCACAGATACAGACTTGTCAAATAAAAACATTATATGAGAAAAATAATTCTTGCACTGAAATTGCATGATATGTGATTTAGGAAACGAGATTAAAGTTTGTTATCAATGTCAAAGGAACATCTCTGAAATAGTTATTTTCCAGAGAACTCCTCTGAAGAAAGTATTATTTGTTCTTTTCAATGATTTACATGTGATCATCCCAGAACCCTTATTAACTTTGCAGAGGAATTAGATGCTGTTTTCTGGGGGAAAAAATCACCACTGCTCTAATAATGCCAAGCAATTTGTATGCTTGTTGGCAAAATGGGGGAAATCTATTTCATAGGGTTGTTTGAACAAACCAAATTTGAATGAAATGAATTTAAATTGCTTTACTGAACATTTAGATGGGTAAAATTATGCAAATGAGGGGGGCCACATCAAAACTTCAACTAGAATATCGCAAGCAGTGCTCATAAAAAGGCTTTATTCAGTCCATATTATTCATCACTTAGATCAAGCAGTCACTCCTTTCTACTCCTCACTCAAGCCAGGACTAAATCTTTTAACAAAATGGACAAAAAACTGCCCCTCCACATCTTCCCACATGGCAAGGTAAGAAACATTCAGGATAATTCTGGACTTCTGATGCAAATTCAATCTTTAAAGAGTAACATAAACAAAACCATATTCCCCACAAAACCAATGTGAAACCAGGAACTGAGTATCTGTTCAAATGACAAAACTAAAAAATACTGTAACAAAAACATCTGTATCATCACACAACTCTTCACTATAAAAACTGACCTAAAAATATAAGAACCAAGAGAATTATTTTAGTCCTATCTTTATCATTAGAGGCTTTTATTTAAAAAAAAATTTTTTAAAGGAGAGGTTTAGAAGGTTGATAATGTCCAGGATTTGAGGCTGTTGGGCCACAAGCATTTTCATGTAATACTGGCAAGACCGGATCCTGGGCCAGGCAAAAGTGGCTGGTACCTGTAATTCTACCAACTAGGGAAGCTGAGGCTAGCCTCAGCAACTCAGTAAGACCGTGTCTTAAAAATACAAGGGCTTGAGATGTAGCTCAGTGGTAAAGTGCCCCTGGTTTCAGTCCCCCAGTACCCCTGATGCCCACATTCCACAGAAAAAGACTATGTTGGTATGCATTTACTGGAAGTTATCACAGAAATTTTAGTAAGTAGTAAACTTTTAAATGTACTTAGTAACCTAGTAATTCTACTAATTCTACATATGTATAAACATAATTGGACAAATTCCAACAGTGCTTGTCAGATTTATGCAGACCAGCTTCACCAATGAGAACAGAAATGTCCTTTGCTGAATACTGTGCTGTGAGTAAACTGAGGTTGAGTGGAGGACAAGATCATGGATGGGGAAGCATTGAAAAGCAGAGAAGCCAAGATACCAGAAGCATCATTTACATAAATAATGAAATCTTAGAGTTCTTTTTCTTCTTGTGCCATTCTTTCTTGATCCCAGGCCAATGAAACTTTTAACTGTTTCAAAAGAAAAAACAAAAAAACTAAGGGTTGAGATTACTAAGAAGCACTACCAGACCACATC
The DNA here is from genome assembly GCA_004024805.1 of Geosciurus inauris. Taxonomy (NCBI): domain Eukaryota; kingdom Metazoa; phylum Chordata; class Mammalia; order Rodentia; family Sciuridae; genus Geosciurus; species Geosciurus inauris. The sequence continues at coordinate 211,413 of PVHX01001156.1, read as the reverse complement.
CAAGCGTTATCTCCCTTTTCCCAGGAAAGGAACGAACAGTCTTCAGCAACATGAATAACCACTTCTCCTTGAAGATGTCTTCACTCCCAGGACTGGTTCCTGGTTTTCCTCTCACCTCAGAGTCTCCTCTGTGTCCTCCCTTGCTGGGCCCTCCTTTTCTTCCTGACCAGGCTTGGGAAGTGTCCCAGCCTCAGGCCTTAGACTTTCTTAGTTACCTATTACCAACTGGTATGTACAATCACATCCAGTCCCACAGGGTAAGGCTTTTTGATGTGATGGCTCCAAATTTTCTATACTCTAAGCTCCCTGTTCTGACCTCATGCGCTTCAACATTTGGTGTCTTGATTTTTACATTTCTAAATCCAATTTCTTAACTTCTCTCCCAAACTTGCTCCTGCAAGAAGATCAATGAAAGATACCTTGAAGTCATCACATACAGTATCATAACCAATCCACCAAAATTCTAGTCAGTTCACCTCCAAAATAAATCCATAATCCAACCCCTACTCTATCTCTAGTCCAAGCCACTTCCATCTCTAACTTAAACTGTTCCTTGTTGGCGTCTGTGCATTCACCACTACCCATTACCCTATTCTCAGGCAAAATGCCAGAATGATCCTTTGAAATACAAATTAGACCACCTCGTTCCTCTCCTCAAATTCCTCCAAAATACTTCTCATCTCAGAAGAACTTGCAGTTTGCAAGTTCCTCCTCCCCTCCCCATTTTCTGGCCTTGACCTCCCACCTCTCTCCAGCCTGCTGACTGTCTTCAAACGAGCCTTGGGGCCACTGCACTTTCTTCAAACAAGCCTTGGGGCCACTGCACTTTCAGTTCTCTTTGCTTAGAAAACTGCTTGGCTGTCCAAATGATTGCACCACATTTCAGTTCCATTTTTCCCCCTCAAATGTCACCTTAAGGGCATTTTATAATAATCATCTAATAAAATATTCTTTCCTAAATCAGTATTTCTCTACCCCCATACCCTTTCATTGCAGCACTTGATTACACTTCAATACAGTTCGTCTTTATTCTACTTATGGTTAGTTATCAAATCAAACTCCAAAGGTAAGCTGCATGATGACTAGTACTTTGTCAATTTTACTTACCCTTTCTGTATCCTCAAAAACAGTACTAGCCTAGGTAAGTATGCAATGAAATTTGATTGGTGAATTTACCCAAAAGGCCAGAGAGAAAAAGAGTGAAGGTTCAAGGAATTCAAATAAACCTAACAATTCAGTCTGTGGGTGCTGTTTGGATGTATGTAAGTTCTGTAAGAGCAGTGAAGAAAGTCGCCTGGGAAGTTATGCCAAATCAAGAAGGTGCCTCCAGGACATGCTGCGGGGTAGGCGGGGTTGCATGACAAACTAACTGTACTTTCTTTACAGAGTAGCAGAGAACCACAAGGTTTCTAAGCAGGTACTTGTCATAGTGATATAAAGCTGAGTGACCCAGGCCATCGCTATAACTAGATACCTGAACATGTGGGATTATAGAAAGAGCTTGGAAAAGTTTGGAGAAGTAAACTAGAAAAAGCCTAGAATATTGTAAGCAGTGCCTACTAGGTCACTCTGGGGAGGGCTCAATCGACCAAAATGCTGATTTAAAGGCATACAGCAAAGGCAATCCCAGTGTTCTCAGATGGAAACGAGGATTCTACTGGAAAATGGATTCGAGTGCACCCTAAGTACGTTTTTGGCTGCATTTTATCCATGCCCTGAAATTTTGTGGGAGGCTGAACTTGAAGGTGACAGACTAATTTATTTGGCAAAGAAAATTTTAAGGTAGAAAAACACTGGCAACAGACCTTATCTATGTGATGTTGGTTTTGCAGTTGTGCAGAATCCAAAAGTTGTAGGGTCGTGGAGGTTTACACTGAAGTTATAAAGGAAAGCATGCAAGAACTATGGGGGTGAAGCTAAAGCTGCAGTGGACAGCCCAATAAGATACAGGTGCTGGCAACACAGGACACCTGCAAGGGGAAGCTAGAAGCAATGGACATATGGGCTGTGTCTGCAAAGTCACAGAGGAAGGGCTATTTTAAGTCCTTGGGAATCAATTCCCACCACAGTGTGTCCCAGGTGATGGATACAGAACACTAGGATTTAATGTTTGCCCTGCTGTCAGTCTTACTTTAGTGTGATCCTTCCTTTCTAGTCCTCTCTTCCTCCCTTTCGGAATGAGGATGTATACAACACTGTGCTTGTCCCAACACTGTATGTTAGAAGTGTATAACTTGTTTTTGATTTTTCTAGGAACTCAACTGAGTCCTGGATGAGACTTTAGCCTTAAACTTTTGAGAAATGCTAAAAGTTCTTAAGACTCCAGACCTTTAGGAGATGGGGAGAATACTACAGTTTGAATCTTAAATGCCCTCCAAAGTGTCATGTGGCAAAGGCTTGGTCCCAGTGTGGTGCTACTGGGAGATCTTCAGATCACTGATGACATGCTCTCCAAAGGAAGAGCAGGACCTCAGCCCTTTCCTCTTCCTCTGTTTTGCTTCCTGGACATAGGCTGAGTAATTTTTCTTGGCCAGGGGTTCTATGCCATTGCCATCGGATACCCTAGAGGCTTCAAAAGCAACGGGTTCACCTGATGGTTGTACTGAAACTTTTAAAACCACGAAAGAAAAACATACCTTTTCTCTTTATAAGTTGTTCATTTCAGCTATTTGTTATATTAACAGAAAGCTAACATAGTAACCTTATTACAAAATCCAACTATTGATTCATTTTTCATGTATTTACTATATTACTGCTATATGCTGAGCACTGTGCTAGGTACTAGAAATAAAAATAACTTGCCAGACAAGAGATTAAAGCTTACTGGTTAAACAAGGAAGAAAAATACTAACAATGCATATGATGTCTGCTTTGATCAGGGGAACAAGCATACTGCAGAAGACCATACACTGTGGGGTGGAAAGGCAGGCCTGAAAGAGTCAATGAGGCTGCCATGGTATTCTCATTACAAATACTTACATCATAAGTAAGGTAACTGATATCAGACTACCAAATACATAATATCAGACTATGAAGATTGGTTCTACAACCATTTTCAGCAAAAAGCCCACCAAAATATCAACTTACAAGATTATAATTATAGGGGAATTCGAAACAAGAACTCACCAACTAGGCAATGTAATTCCATGCCCCCCCCCCCCTTACATACACACCCAAAAACAACAAAACAAAACAAAACAAAAAAGAATAGGAAAGGGGAAAAAAATGAACATCATGACTTTGTGGCTTAGTGCCATAGAAAAAAATTGCTTAAATAAAATTAAATCAGGCAGCTTAGATTGTTTTAGGTGAAAGAGGATGGATTACTTGAATGACCACAGATATCCCCATGTAACAGATCCTAAAACCCTACAACTAGGGTCCTGGAACTGACCATATTTTCAGTTCTAGAAGTTGATATTACCACCAGATAACATTCAGTCTGACACACAAAAATGTCACAACACAGAACTCAAATGTATACCATGATGAATTTCATTTAATACAAGAAAAGTTTACTTACATGTTAATATAAATGTCATTTAATGACATTTAAATCAAACATCATTTTCTTCCTGGCTAAGCTTGATACTGGTCAATTATGCAAAAGCCAAGAATACTAAAGCTGCTGTTTGGTTTAAAATTCTATTTTTCTTGATACCATCATCACAAATGCACAACATTCAGCTTAAATAAAACAAATTCTATAACAGAGCATCCAGGTTACAATACACGTAATCAACAAAGTGAATAATAAAAATTATTGTAAGTTTAAATCACTGTGTAGAACTCATACCCTAACGTATGTTATTTTTATTTTATTACCTATAACTCTAAGAAAGTTTCATTACAGCAAGATAATTTCAAGGAGCACAATTTAAAATTATTATTACCTGTTTAATAATAGCAATCCTAAAAATACTTCCACAGGATATAAATTTGTCATCATTTTCCTTTAAAATATGTAGGAATTTTCTTAAAAACTTTAGCATTTTTTAAAATCTACTGCCATGTTTACATATTCCAAGGCTGCTTCTTTTGGGGGGGAGGGGGGAAATAGGGGTAGGGATCAAACCCAAGGCCTCAGACATGCTAGGTAAGTGCTCAACCTGAAGACAGTTTTTGAAACAATAGGGTTCTTCAAGGTACTTGCTCCAACTCTAACTTTGTAAGTAAATATAGAGAAATTAGTAACAACTTTCTCAAAGAAACACAGCTTTTAGTTCAATACTCTTTCCCAGGTTATTGCCTTTTAGAACTGAAGAAACTTATTAAAAGATGATCAAAGTAATCTAATCAGTTGATAAGTGTTATTATACATTGATTTATTTGCGTTAGTAGGTACATTTGTTTAGTATGACATGAGCTATGTACTTTTCAATATACTTATCAATAAAGTTTAAGGCTAAAACCAGCTTCTGATCATGTGACTAAGAGCTTATTAAATTCTCAAAAATCCCCTTTTCTATACAGTTCTTCATATTAAGAAAAAGGAGGAAGATTACATGGTTTAATGGTGTGCAAAAATAAATTTTACTTTACATTTAACCTGTCTGCTAATATTTCTTTCATGACTATCAACAGAATTTACACAAAACTCTTTTCCAAGTTATTAATTTTGTCAAATTAATAACAAAATGTTAATGATTTGTGAATTAACTTCCAGATCATCAAGAAAAAAAAAACCAGCAGATGTCATACTCATTTATGTAAATGATAACAGATTTTTTTGGACACAATACTAGTAGTCCTAGTTTTTTTTTTAATGAAAAAATATTTTGATAACAAAACTAATACCTTATTTTTCATTTCCCGCTGAAAAAGATAATACTCGAATAATCAATAGCCCAATCATCATTTTTACTGTTACTAAACATTAGTGCAACAATGAGAAACAGACCCAAAGAACAGAGCTGAGGGAAGAACTGGTGGAGAATGGAAGGGTTTGGTGAGATGTCACCATCCAAAACTGTTTTCAATGTCTTATTTCATTCAGAGTCTTAAATATAACTTTAAATAGTTTTCATTATCTAGAAATAATGGTAAAGTATAAAAAGTGCTCAAAATGTTGCCTGGTACGTCAGTAAAATTTAGCTTTTATTTTTATTAAAAATCGTTTTATTATATTATGGGAAAGTCTTACTACAGAACACTAACTTTTTGTGGGAAACAATGACATGGTACAATAGACAACTCAAATATTGTGCTAACTCAGCTCACCCAGCATAAATTGCATAGACTTCGCATACTCTTTACTTGCTCCTCCCCACAAAAGCTTCCACCACCCTACTGATGCTGTGCCTACATTTATCCCCTATAATAAAAAGATCTAGCTAGGCATGGTGTTGCAAGCCTGTAATCCCAGTGCCCTGGGAGGCTGAGGCAGGAGGATGGAAGGTTCAAAGCCAGTCTCAGCGACTCAGCGAGGCTGTAAGCAATCTAGTAAGATCCTATCTCAAAATAAAAAATAGGGCTGGGATGTGGCTCAGTGGTAAAGCACCCTTGCGTTTAATCCCCAATTCCATTTAAAAAAAAAAAAAAAAAAAAAAAAAGATTCCAGGAGGTATTATTTATGAGAAGGAGGTTATTAACTGGATTGGCTCCTCCCACCATACCACTTTCTTCCCAAAAGTAGATTTCCTTTCCAAAAATAAACACTTTCCCAGTTAAAGATGTGAGCAATGTCTATGTTAGCTTATTACATTTAACTGAGTCAAATTACTTTTACATATTGTGGATAAATAAAATCTCTAACAAATAATAATCCATTGTCTACTAAGATAAACATTACAACCAGGGCTGGTGGTGCATTCCTGTGATCCCAGAGACTCAGGAGGCTGAGTCAGGAGGATTGTCAAGTTCAAGGTCAGTCTGGGCAACTTACCAAGACCCTGTCTTAAAATAAAAAGTGCTGGGATGTAGCTCAGTGGTAGCATTCCCATCGGTTCAATTCCCAGTACCAAAATAATAACAACAATAATAAAAACAAAAAATAGATAAATATTATGGTAATTTAAAATTAAACTGAAAAAGGGAAAATAAGGCTAAAATCTAAGATTTGGAAATTATTACTTACTGCAGGTACCAGTAATTTCTTCACTTCTTCAACTGCTCTCTTCAGTTTTATTTCTGCTCTGTTCTGAGCATCTTCCACAGTGATTAGTACATGTAAATCTTCATTTAGATGCTCCCAATTGGGTTTGCCTCTATTTTGCTCCTCCTAAAAAATTTACAAAGTACACTTTACACATATTTTTCTTTAAATATCTTTCTTAATCCTTCATATTATGAATCTGCTGCCAATGATTTAAGCCATGTTTGCACTATTTTGCTAAAACGACATTGGGAACCTTCTGAATTATTTTCCTGGTCTAAACTAAGAAACTTACATATGGCATCATCCCAATTACCATGAAGAACACTCTTAGAAGCATGTTATTTATATATATATATTACTATGAATAAACAAAGTCATCAAGATAAAACAAGTCACTTACAAAGAAAATAAACCTTCACACAGCAAATAAACCTTCAGTATAAAATTTTCCTTCTCAAACTCAGTAATATTTCCACTTCATTACAACTTCATTTAATAATTACTTGTACCCAACACTAGGAAAAATATTCTGCACACTAGACATTATGGTGTAAAAGAAGTGCTGCACTTAACTATTTCAAGTAGTAATTATGGAAACATTTTATTGTAATCGCAACAAGGAATAAATAAGAATAGTCATAACTGTATTTCCATCAGATATTTTTTAAAAAACTAAAAGACCACTTTTACATTATATCAAGTAGCGAACACAGTTTCACAGACAGTGTCTTTGCTCAATTTCCTTCATGATGTCTAGTCACCTGGTGAGGGGCACCTCACACTGCACACCTTGCTACCACAGGGACAACTAGGGAAAGTGGGCCATATTGCTGTTACCTAAATAGAGTCATTTCAACAATTTCACAGCTGATTCTTGCTTGAAGTTTTAGAGATAATGCAAATATCATTTTTAAATTTTACAACTTTTTAAAAAAGACTACAAATTTATAAATAAATGATATACAAATGTTATACGGAAATGGATGTGGCTCAGACCAAAGTACCACAAACAATAAGTATTACCTTTGTTGTTGTTGAACCTTTATCTTGAAGGGCACTATTTTACTAAATGTGAGATTCCAATCCAAGAAAGCAAAACTCGTATCATAAAACAGCTTTCGATTACAACTCACATGAATGAGCTCACCCACTGAGGACAAAAATGTTTGAACACTTAAGTATGTGCTTCCACTTTATTTTCAGTTAATATCTTCAGTGGGAAAATGCTTCTACATATTGTAAGAGGTAAGAACATTCATGTTTCCCAAGTATGGGAGGCAGCAGAGTGGGCTTGCGGGATCAGGGTATGTGAGATTTCAAGAGAATCGGAGCAATGATGACGTCTATCAGACATCTGTAAACTACTGACCCAAATTCTGTCCGTTTCAACATTAGACCACACCACATTCCTTTTGGTAATGATACATACTCACAAAGTTAGGTCTGTTCACTGCTGTAACAACAAGCAAGTCCATGAAAGACTCAGCAAAGAAAAGGTGGTGGTGGTGTCCAACCTAACTCTGAGGTTTAAAACTTGAATAGCCCCCAAGAAAACAAAGATGCTATTAATAATGTCATTATTTAAAAATACATAACATGGTTATTTAGAAAATTAAATTTTTTTCAATTTAAGATGCTCCGAATCCAGGCACAGTGGCATACACCTGTCACTCAAGCTGCTGACACAGGTGGATTACAAATTCAAGGCCAGTCAGTGCAATTTAGCAAGACCCTGTCTCAAAATACAATTTTTTACAAAGCGCTGGGGATGTAACTCAGTGGTAGAATGTTTGCCTGGCATATACAAAGCTCTGGGTTCGATTCCTAGTACTGAAAAAAAAAAGTTTTGATATAGACATTAATTACATTGCTTGGAAAGTAAATAATAAATGGAACTATAAGAGATTCATTTTCCCCTAGGGAGCACTGTGAAAAAACCAAGTGAGAAACTAAAGCATCAATCAATCAAGGAACTCGGAACCACAGGGTTATCTGCATGGCAAACAGTATAAAATGTGCATAAACACTTTCACTGCTGCTCAATTTTTAAATACAAACGTTAATTTTAATGTTGAAGATTGCTGATAATATTTTCCCACCAAAATTTGTATTTATCATTTCTTTTCCTTTGGTACATGGATCAGTTACTAGCATTACTTGGTACAAACTAAAAGTGTGCCTTTTTGTCTAAATCCACATTAATAAGAGACTTTTGCTTCCAGCCAAGAAAAAACAAGAACCAAACCCACCAGAAACAAGTAAAACAAATGAACAACAGTTTCAAGCCAATGGACAACAAGCAACTAGCATCAGTGATGATGAAAAGACCGGGGGGGGGGGGAGGAGTGAGCCCTCACTGACTGATTCCTCCCTGAGAGGAAAAGACTAAGGTGAGAGTCCAAGGAAACTAGCACAGCTGGCTGGGGTCACAGATCCAAATCCTACACAACCAGACTGGGGACCTGCCAAAAGCCCACCAGAGCACTCCACCCCAAAACGCCAGTGTAATGTGGCAGGAAACTCCAGAGGCTAGGAAAGACTATCTTCCAGGTACTCAAGGCATAAAGGCTTGGTTCTCAGGTGGAGTCAGACCAAAAAGACTCCGTGTGATTCAGAAACTGTACACTAAAGGGTCTTGCTATAGAGTACAGGCAACAACTAAATCTCGTCTGCCCACTGTTCCAGTACTGCCCAAATAAATTTTAAAGGCAAGACCTAAAGGGACCAAACTTTCCCACTAACTTAACTGTGTCCCAGAACAAAGCTGAAAAGTATTTATAAGAAATATCCACCCAAGATGATAAAATGCATACTATCTGATAACCAAACAGAAATTAACAGGCATGCAAAGATACAGGCAAATGCCACACTAGATTAAAAAAACACATCAAACCAAACTACAACTGATATTTTACATATGTATCGTAATATATATTATAGTCAGTAATTAAAGACATTAAAAGCTATTCTGTGTTTAGTGAGAGTGTGTGTTTAAGAGGAGCACACACAAATGCTACATAAGGATAGCTGAAGAACATTCATGACTCAGAATAATTCAGAAAAGCTTAAGCATAAAAGATGAAATTGTGACCTGCCATGAAACACTTATACAATGGTGAAGAGAAAAGCTAAAGAACTTAAAAAGGAGATATTACCTGCATTATAGGACCACAGAAAAAAGCTGCAGTATAATTTGCCAATGTACTTCACCGAAGGAATAAATTTGAGTTATTAAGTACCTTGGCAAAAGTGTACACTCTTAATTCAACAATTTAAAAGCCAAGTTAAAAAAAGAATATCAGAATTTAAAATGTACAAACCCACAAAGAAGAAAATGAGAATAAAAACAATTTAATAACTCTTTTCAAAACAAGAGTTATCTCTCAATATAACAAAGTGACAGCAAAGACAAAATACGTAACATTACTATATGTGTACGTATAGTTGAGGTTTGATGTAGGTCAGAATAAATAATGAGAGGATTCAAGGAAACGAAAAACAGCTTTATATATATATATAGTAAATTAAAGTTTAGTATCATATTAAATAATTTTATAATACCATTTGTACCCAATAAAAGAACAGAAAGACATAATTACTTACAGTACTTTATTGTGTATATTCTTAATGAACACAGTATAAATAAATTTCAGGTAACTCTTACCTCTTGTGTAATTATAAATTTAAAAATAAGAATGATGGCGGTGATCATAATGGCAACTAAGCTTTTATTGAACACTTATTACTTACCAAGTACAATGCTAAGCAATAAAAATACATCATGTCATTAGACCCTCCTAACTAAACTATATGATGTAGGACTACGATTGTTACTGTTAGATAGACATGGATTGCTCAAGCTGCACTAAAACACTTCTGCACGCAGACACCTATAGAACCTGCCATCTTGGCCTCTAACTCCTAGCACACGTCATCATCTACATCACCTTCCCAAGTTAAGTAAACTTCCCTTAAATAAGCAAAATAAATTATTGAAAGAACAGAAACAGAACAGAGTTCTTGAATCTTTAGAATTCTTCTCTTTTTTTTGGTTTGGGGGGAAGGCATGTTTGTTGCCCAGGCTGATCTCAAGCCACCCTCTCAGCCTCAGCCTCCCCACCCTAGAAGCTGGGTACAGAGGCATGCCACCATGCCCAGCTTAGTTTTTTGTTTTTTTTTTTTTAGATCTTATTAACATTTTTGTGTGCAATTCTAAGTATGTCTTACACTCACAGAACTTTAGATCCAGTAGGGACTTTGCAGACAAAGAAATAGATTATTTGGTAATTTGGTTTTATTTTTTCACATTGGTCCTACCTCCTAATACCAAGCCACTCCTTTCCCATAAATGAATTCTTGAGTAAGTCACACGAATATCAAGAACTGGGAGAAAAGTACTTGGTAAAACACCTCTTGCACCTACAAAACTTTTTTCCTAAATGAGAGAACTGCCTATCTAATTTGAATGACAAATATTAAAAAAGGATAAACCTGTAGCCATTGAACTTAACACACAGAATCCTCTAGTCTTTAAAGTTTCCAATGGGTAAGATTATTGAAACTAAAATGTGGCCTAAAACACAATGCCTATTTTCAACATTATTACTAAGACAGAGCTAATTAATATTGCCCATGAGTAAATAATACCCATTTCTTTTTAATAAAATAACATCCATTTCATTTTGAAGCTGTTGTATACAGTGATATAAACAACAAAAAAACCTTACCATTTGAGAAACTACTTCTGTTTGTGACTGGTTTTTGATAAAGAAATTTGATGAGTCACTGCTTGATGAAGTTCAAAATTATTCTCTAATTACAGTATCTGTTTGAACAACAAAGTAATTCTATAACATGAAGCATCAGAGCACACTGATTGTCCTAACCCCTGCTGACACTCTTTTAATTATACATTTGTAGTCAAGCAAATAAGCAAAAGACTTCTGCTCCTACTGTGCACTTAATGTGCAAGTTCATATGCCAAAATCTCTTTGGAAAGGAATTCAAAAGTGTCATATACTGAAGCAAACTGAGGTTCCAATAACATTTTTATCATGATATATGTATGCACTGTGGACAAGTATTAAAAAGTTTAGACATATAACCACCTTCAGTTTATTTTTATATTATATATATATTTATTAAAATATATATATATAAAATCTTAAGGTAGTTTAGGAAATGTTTTTTGAGAAACTTACGACTATATAAAATCTACCATAGGCCAATTCTTCACTGACTCAAGTCATAAATGTTGGCCTCAAAAATATTTTATTATTTTGAGCCATAACAATTACATTTTCAAAACAAATTATTTCCTAATAATATATGAACACTAGTATAATTTTGTTTTTAGTTCACTGAAATCATCATTTAAGTAAAGTCCAAGCATAAGGAAAACAATTTGCCAATTCAAAGAACTTTTATTATTATTCGATGCCAAATATTTTCCAAGTTGAAAACAAAGGACTAGTCTCAATGTCTTTCCATCACAAGAACACTGACCTCCTGCAGACACAATACTGAGGACATCAGGTGTGCCTTCCCCATTTTCATGTATCATTTCCACTAATTTAATTCTAATTGTTATATGGTCAAACTACACTTAACATATCCCCAGTGCTATCCAAATAATACTGATGTGTCCAAATCAAAACCAAAATGAGGAAGACTGTCTAGCCCCGAGGAGCTTAAAAGTGTGTGGAAACAACTTTGAACAAGACAATTGGGAAACTGAAGATAACCTCGATGACACAAGAAGACTGAAATAAAAACATGAATAAAGTTTCCCACAAAAAAACACAAATGATCAAGTGCTTTTAAACTTCATCTCTCAACGAAGTTAAATATCAACAGCAGGCTAATGTTTATCAAAAAACGAAGGTTGGAAATAGACTAGCAGGAAATTCAGTTGAGTTTCTGTCGCTAAAAGTCACCCACATAAAATTTGGTTACTGCCTCTGGAGGCACAAAATGCTTCCTCACAGTGTTAGCAGACACTTCCTACTAATTTACATGTGAAATTTTGTATACTGAGGGGTTGGTTTTATTCTCTCCACCATCTAACAAATACAAGAAAAGATTATTAAAGGGATGGTGAAAAGATGTGATGCTTCAAAATATTAACTGTAATATTTACTTGCTGATAGTGCCCTGAGAAGATGAAAAGTCAAAGACTAACCTCTCCTACCTATGCCCATTTTCCTTCTCAAATCTTATCAAATTCCCAATTTCAAAAATTATCCTTTAATGAAATTTATCACCAGGTCTTTCCAAACAGGATGTTCTCTCTATCCTCTATTTCTTTTGACATAATCAATCCAATGTGTATTGTCAAAAAGCTCTGAGAACTACGGAATCAGATTCATCTTCATATCCTTTCCCAGTGACTTTACTAAGTGCTCTGTATTCAGTTATTTACCAGAGCAGAGCATGAGATTCAGAAATAAGAGTTATTAACATTATTAATAGAGTTAAAATCAGAGTTACTAACATTTATAACAAAAACACAAAGAGCTTCATACTCAGCATTTTACAAAGTTCTTTTAACAGTCTTAAATGTAGGTATTAATGGAATCACCTATCTTTGTTTCGACAGGACATAAACTGATGGACCGATTTACTTGACCTTACTTTAGCTGATGAGCTTCTGCCTTGAAGACCCTATAACCATTTATGGAAGACAAGAAAAGTTACATATAATTTTTAAAAAACTAACCAAGATTATAATTATTTCCCTGAAAACAATAACCAGAACCAAGATAATATTTTGAAAAAATCTTGACTACCTCCAATGTAATAATGGTTTTAAGACGAAAGAGAGTGACCACACATGGTTTACTGTACATAAAGTTAAATTTTCCTGAGATAATTCTATTTGGACAGTAAATTCCACAGAAATTCCATAGGAAACACAATACTACTGTTTAATTCTAGGGAAAATATTTGCATTTTTCTGTGCCTTGACTTCTCACCTACAAAACAAAGATACATGCAGCACATTTATCAAAGAACTGTGAGGAGCTCTAGTTGTGTTCATCTAGACAGCACACAGAATAGCACCCATGTCTGCATAATTATGTTACCATGATGGACCATGCCGGGGATAGAGTGCAATCTAAAATCAGAGGGACAGATGATTTAGTAAATAACATATCAGGAATATGGAGCAGGGATGAGTAACAATAAATGGACTGACAAGGAACATAAGCCAGATTTAGAAAAAATTGGAAAGGTACTTCAGGGATAAAGTACTATAGTTCAACTTATTTTTATTAACTTAGTCAACAAAATATATTAAAATATTACATAAAAAATAAAATTATTTTTACATGTAAGTTTTAAAAATAAAAGAGGCTTTAAAAACATATACCTTTAATCTTTACAATTTTAGAACGATGGAGAGCTTTGGAGGACCAAAGAACTAAACTGCCCTTCATAAGGATTTTTTTTTTTTTTGGCACCAGGGACTGAACTCAGGGGCACTCGACCACTGAGCCACATCCCCAGTCCTATTTTGTGTTTTTTATGTAGAGACAGGGTCTCACTGAGTTGCTTAGCACCTCGCCACTGCTGAGGCTGGCTTTGAACTTGCGATTCTCCTGTCTCAGCCTCCCAAAGTGCTGGGATTACAAGCGTGAGCCACCACGCCCGGCCTTCAGGATTTGAATTTGAAATGACACATAAATGAGAATCACCAGTTTCCTACAAGGAGGAACAAGCATGACCATGATTATTTCACAGGCTATGCACAAAATGGACTGAAAAGAGTAGGAAAAGGAATTTTAAAAATTAATAAAACTGAAGAATACATGCAAATCCTTCCTCTGCCCCATTTTGCTTCCATAGAACTTTACTGCTCTATAATGATGATGTTATACTCTAGAACAGGAAGCCTCTAGAGTGCAAAGATGCTTCCTTTCCACTTTTTACATTAACCCATGATGCACTTAGAAATGCCTAAAATATCTAAGAGTTTGGTATATAATCAATACCTTTATGTTTTCTACCACACATCTGAACCTGTACTTCTGACATTTCTATTTTTATTGGGTATTAATTTCTGCCCTTGTTATATACAACAGTTGCATATATAAATGTGTCCCACAACAAATGTATTACTAGTTTCGTAACACATATTCATGCTGCCATAATAAATACAATTTTAAAGCATTGTTAAATCCATAGGATTTTATCATTATACATTCTTCACTCAACACACGTTCAACTACTGTCCCTTATATATTAGAAATAACTTCTCTAAAATATCCATAAAATATTTTGCATATTTAAAGCAATTAAAAAACATCTGGAGCCGGGCGCGGTGGCTCACGCTTGTAATCCCAGCACTTAGGGAGGCTGAGACAGGAGAATCGCGAGTTCAAAGCCAGCCTCAGCAAGGGCGAGGCACTAAGCAACTCAGTGAGACCCTGTCTCTACATAAAACACAAAATAGGGCTGGGGATGTGGCTCAGGGGTCAAGTGCCCCTGAGTTCAATCCCCGGTACC
>PVHX01001156.1:0-196708 GCA_004024805.1 Geosciurus inauris | reverse complement strand
ATACCTGAAAAATTCAATTCAAGATCTATAAAAAGAAAGAGCAGGTAATACAAAAGTCAGAATATTTTCCATCTTCTATTAAGTAAAAATAAAAAATCCATACACAAAATAGAGATCAGAGTCCAGTGAGCTACAATCACATGCAAATCTTGAAAGACCCACTTAATAGTCTGTTTTATATTCTCAAACCTAAGATCGTAGCCTCATGCTATTAGGATTTCCAAAATGTAAATGAGCAATAATGGATTGCTAATTATATTACACAAGTTGCTTATTTGTTGAGGACTGTAAGATAAAAGATAAAGAGCAACTTTATCATTTGTAGCTGTTGCTTTATAATGTCCCATTCAACCTAATGCCACTCTGGGTTATGTACAGTACTCGTATTGCCCCAATATCAATTCATAGCTGCCTTCACACTATCTTGAATTCATCAGTGTTAAATAGTTTCAAAGATACAAGTGTGTAGAATGACTTCAGTATAGAACTGAACATTTAGGAATACACCTCTACATGTATAGGAAGCGCTATCTTATCATAACAGCACTTTGAGATCCTTGATAAGGAAACAGGCATACAATTCCTAACTATTCTGTATTCCATGGGTCTTCCACAGTGCTAACATTTACCAAGGATTCTTACTTTCTCAATGATAGCCAGAGTAGGAAGTGTGCTTAAAACCCTAAATTAGCATCTGCTCATTATAGAATAGTTAAAGAAGAAAAACTGGTCAAGGTGGAAGGAAACACGAAAGAAAATACTCCCTACACCAAGAAGTGGTGTGCATACACACACACACACATGTTTGTGTATGTATATATGTGTGTATGTGTGTGTGTGTATCAAGGGCAAGAAAACAGACTCAAATGCCAGCCTAATTTCAGTACCCCAAACAACTCATTCATTTATTTACTTAATATTAACTGAACTCCTCTACACAGAAGGTACACTGCTAGTGAACATGGTTTGAGAGAGATGTGGGCAGACATGCAAGTCCTCAAAGTCCTTCAGACTCGCAAGGGAGACAATGAAATAATTATAATTTTCTTGAAATCTTATTTTCTTTCATCTGTAAAAGTTACAGGATTGCAAGGATTAAATAAAAGATGGTGCTGAAAGCAGGGCTAAGCTCTGTTATTGTGGAACTCCCTTTCCTCCTTGTGCCCTTCCTATGCCTTAGGACAGCTTTCCAGGTAGCAGAGATTTCCCTTATTTACTGTGGGACTTTGTCCTGTCATCATGCTAATGTAACTAAGCATCAGGAATGTTCCAATTCCTCAGTTAGGAAGCTGCAAAACCAAAGCCACAGTGAGAACTTAGCAATTAATCAATGATTTCTCTGCATTAAAAGATAGATGATGCAAGCATAGTGGTGAGAGTGAGATTGAGATTCGTGCGATCGCCCAAATTACTTGGGATGTCACAGTCCATTTCTTGGTGGTGGTTTTTGGCCTTTTAAAATTTTAGAATCAAGATCAAGATACATAATGTTAGGAATTCTGCCTAGTACTTAAAATATTTTGTATACTGAGATGTGCATTTACAGAAATGAAAACAATGTGAAAGGGGACAGAAAATATGCCAGCGGTATTTCAATGAATGAATTAGGCATGTCAATGAACACCAACTCTACACCTAGTTCAGTCCTCTTGATTTTATCAACAGTGCAAAACATACACCAATATATCATAACATTGAACAGAAAAAGCCAATGGCTACTTTTGTCATTATGACACTCTTTAAAAAAGAAATGATAATAATAAACTGTCAATGCCTATTTACATTTTTTTTTTCTTTTTCTGTGTGTGTGTGGTGCTGGGAATTGAACCCAGGGCCTCATCCTCTCTAGGAAAGCCTTTTATAATGTGAGCTACACCCCCAGCCCATTTACATTTTGGGAGAGGAGGAAATGGCAGATTTGTTATAGGCCTTTCCTAGGCTCATTCAGAAGGTATTCTTGCCACAACACAAAATTAACATGTTGTTAAAAATAAATTATAAACTGAATTAACAAGATTTGGTTTGAAAAACAGAATTTTGCTTTAATTATTATATGTTGAAAGAATTGTTACTACAAACTAGTATTCAATAACTAGAACCCCCAACTCCAAAATCTGCACCTTATAAAATGCAAACCATTTATCTACGTGTACAAAATTTACTCGATGTTACAAACTAAAATACCTCAATGTATACTGCTTGCTTATTAAAGAAACATAATATCCTTTAATATCAATAACCAAAATTAAGCCTTCTTCACAATAGGGTCTAAAATATTCTCTTCTTTAAAAAAGGTTCTTATGGTTTATGATCAATTAGAAAAATATCCAGGAACCCTGGGTGACAATTTCAGAAATGAATCTGTGACTCCCCTCAATTACTCCTACTACTGAGAAAAAAGTACTTAAAATAATGAAAAATCATTTCTATATAAAATATTCTCCAACTTGCTATGTGAGCCCATCCTGGCTACAAAAGGGCAGGCACAGTATCTTCTATGTGACTCATCTTTAGTACCTGGCACATAGCCTACCACATAAAATGTCTATTGAGGCCAGGTAAGGTGACACACACTTGTAATTTTGGCCCGAGGCAGAGGACTCCAAGTTCAAAAGCCAGCCTTAGCAATTTAGAGGCCTTAAGCAACTTAGCAAGACCCTGTCTCAAAATTTAAAAAAATAAAAGGGCTGGGGATGTGGCTCAGTGCAAAAGCCTCCTTGGGTTCAATCCTTCGTAAAAAGAAAAAAAAAAAAAAAAAGAAAAAAGTATGATTAAGTTGGTATGAGCTATTTTTACTGGAAAATGGGATTTCCCTAGTCAATTTCTATAGTTCCTTTCCATTTAAGGTAAAAATGAAAATACAAATGGGAGGCAGCAACTTTTTGTAGCGTACACGTACCTTCTCCCAGCTATTCAGCAAACACATCTAGACCCTCCTGTGAAGAGGTTTTACTGAAGATATAATCAAGCCTACTAATCAAGTAACTTTAAATTAAACAACAAGGAGATTATTTTGGGTGGATCCAATTTGCCCCATGGAATACTTTAAAAGAAGGCTTGAGCATTCTCTAAACTCCGGTACTAACAAACACCAATTCTGTGTTTTTGGCATTTTTCTTTTCCCCTTGGATATGCCTTCCTCAATGCTTGCTTTGTGAATTCTAAATCAGCCAGTATGAACAATTACATAAGCTGATTCCTCACAGTAAGTTTATGAATGCGCTCTACAACTTTTTTTGGTTGAAATCTCTAACACTTTCATTAAATTTCACCTTTATCAAAGTTTAAAAACAAAATTTAAAAGATCCCATAAAGCCACTAATGCCATAATTACTGCTTATGTCATGAACCCAACCTCACTCTGTACGTGCTTCAAAGTAGTCACAACGTGTTGAGAAGTGTGTTTAGACTAAATCAGTTAGAGTCCATTTCAGAATGTTGAAGACTTAGGCCAAATCCACAGAACTGGGAAAGAAACAAATACGTATTTTGATATGAAAAAATAATTTAAAAAATAAATATGCTGGATTCATCTTCGCTTAGTAAACATGAAAGCAGTTAAGATGGTAAAATTAAGTCTTCATGAAATAAGCCATCAAGATAGAAAAGGTGTATGGAAAGACCAAATGCCCTTAAATTTAACCAGGTACAAGTAATTCATGATAAATTTTCACAACTATGTTTTATCTGAAAGTCCCTCTATTGACATGTATGCATCAGTGTAGAGTGTGCCAAGTATCATACATGCATACACACTTCCTTTCTCAAAAATTACCTGAACACCAAAGGGAAGACAATCAAGAAAAGAACACACAAAAAAGATATTAACCTAACTAACATTCCAGAACACAGTACATTTAGTTTGCTACTATGCCATCATGGAAGACACTGTCTTTGAAAATAATTCCTTACAACAACTATCATATTAATCACAACAAGGTGACAAATTTGATTTGAGGTAAAAAAAAGTTTTAGTTATTTTAGCAATATAAATTGCTGGATTTAATTTGTCCTTAAAAAATACTGGCTAATCGGGCTGGGATTGTAGTTCAGTGGTAAAGTGCTTGTCTCATGCGTGAGGCACTGGGTTCGATCCTCAGCACCACAAAAAAATAAAATATTGTGTCCATCTACAATTTAAAAATACTGGCTCATTATCTATGCCAAAAAAGATCAACTATTTTGTATTGACTGTCTTGTAATAGTTTAATTTTTTTAAAGTTTCAGAAAATATCACTCCATAAAAGGAATAACCTGTTGCCATATCATTGGTATGGTCCCTTTTTCAAATTATTCTTTGTAAAAGGTCACATCAATTTATTTTTACCAGGATAAGTGCATAAGATAATTTAACATATGCCTGTTTTGAACATTTCAGATTCAAATCTAAGTTTATACTGAATCAAGTGTATTTGAGCAAATTTACTCATTTTCATTGCTGCTTATACTTCATGAAAAGGCTACAATTTATATTTCTCTATTTGATGTCACTTACGTTGTTGGCCAATTTTTTATTATAATGGACAATGTTCTTCTGACAACTCGATGGGCATCAAAGAATATGTTACTCTTATTAAACACACATGTGCATTCCCCCTTGAGTATTAATAAAGTAGCTTTCCATATGCTCACTGTTCACTTTTCACTCAGGTATCCTGTTCTTTCACCTGCCTGTTTGCTCATTTTAATATTTGATTTGTGGTCTTTAAAAACAATTTTTAGTGAATTATCTTCATATTCTGAATATATAACATTCTGTCCTGTATCCTCAAGTGCTTACTTAAGTCAATGCAATAGCTCTTCTACCAGAGGTTGAAGTTCTGTCTCTTCACTTTCAGGTGCTTTTTCTATCAGGAATATTTTGCATGTGTGAACCCTACCACCTTAATACCACATTTGGAATTTCATATGCCTCCTCCTCGTTTCAGGCATTCCTTTCCATGTACCCTTTCTTCCCACAACACACACATTCACCCCATGCTGAAATAGTACTTCATTCATCCAACCCCATAATAATGGAAACAACTATGAAAATAACAGGAGCTAAAGGCTCAAGACATGTCTCCAATTTTACTTTAGAATTGTTACAATTACCGTATCTTAAGAACGCTGAAATCAATTTATACCAAAAATAGGTCAGAATTTCTTCTTCTTCTTCTTCTTTTTTTTTTTTGGTACGAGGGACTGATCTCAGGGGCACTTGACCACTGAGCCACATTCCCAGCCCTATTTTGTGTTTTATGTAGAGACAGGGTCTCACTGAGTTGCTTAGTATCTTTCTTTTGCTGAGGTTGCCTTTGAACTGCAGAGCCTCATGCCTTAGCCTCCTGAGCCTCTGGGATTACAGTCGTGCGCCACCACCCCAGAAAGAATTTCTTAATAGATTTTACTGAATCAGAAAACAACGCCCTTAAAATAGACTTTTTAAAGTTATGTAGGTTTACAAATTTATAGCTCCAAAGTTATTCATTGCTTTTTTCATAAATTTTTTAAACATCTGTATTCTTTCTCCTTTGGTTCCTGATTCCACTTACTGTACATCACCTACCTAAGATACTTAGAGGCACCAATAGGACACAGCTGGCCCTGCCTAATCACTGTTACAATGACCCCAAGCAACCTTGTATGTTCTGAATGTGTAGGAGAGCAAGGGTTATGTATCTCCTCAAGTTGAGTAGTTTCTGTAGTCAGAGGCAACAAAGCAGGTTAAGGAGACCAGAGTGGGGAGATGTCTTGTCTACTGCTTGCTAATAAGGTGCTGAGACCCTGTTTTTATTCTAGACTCCTTTTCTGAAAAACCACATCCATTGGGTGAAAAGTGTTATTTTGCTTTGCAATGTCTTGTGTAACCCAGGATTCAGAGAATCAATGCAAACATGCTCACATTTTGCTCCTGCCTTTGCTGTGAGTAATAAAGTCTGGCTTCTGATCCAGGTCTCCGGTCTTCTGCCAGCACCAAGAAGCTGTGGCAGCAAGCTAAACTTTTAGTTTAGGAGGAAGATGAAAATCTCAGATCCCTCAACAGTTCTTCAAAACAGTGTATACAAAACCTGCAACAGCTTGGGACAAACTCTAGAATAATAATGAATGGATCACTCTTTCTAAATTACTGCATATCAATGGTCCTGATAGCACAGAATGCTACATGGCATAAAAACCAAGACTGAGGGAAAAGCTGATTTAAAAAAATGGCAAGAAATCTATTAATTAATTTCACTTATGTCTTCCCTTAACGTTTATTCCAGAATATGATGAAAAGACACTAGAAAAAGGTCTAGAAAAAAGTATTTCAAATAAACAAAATAAAATTCTGGGAGAACTGCAAACCTTTTGTCCATCTAAAGATATTTCAGTAACAAAATAATTCTGAAATTAATGATATCTATTCCAGTTTTGCTTCTCCTTATGTTTGTCAATTTTTAAAGAAACTTTAATCATCAATATGCTATCCAGTACATTTTTCTATTTACCAATTTCAGTCTTTGTTCCACTTATTTTCCTTCTTGATCTACTTCACTATTCTTTCTAGATTCTTAAATGAAAACCTGGCTCTCCCTTATAAGAAACCTTCAATTTTTAATTTCCAGCTGATACCCAGCTCAATTCCATTGTAATTTTAAAAAACACTAATTTTAGAGTTCCGAAATTGCTGAAGCTTTCTTATGGAGAAGCACATGTTCCACATACACTTTTTAAAGAATGCAAAATTATGTAATTGTTGAGTGCATTTTTTTTTTAATTAGGCCAAATCTGGCTAGATGTGTTATTCAGATCATCTATATTCTTAAAGTCCCATGCCCTCTTGTTCTAACAGTTATTAGGAGTTATACTAAATGTACAACTGTGGATCTATGGGTTTCTACTTCTGGTTCTGATAATTTCCATTTTACATACTTTTCAAGCCTTGTTCTTTGGTATATACAGATTTAGGGTTATAATCTGCTTTTGTTGGACTGAACTTTTCATATGCCTTACAATTTTCTACACAAGGAGTCAGGGTACCTAGAAGCGTCTGCACTTCTTCCTTTCTATTCTGTATGCCTTTTTCTTTTCCTTGTCACACTGTACTTTCTAGGACCTTCTACACAAACCTTAAGGGAAATGATGAAATCAAACATCCTGGCTTGCTTGTGAATTTAGGAGGAATGCATTTTGTGTTATTGTTGAGCATGACATTATTATATTTTTTCACAAATGAACTTTATCAAACTGAGGAAGTTTTCTTTTCCTTTAACTCTGTCGTAAATATGTACAGCGCTTTGGCAAATGCATTTTTATCCACCCACTGATGTAATTAACAGCTGCTTTATTTTCTGATATGATAAATGACACTAACTCCTATATATTAAATTTACCTTGCATTCTCACTATATGGCTCACTTGGTCATGTTCCTGGTGAACATTATGATGAGCATTTAAAAAGAAATGTGTTATAAGTGCATTAATCCACTTGAATAGATTAACTAAGTAGCAGCTGTAGGCAGGTAGGGTATGGCTACAGGAGACAGGTCACTGGGGGTGTGCTCTTGGGATTTGTAGCTTGCCTATGGTGAGTAGAACTCTCCCTCTGCTTCCTAATTGTCACGTCCTGAGCTGCCATCCTCCTCCATACCATTCCACCATGATGTACGGTCTCACGTTGAGCACAGAGAAATGAGGCTGCCCAAGTATGGACCAAGACCTCTGAAACCATAAGCCCCAAATAAACTTTTCCTCCTCTACCATGTTCTGAGTAAAACAACTTATTTTTTTTTCTACCCCAGTGGTTGCTCTGGAGGTTACAATATAAATCTGCAACTTTTCAAGGTCTACTTAAATACTTCACCACTTCACCTAATGTGCAGAAACTATGTAACCATGAAGGCCCATATTTACACACATATTACTTTAAAAAATAATCCTCCACAGGATAAGGACATTTTTATTAAGCAGTCATATATAATAAATAAGTATATTAAGAGGAGAAGTATCTTTTTCTGTTTACTCAGGTATTTCTAAGTAACCAACTCTCCATTTACTTTCATTTCTCTTTAGCTTATAAAATGCCCTTTCATGTTTCCTGGTGCTATCTCCTGGCAATTAGTTTTCTTTTTTTATATTAAATTTCATAATGGCTTTATTTCACCTTCTTTTTAAAGATATTTTTTACTGGTTATAGAATTTGGAACTGACAACTTTCACTTTTAAATTAGAACATCATAATTTTACACAGTAATTGGATTCATTTAGACAAAATCATACATGCAAGAAATGTGTCCCACCCTCTCCCCTTTCCTCAAATCCCTCTGTTCTCCCCTCCGTTAAACCTTCTTTTCTTCTATGTAAAACTGAAACTTCCTTTGGTATCTTTATAAATGTAACATTATTTTGTTTCAATTCATTCAATTTATCTTCCACTTTCCCTTCATCTCTCTCATTCTCCTACTCCAATGATCTTCCTTGTATCTTTTATGATATTCAATCCCCTCTCCCACTGCCTTTTTCCCCTTATTTTGCTTACATTTAGTTTTTAAAACATTTTGCTCTCTTCTGAGCTCTCTACTTTCTGATAAGCAGTCATAAATTAATTGTTTCATTGTCTCTTGCAGTTCTAAATTCGTCCTTAAATCTTTGGTGTTCAACAGTTTTATTCTGGTATGCCTCAATGTTTGTATCATTAATGTATGTACACTTCTTTGCGTTCATTCTGCTTGCTATTTGTTGGGTATCTTGAATCTGTACATTTATGTCTTTCACCAAATGTGTAAAATTCTCAGCCATTACTTCTTCACTACTTTTTCTTACTTGTAATCTCCTCTTTCTTGGACTCTAAATATGTGTATGTTAGACCATTCGACGTGCTATTCCCATTTTGAAAAAAATTTCCCCTCTCTTTGTTCTCTACAATGAGAAATTTTTATTGCTCTATCTTCAAATATCCATACTCTGTCCTGGCAGTTAAGTCTATGCAGTGAATTTATTTCAGATATTCTATTTTTGTTTTAAAATTTCCATCTGGTTCTTTTTATTGCATCCATTTCTCTGCTAGGACTGAGTAACTCTTCATGTTGTGTCTTATACCTCTAGAATTGTTAAAACAGCTGGTTCAAAAAAAACAAAAAAGTCTCCTTTAGTTCCAAAAAGTAGAGATAACCGTTATTGATTTTATTTTGAGAAGTGATTTATTTTCAAGGCTTAATTCTGAACTGTACACTAATTCCAGATTCTTTTGTTTTTCTTTTAAGGATTTTATTTTGTTTACTTTTGGTTGTTTTCTTTACCAGTAAACATAACTGTTTGAGAAATGCAAACTGGTTTCTTCATGCCAGCACTGCCTGGTCTCTATGTCACATTTTTAACCGAGATGCTTTATATCTGTTCTACACACGTGTCATCTGTTAGGATTTGGGGAGTCCCTTTTTCTTTCCTTTCCCCTTTTTGCAAAAAGCAGGAAGGATATGCCCAGTTGGAATCAGTGTCATTTACTGCGCTGCATGTCACAAGCCAGGCAAACAAGCATTTGCTATACTGACTCTGTCCTCTAAGGACTAACTCACTCAACCTGGATTCTGCTTGTGTTCTGCAATTCCTCCCTGCAGGACTCACTGACAGAAATTTACTCATTTGCTGCAGGAAGCAAAAGTCCTCAAGTTCTTACTTAACAATTCAAACACCTTTCTTTCATATGAACATCAACAGCTTAGTATTCAAACCATGAGGCTGCCTGTCCCCAGTCCAGTTAAAAGACACCCTTCTCCTTCCTCCTACCACCAGGGACATTTGTTTCCTAGATGGCAGGCATACCTATACACAGGTGACACAGCCCACTCAAGGTCCAGATTGCCCAGGCAAGACTGGTTTCAATACTCAATACCCATCCTCACAGTCACCTTCCTGACCATCTTCATCCTTAAATCACCCCAGAACGGAACGAGTCTTCCAGTTTGGTCCTTGCCTTACAGCAATGTGGTTTTGAATCACAGGGGATAAAAATACACACATATTAATGAACAATGCTATTGGCAGAGATGGCAATGGGAAGAGTGAAGGTGGGTGAACGGTAAGCTTAAAGCTTGATGTTGAGAGAACTATAACTATGTATGAAAATAGTAAAACTAATTCAAAATTATAGACCAAATAGTTCCAGCGATTAACTCAAATATAAAGCACTAAGGGTCACACTAATTTAGCATTCTGGAGTGGCTACAATGTGTCAGGTGCTGTGCTTTTACAGCAATTACTGGAAGCACACGCTCTCTCTGACACACTCCGTAGTCCACTACAGAAAACACCAAGTGCGTGAATGGAGACATGGGTGCGTTACGGGACTGATGTTGTGGAAAACAGCTATTCTGTCTGAAAATATTGCCCAAGATTAAAAAAAAAAATCCAGATCTAAAAAATAGGTTAGAGAGTGGAGACGTTTTAAGATCACAAATCGTGATTACTAATAATCACATAATTATTATTATTAACTTTTTCTTTAACCACAGAACACTCGTATACTCAGATTTCACTTGTTGATCCCTATATTTTCATAAATAATTCTTTAATAAAATAAGTGCATTAATTTCGGGCTGGGGTTATGGCGCAGTGGTAGCGTGCTTGCCTAGCATACATGAGGCACTGGGTTCAATCCTCAGCACCACATAAGAATAGATATTCTGTCCACCTACAACTAAAAAATAAATATTAAAAAAAAAAGTGCATTAATTTCACGCAACAACTGAAAAGGGTAAACCTCACAAGAATAACTGAAATAAGTCTCTGCTAACTTTGATAAAATTTATGAAAATATAAAGCTTTTTCCTCAAAATGCTAGAAAACACAACTTTAAGAAGGCCAAGAAAAATGAGTGATGTTTTTAAAATGTAGTTTTTAAGTTTTTGGATTCAAAAGTAATAAACTTTAACATGGGAGAGATTATCGAAATCATGCACAAAAGTTAAAAGTTTAAAGAGTAACTATATAAATTAAGTTCATTCCTAAATGCAATAAACAATCACAATTTTTCTCTTAAGACAGCAACTATAATGAAGCTTTCTTTTTAAACACCAAAACTTAAAATGGTAAACATTTCAGGAGTTTTTAAGAAATCAAAGTTAAAGTTTTACTCAATTACATAGTATATTTAATATTATTGGTCTCAGACTGATTATCTGTCCCCTCAGATAAAATGATCAAGAAGCATTTACTGGTACAACATTAATGAAAATTTTTAAAAAAAAGTTTTAAACTTGGTTCAGATTTAGAAGTCCAAATGAGATAAAATCTAAAAAGAGCCTTAACTAGTCTAAAACTCTGATAATTAGTGGCTATAAAACTTCCAAATGACATTTAAGAATCTTAACGTATTTTCTTTCTTAATAACTCTTTTGTAAGGCAGCAAGAGATAAATAAAATATTTAAGATTTATACCAGAAACCATAAAGGACACAACTTTTGGTAAAGTTTGTAATCACCAAAGGATTTACAAAAACCAAAACTGCCAACAAACAGCTGGAAAAATTAGTTAATTTTCTTCACCTTATGTCTTTCGAACAGATAACTGAGCACATTATAGCTGTTTAATGCAAGTTTTAATTGAGTGCTATCACTAGTGGGAAGAAAAGTGTGCAACCACTATTTTCCATATCAAATAAAGCAGATAATTAACAGCCATTCTGGCACAATTCCTTATCACCAAACACACAAAGGATACTAACTTCTCTCAAAGTCAATGCTCTCTTACCACAAAGCTGAGCTGGTGTTTCAGGGTCACATTTACTTCTTAATAACACAAGCATAAATTTACTGCTCAGTCAGACACCTATAATTAAACACAAGAAGACTATAATGCTAATATTCAGGCTAGCTTGCATGTAAGGGGTTCCCCCTCCTCCCTGAAAAGATGATTGCCTTTCATTTCAAAGTTTCAAGTAGCTACAGTTCACTTAGTTTTGATTACATAGCAATTAGATATGCAAATTTACAAGATCCGGAAAAATGCTTTTTCAAACACCAGATTGTGAGCAATCAGGCCCATTCTCTTCTCTTGTATATATGAGCACCTCATTAAACAACTATTGTCTAAATAACATCTCTACCTGAATGCCTTGGTTTTTTTATTTTTTTTAATGTTAAAAACATTCAGAACACATCTGTGGACTCCGTCTCGTGATGACCAAATGAGCTTCTATATGCAAGTACTGGGCAGGGTATATGGTAGGTAACTGAAGGAAAGAACACACTGAAATTCACACTATCTATTGAGCGTTGGATACTTAAAAGTTTGTCCTGAAACCTGTTTAAAATTTAAAATGTAACTAAAAAATTCCTTTTATTAAATGACATCTATTACTAACAAAAAATATTACCAAGAACTACCAGATATTCCAACTACTTGACTGAAAACAATTTTCACCTTACTTTGCAGGTTTCCATTAAAAGCTAGAGTGTAAAAAAAATCCTGCATATTTTGGAGATGAGGCAAAAACATTTATACTTCATGAAGATCAAAACTATCAGTTATATGTGTGGGTGTGATTTTAAAAACTAATATCATCACTAATGTTCTTTGCAAAATGTTACTTACATATTATCCCTAGTTTGGCAAGCAATTTTATTTTTAGGTTTCTTAACCTCAACTCCTATTCAAGTAACTTGTAAAGTGCTTTTTGGCTCTTCTCTCCCCATGATTTAAGTCCTATTCAGTCTGTATTTAAATAAACTTTTAAATATTTCTTCATCATTTGATACTTCTACACTTCAGAAAATATAAAATTGGCTAAAATTCTATGTTAAAAATTTTTTTAAACAGGCACCAATTAATTATGTCCACATTTCACTGAGGAAATCAGTAATATAAATTATTACTGCTGGAGACTACAACCTGGTAAGGAAATAAGAGCAAACAACATAATCGACAGGAACACCACACTGTATATGAGAACAAGTGCTCTAGAAACCCAGCAAAAGCAGCTTAGCAAAGCCTAAAGTAGTTGAAGGTGCTGAATTATGAACCTTGAACAAGACTCCTTCCTATTCTTGGCCATCATCTCCACCTCAACAATGGCAATAGTCCAGTAATGGATCCCTTTCTTCCATGTCTAATCCATTCCCCAGTGCTCCAAGAGAACTCCTCTTTAAAAGAAAATAAACACCATGTCATTCCTCAGCTTAAAACCTTCAATGACTCCCTAAGTTGTCTCTCAATAAAAATCAAACTCCTGACCATACCTACAGGAAACAAACTGAACACAGATTTACTTCAGATCTTCCTACAGTGACCTCTCATCCTAATCTCAAGTTAGATGTCACTTCCCCAGAGAAACATTAATTTTTATGGGGGGAGGGTGGGTATTGGGGCCTATAAGAACTCAAGGGCACTTCACCACTGAGCTACTTCCCCAGTCCTTTATTTTTTTTATTTTTGACAGTCTTGCCAAGATGCTGAAGCTGGCTCAGCATCATTGTGATTAACCTCGGATTAAAGGTATGTGTCACTGCATGCAGCCTCAGAGGGTCTTTATTTGGCCACCCTAGCTAAAAGCACTCTACCCAGATCACATTTACTATTATCAGATATTATTCTTTTCAGAGCACTCACCACTGTCTGAAACTGTCCTGTTCATTTACTTGGTTGTTTTTTGTCATCCTAAGTTATACTCAAGGAGATCAAGAACCATTTTGTGTCTCACTCAGAGATACACACACACACACACACAAATTTATTTAATAAATCTTGAAAGGAAGAAAAATATTCCAAGTGGAAAATGCATATATAAGGAGTAAGAATGGCTTGATTCTTAGGAGGTAAGCAGATAGGAAAAACACTGAAGGTAGTGGGAAAATGTGTATTTTGCACATAATGCAAAAAGTAAACTACACAATTATCAAAAGCAATTTTAAAATGTTGTCATTAAAATTCTTTTTAAAAGTACAGTAATTGAGAATGTGAGTAGAATTTCTAATCCTATCCTATAGAATAAAGTAATTTCTAAAAAGATTTAACTGAATAAATTAAACTAAAAGTACTAAATAGCAAGTATCTGTAAACTAATGGAAAACACTGTCATGCATGACATTAAAGACAGAATCCACAAAATATAATAAAGTTTTCAGTTATTCAATTGATAATCTCTTCATGCAAAATAACTAAGCAGAATTAAAAGCCACATTATTCCTCCCTTTAACACATAGTTGCTGAGTAGAAACCACCTGGCAAGTAGACAGGGTAGCTATCAAAAGACAACTCTGGGGAGCTGGGATTGTAGCTCAGCGGTAGAGCGCTTGCCTCGCATGCGTGGGGCCCTGGGTTCGATCCTCAGCACCACATACAAAGCAATAAAATAAAGACATCGTGTCCGTCTACAACTAAAAAAAAATATTAAAAAAAAAAAGACAACTCTGCTCTCAAGAAGCATGACTCCTGGTGAGGGTGGCGAACAGAATAGATTTAGAGCATGCCAGGGGTATTGACAAAACTAAAATGCAAACTACAGAGGCAAAGGGCAAAAGAACAGTGCAAAGGCCTCAGGTCCACTGTTTTCTGGGCCAAGTGGTGATGCAAAGTCTCTGAACAGAGACAGAACTCAAGTTTGAAATGAAGTGAGGGATCAAGTCACACAGCTCCCAGGGGTAGAGTATTACAGGCAAAGAGAACAGCAAGACCAAAGCCCTCCAGTGAAAGCAGAGAAGACAAGACTAGGAAGGCCTGTTACATGAAAATACACTGAAAGTTATTTTTAAATTCACTATGGTTGCTGGGGACAACCAGAGAGGAAAAATGGAAATAAGGACATCAGAAGAATCCTGAGGAAAGGTACTATGCAGATACCTGAGCCAAGGAAGCCAGCCTGGGTTCATATGGTGCCTAAGTAACTCCCTAGCCAGAGAGGGTTCTTTACCTTCCACTTCCATATCTATAAAATAAGGATAACTAGAGCAGCTACCTTACAGGGAAGTTTTGAGTTTTAATTAAATGGGTTAATTCACATGCATTTAAGCAGTGCCTTAATCACAGCTCAGTGTGTTATAAGCTTTAACAAGAACATCATCAATCCATTGTCTCTACTACCACCAACCACCACCAAACAAGTAAGGGGGAAAAAAGAGTAAGCTACCTAGAAATCACAGGAGAGGAGAGGAAATATACATTCTAAAACTGACAAAGGCAAGGGATTATGGTAATGAAAGATCTCTATCGGAGATGGTAAGTAACATCTTCATTATGACTGAATGTTTGCAAAGGCAATGATAGTTAAAAATAACAACCCTAAAACCATGTAGCAAAAATCTATTGGGAAAAGTTTCCAAGTACCTCTCATTAGATAAGTTATAGATTTTAAAGGAAAAAGGGTTCCCTGTATTTTACAAAAATATGGCTGATACTAACCAATTGATCAAAGTTAATACCACCAGACATAGGGGAAACTGATACCACCTAAGTGCTCTTAAACATGATGTACAAAGGGCACCGAAACACATTCCCTGACTCAACGCAGGAGAAAAATAAAAGACAAACCCAATCATGAAAGGCTTTGCAACTATTTCCAAATAGAGACTAAGGGATACAGCAAATAAATAAAATGAGTGATCTGGAATGAAATCTGGGTAAACGAACAAAAAAAATTTTTACAATGAATGAAAAATTGAAGATACCTGAACTTAGAATGTCTATCACTAATAATACTGTCAACAATATTAAATTTTCAGAATTTGATAATGTAACTGGATTATGTAAGTGTGTGTCCCTATTAGGAATGATATATCAGAATATCTATAACTTGTTCTCAGTTCAGCAAACAAAAAAGTAATAAATATTTTACACATATATGCAAATGTACACACATGCATAGACATGCAAGGTTAATTCTCACTGTCTGGGTTGCAAAATAACCAGGAATACTGAATTAGCAAATACTGAACCACTACTCTTCAAGAAAATAAAGGGTCAGTCTCCCACAAACCTCTGGTCACATTTTCACTAACCTATCATTACATAACTAACTCTCTTACGTGTTTCTCTTCACAAACATCTCTCTTTTAACACATACTGCTGATTCATTAATACCAAATAAACAACCAACAGTCCTACATAGCTCATGCCTGAACTAACCTTCTCTGCGTAAGTATTTTCTCTACAATGTACAGCAGTCTTTTTGCTCACAGGAACACTAGGCAAGCATCTCAGCACTATGCTTGGGGGCCATAGTATTTTAACCAGCAAAATCACCAACAAAGAAGCACAATGTAAAAGAGATGGCACTAAATAGACCGTGAAAGGAATACTTGTTCACAATGTAAAAGCCAAAGCCAGAAGGCAATGTCTCATCTTGTTCTATCTCAGCTGGGAACAAGAGCAGCTGGGTAACTAGATGGGGGCGGGGGCCACCTGTTCTATAGGTGTCCGTGAATAACTATCAAAGTGTCACAAGTACTATTTTGGAGGTACAAATAAATTTAAGCAAGCAGGTAAAACTGCAACATGTGTGTGCCCAAAATGGTACAAAATGTTAATATATGGCAAATCTAGATCAAAAGTACACAGGAAATCACTGTACTACTCTCAGGATTGTTACATAGATGTACACACATATATGTGCCTTTTTTTGAAATGAGAATTAAACGAAAATTCAAAGTAGGGGTTTAGGAGTGATAACGATGAACTGGCAATACCCAACACTAATATCCAATAAATAATGTATTATTGAAAGATTTGACCCTGTTAACCAAAAGCATGCAAGTTAACACAATGGGTTTTTTTCCCTAAAAAGTGGTAACCCCAATCTTAGTGAAGAGTCATTTTATAAACATTTTCATTTCCTCTTGAAAAGGCTTATTATTTCAAATAGCACTGCAAGGCAATTTTGACAATGCCTTTCAACTAACCAATTCCACTTCCATAAACTTCAAATTTTCATAGTAAAATTATTTTTACAACTTCAATATACAACATACCTCAACACATATGTAGAATTAAGTAATTTGTAGCCATTAAAAAGTGTGATAGCATCATGTACAACCCCAAGAATGGGAAGTTATAGTCCACGTGTGTATGTCCAAATATATTCTATTGTCACGTTTAAAATGAATAAGAACTTCAAAATTAATAAATAAGGTGTGAGAGTAGAGTTTTATGGAAATAGATAAAATATTCTTAAGCAAAACATGGCAAATTTAGGTCAAGGGTATACAGGAAGCCATTGTACCACCCTCAAAAATGCATGTGATATCAAAATATACATGTGCATATAAATATGTACATAACAATAACTTACATTAGGGGAAAATTATGGTTTTTAAAAAATAAACACCAGTATTATTTAATTTTTTCTACATTAAATATAAGACTTTCATAATTTAGAAAAATTTATTTACTTTATAAGACAACCTTTACATTTGCTTTTATTACTTGTGACTTCTTTTAAAGTTGTAATGTCTTTTAAATCCTAAATATTTAAACATGTTGCTGTTCAACACTTGTTCATATTAACACATATTTAAACATCCATGCTAAATTGATTATTCATTTATTTTTCAGTGATTCATAACCTAAACATAACTTTCCACTAAGAAATAAATCTCATTAGTTAGTAAAAGGTGAAGTCATACAAAACATTCTTCACATTAGATGTTAAATATTTTCTATGAAATGAATAGTTTTGTATATTTAGAGTACATTATAGTCATTCTAATTCAGCAAAACCCCAAATTTAAAAATTCATAATGTATTTTTACTGCTACCTGCTATAATTTCTATTTAAGTCTTTTTTTTTTTTTTTTTTTTTTGCTACTGGAAATTGAACTCAGGGGCACTCGACCACTGAGCCACATCCCCAGCCCTATTTTGTGTTTTATGTAGAGACAGGGTCTCACTGAGTTGCTTAGCACCTTGCCATTGCTGAGGCTGGCTTTGAACTCGCGATTCTTCTGTCTCAGCCTCCTAAAGTGCTGGGA
This sequence comes from Geosciurus inauris, assembly GCA_004024805.1. Lineage (NCBI taxonomy): Eukaryota > Metazoa > Chordata > Mammalia > Rodentia > Sciuridae > Geosciurus > Geosciurus inauris. The sequence continues at coordinate 178,789 of PVHX01001156.1, read as the reverse complement.
CTTAAGCCGGGCTTGCGCCATGGAGCCTGGCTTAAGTCTTATTTTTAAGAACTAAAAATAGAGCTTAACATGGTGACTTGGAAGTCACCGTGTGACGTGGAAGTCTGATGCAAGAGGATTGCAAGTTTTGAGGGCAGCTTCAACAACATCATGAGGTCATGTCTCAAAATGAAATAAAAAGGGCTGGGGATGTAGCTCAGAGATAGAGCACCCCTGGGTTCCATCTCTGGTTTAATCCCCAGTACCAAACAAGAGAGAAGAGGAGAAAAGGAAGAGAAGGGAAGGTAAAGAAGGGAGGGACACGGAGGGAAGGAAAGGATTAAAAATATAAATCACAAAATGAATTTCAATAACCCGGGGGTCACAGTTTTAATTTTTTAGACCCACAGGCTATGATATCATCCTGGCTCCATGACACACTGATTTAAAAATAAAAAGGACTTGGAGGGGTGGGAAGTAGTTCAGTGGTAGAATGCATACTTAAACATGCACAAAGCCTTGGTATTCAATCCCCAGCACCAAAAATATACAAATACTAGAAATTAAACATGTCTTCAAAATCAAGAGTTACCAATTACATGTGCTTTAAAATCAAAATGATAATGTTTTAGAATAAAAAGCAACATAACAATAATAAGAGTCTTCATAACTGAAGGAGTAAATAGAGAAAAAAGCTACAATAGAATGGGATGGCTCACTAAGCTTGCAAAAATGCCTAATTTGTTGTAAACATGACTAAAAAATTACCTGTTTTTCAACTGGAGTTCCTTGTTAAAGGATTTAAAAAAGAAAAATCAAATAATGTAGCATAATGATACACACATTAAGTAACATCCCACTACCAATTCTGTTAACACAGAACTGAATCCTCTAAAACAATAAATTTTGGTTTTGTACAACTACAAGGTGCTCAAATATTCCTTAAACTGACTGCAATCCAATCAAGACTTAATTTTAAAAGGCTCATTAAGAGCATCTAGTAATAAAATGGACTCTCCCTTTTCACTGAAACTCATGTCTCATTTCATTAGACATGGACAATTAACTCATCCTTGTATTAGGTCTATGGCAGAGTAATTAGCTTAAGTTTTACAGGTTACTTAATGTGTTACTTTGCTTTAATAAACAGTTTTTTCTCTCACTGGGTCCATCTTTTTTACTCCTCAAAGACTGTCTCACGAATTTTAATAACTGCATTTTCACATAACTAGAGTATTTCAAATCCTCTCAATCTTTCTTAACAATTAATGTAGGCAACACATCAACTCTACTCCGTAAGAGCAACTGTTGAGATACTATAGAACCTGAAACACACATTTAATTTTTATCACATTGCTTAATGCTCTTCTTTCTTCAAGCAAAGCTAAGTTATGTGCAGTCTATAATAAACATGTAATCAGATATGGAACTGATTACATGTAATCATTTAGTCAATACTCTAAATTTTACTTTTTTTTTTTTAATATTTTTTTAGTAATAGATGGACACAATGTCTTTATTTTATTGCTTTGTATGTGGTGCCAAGGATCAAACCCAGGGCCTCACGCATGCGAGGCAAGCGCTCTACCGCTGAGCTACAATCCCAGCCCCTCTAAATTTTACTTTAAAAAGCACACATGAGGAGGTGAGAAATAAGAACAAAAGGAGAGGACAGGCCACTCTGGAGCTAGTATGTAGTCCTGAAATAGCAGATCATGTCACAAGCTGTATTCAAACCTGAGATGCTGGAAGTACACAGCCTGTGAATACAGAAGTCTAGCAGGTTAAGAAAATTTTACAGCATTCTGAGTTTTATGTCCACTGATTTTTAAAAAGCTTTAAATAAGATTAAATTTATGTCTTAAAACTCCATTTCTCTGACAACTAATTTCATTGTATTTTACAAAAAGATTATCTATGATGGATTAGATTTTTTAAGTGATCTTTTTACCACAGAAGGCTTGAAAAAGCAAGAATTTAATGTCTTCCAGAAAGATTTTCCTCTTAAAAAACAAACTAATCAACCATTTTTAAGATTGAATTTAATACCATATGACAAAAAAAAATACTGAAGTTTCTAGATAATTTTAGTTAAAGCAAGACAATTTTAAGACATAAGCACTGCCAAATATATCACAAGTGGTAAGGTTTAAGAGATTATACATGTTTGTATATATAAATGCAAAGTAGAATAAAGGTCAGAGGATTGCTAGGGAAGTTGTTTGTTTTTTTATTTTTTTAAAGTTGTCAATGGACCTATGTTCGTTTATCTGCGGTGCTGAGAATCGAATCCAGTGTCTCACACACACTAGGCAAGCGCTCTACCACTGAGCCACAACCCCAGCCCCACTAGGAAAGATTTTAATGTTCCCAGCACAAACAAATTTGAGATGACAATTACCCTGATTTAATAATCACAAATTGAATACATGTACTGAAATGCTACACTGTACACAACACATAAATACGTACACTTGTGTGTCAAAGATAAAAAATATATTTTAAAGAAAACATCAGAGGGCTGATGTTTTGAAGGCACCAGTTTTATGACACTGCAAGGAGGAACTTTCCTCTAAGCAGAGTTGTCTAAGACTTCATCATTTGTTTGTGGCCTCTGGCCACTTTCTCCTCCTTATCCTCAGACACCAGCCTTATCTCCAAGGCCAACATGTCTTCTCCTACAGAACCCCAAATGTTCCACTGCAACAGGCCAACCACCCACACTACAATATACACTAGTTGATCCTGTTTACAATGTCTATAATGCCGTATTTCACTTGTTTGCTTAGAAAATTCTTAATTCAATCAATCCGACTCGACTTTCGTAAGACCTCTGACTATAAAAAGAATTCTAGGCACACGCTAGGCAAGCGCTCTACCACTGAGCCACAACCCCAGCCCCACTAGGAAAAAGACGTTAATGTTCCCAACACAAACAAATTTGAGATGACAATTACCCTGATTTGAAGTCACAAATTGAATTACCCACTTTTTGACCTCTTACCAAAAAATGCACATCCTTTACTATAGCTATCTACAACACTATGTCTTTGTTCGTGGTCAATATGAGGGTCTCCCAGGGGTCTAAGTACCTTAACAGCAAAGACCATAGACATTTAAAAATATAGCCAGAGTGCAAGTCTGTAATCCCAGCACTTTAGGAGGCTGAGACAGGATTATTGCGAGTTCAAAGCCAGCCTCAGCAATAGCGAGGAGCTAAGCAACTCAGTGAGACCCTGTCTCTACATAAAACACAAAATAGGGCTGGGGGTGTGGCTCAGTGGTTGAGTACCCCTGAGTTCAATCCTTGATACCCTCCCCCCAAAATTAAAAAATATAACTGCTGCCTAGGAAAAGTATTAAATTATGAAGGAATAAAAACTGTAAAACTGTCTATAGTATGATCAACTGAAATACTGCAGAATATCACAAAAATGGCTGGACTCCATGACATATAAGGTTACAGTTTATACATTACGTTTCATAGTTATACTTCTAAAGCAACTGATCTGTCTCCATAAGTAAAAAACTACTAATCAAACAGATTCATGAATGTCTATAAGTAAGCAATTGATAAGATTAACAATGTAAGAGAGAATCTGAAACAGTTGCTACCCTCCAATTCATCTTTCCAAAAGGTACTGATAAAGGAGGTAAGTGAGGACAGATGCAGCATGGTGGGGAAGCAGGAATATTTAAGTGCAGGGAGAAAAACCATTCCTCCCAAGGTACAGCCTTTCACAACTAAGTGTTAATGCCAAGTCTTAAGCATAACCACTTGAAATACCTGCTCTCCTATGCAAAACAGTATTCTTGGTAAATACCATTCTTGGTAAAATCAAGTAATTTCTATATTCTGTGGTTCAGATGAGGAACCCTTGTTAGAAGGCTTACAAACTAGTAGAAAAAAATTATAGCACATCACCTCTTAAAATCATCTTAACTAGTAACTTAGAGCCAGCCAAAAGTTATTACAATCATGTCCCATAACATCAGTTACAATACTATTTCAACCATGTCTATTACTTATAAATGGGTTCAATCAGAAAGTAAGGAACACAATACAAATGACTAGTTGGGAAATGTGAAGATGGATATATTGATCACAATGATAATGACTTTTATATACACATGGACAGATATAAATACATGTGCAAGTTTCTATAAAAATGTCTTTAATAGACGCTCAACCTCCTATATAACATATAAAAGTCTGTTGGTGAAGCTGTGAGAAAATTGGTACTCTCACACTACTTAAAGCAATGCAAAAATCAACCCCCAGAGAGACAAATTTAGCACTAGCTAGCAAAATTACACATTGCTATAACACTTCAATAATTTTATTTCAAACATAAACTAGAAACTACATGTGAAGACATGTATAAAACATATTCAAAACGGTACTATTCCTATGTATAACAGCAAAGACCAGAAGCAATCTAAATGTTCAGCAGTAATGTGACTGTTTTAAGTGATTTGATGGTACACCCACACAATGAAATAGAATGAAGTTATTAAAAGGAGCAAAAACTGTCTGTATAGATACACTCCTATTAAATGTCAATGGCATACTGTTAAGTGAAAAAATAACATACAAATATTGAGTATATATGAATCTATGAAAGGAGTGAGAAGTTACATACACATGCACAACTAGTATGTAACAATGTTAAAAAAAGAAATGCAAGGATCAACTAAAAACTAAAACTTTAAAGCCTATCCAAATGGCAAGAGACCGAAGAGATAAAGGGGCAAGGATAAAAGCTAAACTTTGGAAAGAAATGATTTTTTGAACCATGTAAATACTTTATAAACAGGAAAATATTTTAAGCAATTACTAAAACTAGTAAACCAAGTACAACAAATGAACTTAACAATAGATCCAGACGATAGCACCATTACATATTGAAAAATTATTTTAGGCATTTTAAAACGTAGTAATTTGTATCTTTAATGAAAAATAGCTTAGAACAGCAAACAAAAGGAAGACAGAATTTTTTTTCACTAACTATATTGTTGGAAGTAGTATTTATATTTTGATTCTGAAACTGTTTCTTAGAAAAAAGCAAGTGAATCATTATTTTGCATTATCAGGAACCAACTAGAATTTTTTAGAGGGAAAAATATGACAATTACAAGATTAATTAAATAAAAATACAATACTCCTGAATTTGAATGACAATAAACTTGTGAAAATGTGTTTGTGTGTGTGTACGCTTGTGTATGTACTCTTTTCACTTTTCCCCAGCTCCATCATTAAAAGGTCTACAAATAATGAGTATCACTGTAGTCTAAAAGTAAAAAGGATTCTTAAAAAAATTGGCTGAGTTCAAGTCTCGGAAATAAATCTCACAAGATGAATCTAGACTATCTTATCACATTTGAAAAAAGTTACTATTACCATTCACTAAGATTCTGTCAAAAGGTTTTAGAAATCAACTTGAGGTAGCTCCCACTGGACAAACATTTTGAGCACTAAAAACTGAAACATATCAAAACTATTTAAATGCATTCACAATGCTACTCAAAAAGAAGACAAATAATTCATTCTTCACCCTTGGAAGATTCTTGGGAAGCAATCATCTTTTGAAGCTAGTGAATGAAGATTTGAGTATTTATTCAATCTTTTTTTTTTTTTAAATAAAGACTATATTTTACAAATACTGATGAAGAAAAATACAACTGTTTTGCAACTCCTGTGAAATAAAGGACCCAGAAAATAATCAACAATGACTGCTAAGATCAGAAGAAATCAGACTTTATGTACATTACAACACTACTTATAAAATATTTTTTCAAAAGAAAGAACAAAAATGAAGCAAGGAGGGTGGGAGATCTTAATGTGAAGAAACCTTTCTCACTACGAATTTACAAGAAATATAGGTGACAAAGATAAATGTTAAAATGCCGCCACAAAAATGTAATCAGCAAAATCTATGTGAGTTCTTCAGAACAAATCACCCAGTACCTTTACAAATACCAAAAAAGGGACTAATGGGGGGACTGGGAGAGAAGCTTAAGAGCTCTATCCATCAATTGCAATGTGCATGATCTTCATCTGAATGCTTATTCAAATAAAACATTTTAAAAAGCACTCAGGAGATAGGAAGAAAACTACGAGCAGAACTACATATTTGAAGATACAAAGTATTTTTTTGGAGAGAAAAAACATTAATCATTAAAGAGTTCTATATTAGAGATGACAAACTAAAATATTTACAGTGGAAATTATATGTCTAGAATGTGCTCCTCCATTTGGCAGGTAGTGTGATAGGAGGAGGCAGATAGCAAACTAGTCAGAGTGCTCCTGAAAGAAGTCAGACAGATAGGCAAGGGACAGTCCATAAGTCAGAAGCCTTTCTCTTACATTTTTTTCCACTGAGAAAAAAATTAAAATAATAATAAAAACTATACTCATGATAAGTTTTTTCTGGGATTCAAGTATCCAACAAGATCAATAAAGCAAATTTGAACTATACTTAGTACTTGATGTCATGCCACTGGCTATCCAAGCCACTATGGTATGTCAACCACAAAAATCAATTACAAATTGCTCAAAAAGCAATAATTTATTTCATAAAATATTAAATTTTAAGATCTTTCCCTTTAAAAAAAAAAATCAAGGAAGTTTAGTTTTGCATATTGCGGTCCAACTGGCTATTATACATTCAGCTTAACTACCCAGTAAACTGAAATAGGATAGAAAGAAGTGTTGTAGGGAAAAAAGCTGATTACAAAGCGATATATATATATATATATAACATGATACACTTTCTGGAATACATGACTGTATGTGTATAACTTCATAAAGCAAAAGCTGGAAGACATCCCCAAAACTGTCAACAAGGACAGTCTGTACAGTGATAGAATTTTAGGTACCTCAAAAAAAATGTTTTTAAAAGACCATTTGGTACTTTTCAACTCTTCTAAAAGTATCACACATTCATAATTAAAACATATTTTAAGCCTAAGAAATAAATAAGGCCAAGAAATTTGTGCTATGAGATACCTGAAGTTTTATAATGTATAGAAAAGGATCTTACAAAATTATTATCTTAAAAATGATCTTATAAAATGCTCTACTTAAGTTCTTTTAAAACAATTCAAGAATTACACCTGTTTGCCCTTATAAAATATGCCTCTATAAAACATTTCATGAATCATGTTCCACAAAGCACTGTAGTTCCTCAATTAGTCACAGGCACATCCTAAACAAAGAACAGACTGTAGGCAAATATATATGGAACACAAACGTTAAAAACGTGAACTAAAATCATCAACAATTTATGGGATTTAAAATTTGAAGCCCACATTCACAAAAATGACTCGTAGTAAACTTGAATTTGAATATTCAGTAAGATATATACATTTCTTATCTAGAGCAGTCTTTAGTTAGAAATAAGGAAAAGGACTGGTTCCTGTTATCTCTTTAAGCTTCCATTCTTATGGTTAAGAGTACACCAGATCTTCTATGGATGTCCCATGGTCTAAATTAGATCCTGCAGATCATAAAGGTGGCACTGTGGTTAGCAGCCCTAGAATGGCCGCCTGTTCCTTAGTGCACACCCTGCACTGCAAGCACAATGTTCTTGCTAGGACAGCTACAATTGCCAAGTCTCTGCCAACTTCCAGAGGACACAAGTGCAGGACTTCACTCTGACCAACTGTACACATGTCATCCATCAATATATATGACCAAAGGGGATGAGGAGGAACAGCAGAAAAGTGAGGCAGGAATCCATAAGGCTGGTCACTTATTTCCCTTCTGCTGAGGACAGTTACGGTCTCAGAGAAGAGCTCACAAATTTGTAGACTGATAGACAAATCTGCAAATGACGTTCTGCAAAAAACATTCATATAGACTCCCAATAGGTAGACTTCACTTACCATTATAATGACTATAATTCCATAACAACTTCTCAACTATCTAGTTATACACAAAACACTGTTCTGTTTTAATAAGTTACATGCTTCCAAATGACACACTAATACCAGCTGACTGCCACCTATGTTTCTGAGATTGGAGTGTTCCTTCCAACGTAAATGTTTTCCCCACAGACCTCAAGGTGACCGCTGAAGTCCTCTGCTATTTCAAGTAAAAAATTGTGATTACTTACTTTCCCTAAATTACTTATCTTGCAACAGGCTATGCTCAAGTATGCAGTTTTCCATTAGAAAACATGAATTAAATCTTTGGGGAAGGATTCTTGAAAATCTAGGGAATGACTCTCTAGGCTCGAGCACCCCTAAACTGAATTTATGAAATGCTCCAAAATGCAAAACATTTGGGATGCTCACATGATGCCAACAGTGGAAAATTCCACACAGAAACTCATGTGAGAAGATGCAGTTAGAAAGTAGGCCATGTGTGGTGGCTCATGCTTATAATCCCAGTGGCTCGGGAGGCTGAGGCAGGAAGATAAGTTTAAAGCCAGCCTCAGCAACTTAGCAAGGCCCTAAGCAATTTAGCAAGACTCTGTCTCAAAATTAAAAAAAATAAAAGAGGGCTGGGGATGTGGCTCAGTGGTTAAGCACCCCTGGGTTCAATCCCTGGTACCTGAGGAGGAAGGGAAGGCAAAGGAGGGAGGGAAGGAAAGGAGGGACGAGAAGGGAGAAAAGGGAGAGAAGTGAGGGAAGGAGGCAGAACACTGCTGTATGCGAGCAATCTCCTTCAGACCATGTATGTAAAATGTATACCTAAGTTTCATGTTTAGACAGGGGTTCTATCCCCAAGATATTTCATTATACATGTTTGCAAATATTTCAGAATCCAAAAAAATCCCAAATACTTCTGTTTTCCAACAAGCCTTCATTGGGTCTAAGTGGTTAGAGTGGCTCACAGAACTCAGGTAGAGATCATCTGTATGATACCGTGTGTGGTCTTCATTTTCTGCCAACACAGGCCCTAATAAGTGTGTCTGTTTATATACTAATGAGATGACTAAAGGCTAAAGGGCTCCTGGGTGGGTCTGGTTGTCAGGGAAACCCAGTAATGAAGGTGGAGACTTTTAGTCCCACACTCAGACCTCCAGAAAAGAGAGAGGGGCTGAAGGTAGAGTTAATCACCAAGTCATCAAGTGTGCCTCCACAATGAAGCCTTCAAAAAGAAAAACAAAACAAAAACAAAAAACCCAAAGGGACAAGGTTTAGAGAATTCTAGGTAGTTCCATGCATGGAAGGAGAGGGCATAGAAGCTGCACCCTTCCCCCATTCCTGGACCTATGCATCTCTTCTATTGGACAGTTTAAATGTACCCTTTTAATATCCTTTATAGGAAACTGGTATACACTGAGAAACCTGTGTTCCTGAGTTCCATAAGGTACTCTAGCACATTAACCAAACCTGAGGAAGGCTTCTCAGAAAACAGGTTTAGAGCTGACTGGTAAGAAACACAATCAAAAGTGAGGCTTGTGGGCTGGGGTTATGGCACAGTGGTAGCGTGCTCACCTAGCACGCGTGAGGCACTGGGTTCAATCCTCAGCACCACATAAAAATAAAATAAAGATATTCTGTCCGCCTACAACTAAAAAATAAATATTAAAAAAAAAAGTGAGGCTTGTAATTCTGAAGTATGGTGGGGCAGGGCAGAAGCAGTTTTGAGGGACTGAGTCTATTACTGTAGAATCTGAAACTATATCCAAGTAGATAGAGAACAAACTGAACTGAACTATAGCACACTCAATTAGTGTCACATGGAGAACATACTGGTTGGCTGATTGCTGAGAGTGAGAAATCCCCAGACTTCTGATGTCAAAAGTGCTGTGATAGAATAGCTAAGCCATGGAGCCAACCTGGGTGCCCTTCAACAGATGAATGGATAAACAAATTGTGGTATATATACACAATGGAGTATTACTCAGCCATTAAGAAGAATGACTTTCTGACACTTGCTGGTAAATGGATGGATCTGGAGACCAGCATGCCAAGTAAAGTAAGCCAGTCCCAAAAAATTAAGGTCGAATGTTCTCTCTTATATGTGGAAGCTAACACAAAAAGCAGGCAAAGGGGAACCGAAGTTCAGAGGATTAGACAAAGGAGAATGAAGGGAAGGGAGGAGAAATAGGAAAAGGAATGACAGTGGAATAAATATGACATAACTCTCCATGTACTTACACGAATATACCACAGTGAATCTCGCCATCATGTACACCCACAAGACTGGGGTCCTACTCAGAATATGTTCCAAGCTTGTATAATTATATCAAAATGGATTCTAAGCCGGTGCAGTGGTACACACCTCTAATTCCAGCACTCTGGGAAGTTGAGACCAGAGAATCGTGAGTTCAAAGCCAGCCTCAGCCAACAGCAAGGCGCTAAGCAACTCAGTGAGACCCTGTCTCTAAATAAAACACAAAAAATGGCTGGAAATGTGGCTCCGTGATGGAGGCCCCTTAGTTCAATCCCCAGTATCGAAAAAAAAGGGATTTTATTTTTGTATGACTAAAAAGAACAAATTTTTTTAAAGTGCTATGATGTGTTGAATGTCAAAAAAAAAACCACACATTTTAGTTTTCTTTCCATTCTGAGACACACCAAAATTTCAAACATATTTATCACTAAGGAAAAGTTAAAAGCTTGGAGAAATTTTACAATACATATGATGCTGGTTTAAGGGGCAAAGTTTATAGTACTCAATATTCAAGTTCTAGAAATTTCTTAAATTATCACTCTTAAAAATGACTTATAGAGTGGGGTTGTAGTTCAGTGGTATAGCGCTTGCCTCACATGTGTGAGGCACTGTGTATGTATACATACATACACACACAATGATTTATAACTCAAAAGTAGTGCACCAAGGAATAGAAAATTTTAGGTTCAAATTTCGACTGCTAGTTTTCTGCATACTTTTGGCAAATTACTCAAAACTTCCTTGAGCATCAGTTTCCATATCTACAAAATAAATTAAAACAAATGCATGTAAAATACTTACAAAAATGCTTGAGGCAAAGTACACACTCAATAAATAAGAAGAATTATTCAACGAATAGCTGACTTTTCACCTGCAAGGTGCTTGCTAGCCATGCCCTGTTACCACATACATACTCAAGTTCAAAGAGGACAGTCTACTCTGCCTCCTACAGACGGGCTGTACTTAACAGTTCCTAACAGTTTTACAAGTCCTACCAGGATCTTATGACTTGGGAAGGCAATTCTTGCCCTCAAGCTCCATGATGATACCTAGTGTCATAGGTATTAAAAAAAGAAAAAAGCTGATAAGCCCACAGATGGCATGTTAACTCTCTCTGCTTAAAATCAGGGGCCTAGAAAGATACAACATTGCCTACCTTCCCAAGGAAATGCACATAAGGTTTATTAAATTTATTGGCCAATTCTGTGTTTGTGTGTGTGCGTGTGTGTGTGTGCATGTGTAGGTGCATCTATGACTTACTTTCATTTATTAACTGAACTAAAGGGTAATTCTTCTCATTGAATTTCCCCTGCTAGTGCTACTCTGTGCCAAGTATTAACCAAATAGCAAGGAAACTCCAAAACAGACAGTCTGGGGCTAAGTTTGTAGCTCAGTGGTACAGTGCTTGCCTAGCACATGTGAGGTACTGGGTTCGAGCCTCAGCACCACTTTAAAAAAAATAAAGGTGTTGTGTCCATCTATGACTTAGCCTGCTGTCAGTGTTTCAGGCTAGTGAAGGATTCAGACTACTAGCATCCCCATCATATTTTTGTTAAAAGTACATTACACAATCAGAAAATTAATATTTATTGTCTAGGTTACTTAATTTTAACACCTATTGATAACTATGCAGACAAAAAACGGCTTTTCCTTTCTACCTTCTAAAATACACCTCAGACTTATTACTTACATCAATACTTACTTTTGTATTCATGTCTGTCATACTTTTTCTTAAAACCAAATAACAGCCAAGCAATAAATGATTAAATCTTCCATTGTGACTTTACTTTTAACAATTTTAAGAGGACAGCACAGTAACTTCAGCATAAAACATGGTTATGTGGTTAAAAATTTGTTACATGCCATAGATTTGAGAGTACAGAAGACAGTCTTGTTGCTGTAAATCCATACGTAAATTCTTAAAAATTACACAGGACATTATCAAATATGTGGAAGCCATGCAAGTAAACATCATATGTACAAAGCATGTTCATCTAATCACTTTAATGAAAGTGAAAATGTAACTGATGGCTAAATTTTGTCTTCTGGTGTTTTATTAGGGTTTTTTTGCATTGTGTTCAATATATAAAATTTTCTTTTAGTGGACAACAGTAGAAAATAAAGCTGATAAACTGTTTCTATTTGTGATTAAAAACAAAGTAGTCAAGACAGAATTTGAAAACACCAACCCCTGGTAAAACAAACAGGAAAGCTGTGATAACACAGGATATTCAAAGGTTACAAACAACAAAAGTGTCTTATCATTTCCAAAGCTGAATAAACTATAGTAGTCACTCAGAATACTAAATAAAAGTCTAAAAATAAAACGTATCTAACCTATATTTCAGGATAAAATAATTTAAAAATCATCATGAACATTAATTGATAACTTCTTATATGTCAAACAGCATTCTAAGTGCTTTGCAGCACATTCAACCCTCACAATCACTGGAAGAGATTAAGCAACATTATCACTTCCACATAAGGTACTGGGAGATTAATCTATTTATCCAAGGTCACAAAGCTGTTGTGTGGCAGAACCAAGACTGAAAACTAAGCAATCTGTTGCAGAGCTCAGTTTTAATCATTTTATTTATTTTTCCACCAAAGACAGCAGATAATGTTCTTTATTTATGATGCCGAACTACACAGTTCCAAGTTCAAATCCTTGTCTATGAGTACAGTGTGAGTAAAGTGAGCAGGCCATTATTACGGAATTAGCAGGAGCTCAGGGTGGGAAAAGATAATTTCCTTTTTTGACTTTCCTATGACATACACTAACTTTTTGATAAAGACTGCTCTGTTTGCAATTGTGTACACTTCATTTGGTATCTCTAGGCAGTGCTACTGAATGCAAATGCCATCCCGAGTCCAAACATGAAAACCAAAGATTTATGGCAACACTCATTTGAAAAGACACACTGTTAATTCTACATGTTTAAGATCTTATGGCTCATGCTTGTAATCCCAGCACCTTGGGAGGCTGAGACAGGAGAATTGCGAGTTCAAAACCAGCCTCAGCAACGATGAGGCAATAAGCAACTCAGTGAGACCCTGTCTCTACATAAAACAAAAAACTAGGGCTGGGGATGTGGCTCAGTGGTTGAGCACCCCTGAGTTCAATCCCTAGTACCAAAAAAAAAAAAAAAAAAAAAAAAAAAAAAAAAAAAAAAAAAAAAAAAAAAAAAAAAAAAAAAAAAAAAGAAAGAAAAGAAAAAAAAGAAACTGAAGGTTTTTTTTTTTTAAATACAGTATCTAAAATACTCAAGAACTTTATACTCATGAAAATGCCTTAAAATTCAACAGAAAAATAAGAAGTTATAAAATTTAAAAATAATTATATAATCTTTTTTTCCTCAGACTTCTTAGCTACTAGGTCCTCTGTCTATAGGAAAGAAAAAAGAAAAAGAGCTGGGGGCGGGGACATAGAGATCTCAGTCCACACAGCTTATAGGAGGACTTAAGAGAAATTAGGCAGAAAGACCAGACGAATGAAGCCAGCAATCTTGTTGGTGTGCTGTTCATTCTATCAGTTCCACAGAACAATTCAACACACAAGCTGATCACAGTTCTATCACTTGATAGCACTTTCAAGTCAATGTATCAGAAGAAAAGAAAAACAAAACAAGCCAGGCACGGTGGTGCACACCTGTAATCCCAGCACTTTGGGAGGCTGAGGTGGGAAAATCACAAGTTCAAAGCCAGCCTCAGCAATGGCAAGGCACTAAGCAACTCAGTGAGACCCTGTTTCTACATAAAACACAAAATAGGGCTGGGGATGTGGCTCAGTGGTCGAGGGCCCCTGAGTTCAATCCCTGGTACCAAAAACAAAAAAGAAAAAACCAAAACAAAATAAATGCCATCCTTGGGCTGGGGTTGTGGCGCAGTGGTAGCATGCTCGCCTAGCACGCGTGAGGTACTTGGTTCGATCCTCAGCACCACATAGAAATAAAATAAAATAAAGATATTGTCCATCTACAACTAAAAAATAAATATTTAAAAAATAAAAAATAAATGCCATCCTTCCTGATAACTTTAGTCTTCTGCAATCAAAATCTAAGTATTTTAGATTAGCCTTTTTTACCCCCAGATAGAAATTATTAAAAGTATTCTACTTTAGTATTACTGTAAAAGTAAAATAGGGAAATAAAATCTCCCTAACAATATTTAAGATAGATAGTTGGATATTCACTAATTAAACTAGCAAAAGAAGAAAACGGCAGGAATAATATAGTTTAATGTAAAATGTCTAAAAAAAACGGGGCTGGGGTTGTGGCTCAGTGGTAAAGCACTTGCCTAGCACATGTGAGGCACTGGGTTTGATCCTCAGCACCACATAGAAGTAAAACAAAGATGTTATGTTCATCTACAAGGTTAAAAAAAAATTTTTTTTAATGCCTAAGGAAGAGTTTACAAGTGAGATAAAATGTTGCTGAAACCAATCTCATATGGTTTATAAGCCTTTGTTTTCTATGTCTTTTAACTCTCCCAATGATTTGACATAAAACCACAGTTAATTCATGGGACCAATCCCACTTAAAGCTCATGAAAAGAAACCTTTTAGGCTTTTCAAGCTTTTACTTGCATATTTTCATAGACAACATGATAGTCTAATTTCCACATGGAGGCTTCTCAAGTGTAAAATACCAAAGTTAATTAACATAATGGAGTAACTAATACTTTAGTTCCTAAGTGAAAAATAATGATTAACAAGCGGGAAAAAAAAACCAGAGAAAACACCTTAAAAATGTTTCAAAGTTTCTAACATGGAGTATCAAGTTTTATGCCTAAAAGATCTGGAACTTTACTACTAGGATAGAAAAATATAAGTAAATTTTTCACATGAAGACTTGCCCCTTCTTCAAGGACTTACCTTCTTTTTATCTCTCATTGAGCCTTTCCCTCGGACCATTATTTTACATCCAG
This sequence comes from Geosciurus inauris, assembly GCA_004024805.1. NCBI lineage: Eukaryota > Metazoa > Chordata > Mammalia > Rodentia > Sciuridae > Geosciurus > Geosciurus inauris. The sequence continues at coordinate 163,755 of PVHX01001156.1, read as the reverse complement.
TTTCTGCTTCAAGCTGTTTAGCTGTAAGTCCTCTGGGTCCAAGGATTCTCCCAACAAAATTAAACTGGAAAAACAAACAGTCACAAATTACTGCTTTGTCAATATGGCCCTTAAAATTATTTTTATGTATGTATGCATGCATGCATGTATGTATGGATGTGAGGGTGATAAAAAGTGAAATTTAGAGCCCTCAGGAATTTCAGGCCAAGTTTGGGCTGGAACTATTGTTTACTCATTGTCTTAAATAAAAGTATCATATATATTAATACAAACTATCAATTAGCAACAATACCCATAAGCGCAGGAGCTATATGAACTGTCTACCAGTATGTAATATAAGCCAGAGTATTTTAAAGAGCTGATGAATTATTATTGTATACCACCTAAGAATATAAACCTATTCTATAAAATTTGTCTCTTCCAAATGATGGGTGCTGAAGCATTTGTTCATTCTGTTAGTAGCAATCACCCTTTATGATTTAAAAAACCTTGAGGAAAAGTCCTACTTTCATAACCAAAAATGTTATACTTCATCCAGACAGAATGTATAAATTACAATTCTGAGTTGGCCACTACAACACTGAGAGCCAAATCTGTATTCTACCCTACACACTAAGTCTTGAGAATATACATTTTTCATCATATTTCTTTAACAATTTCATGTCTGCATCATTACTTGACTTTTTCCATTTCTATCTTTAACTTACACTGCTCTTTTTTGTAAGGAGCCTAAACATTCTTTCCATGAATAAGTCAGTCATATAAGTAATAGTATAAATGAAATTTATTTTCATCCAACAGAAATTTCTAGTACTCACACATGTGAAAGGATTTTTTTTCTTAAGACCAACACTTTTTTGGCATTTTACTTTAAAATGTATTGTTTTATGCTTTTTCCTCCTGCCATTATCTTGTTTAGCTAGTTTAAATAGTAAATATCCTGCTATCTGTGTGAATATTGAAAAGTATATTTTCTTCATTTCTGTATCATCGGCATAAAAGAAAAAAATGAGTGTCTTCCACCAGTTCCTTTAAAACCCATGGGTGGTTTTCATTTATTTATTCAATCAAATAAATACTGATTCTTATGCATACAGCTTCCCACCTTCTCTTGCATTTATCTTACTGTTAGTGTATCTTTATATAAAAGTAACAAGCTAGAGTAACTACTATTGGACATAAAAAGCTGGGTACTTCCTTCACCCTTCTGTACTCCAAAGGCTCACTCTTCTGTCTCAAAGGGGCTTGCCTTTGAGAAAGTGATTCTCAGATGAAGGGGTGTAGGAGCACTCTCCATACCTTCCAACCCCTCCCTTCCATCCTTCCCCATTCTATGCTAATAGACTGTGCTCTTGCCAAAGAGCACCCCTTTGTTTGTGACCTTTGGGCCTAATTGGTCCAAGAGTGCATATAAGCTTCCGTAGTTTCTAGAATAAACGGTATTTTCTGCTCTTCGCCCCAGTGTCCCTGTGTCTCGCTGGGGCAGAGCAGATTTTTACCTACACCCCGGGGTCTGGGGAGAGTGACCCCGCGGATCGACACCACTGTCCAGAGAGATTCCATATCCTCTAACCTGGGACCCCTTCTTTCTCCTCTCAGTACTCCAACTGGTCGAGAGGCCACGTGGCTCCTCCCCGCCCCTTTAGTTAAAGGGGGGGGGTGTGTGTGAACATGCATTCTCTGGAGAAAGTCTCCTCCCCCTGGGGATTCTGATACAGAATCTCAGCCTTTGATCTATAAGCACTTAATGCTACAAGATCCCAGATTCTGAAATTTGCCCAAGCCACCTATTTACGTTCAAATAAAACCCCTTATTATTGCCAGGTTTCTTGGTATATTGTACTTTACCTACCTATTGACAGTCTAAACACAATTGTTATCTATTTTAACAAGGAATTTTCTTCTTAGAATCTCCAGTCAACTTGACCATCCCATATCTCCAATCTGCAAAAACTCAAGTAGTATACTAAAGTGAAGTGCTTAAACTCTGAAAACACAAAGATTAATTCAATTGGAATCCAAGCTCCAATATGAAACAGTAATTAGGAATTTCAAAGTCACAGTAAATAAATCTTGACTATATAATGGAGAGTACACTCTCTGGTAGAGCTATAGTGACAACTGTGCACACAGCATAATACATATACAAGGTCCAGTATAAGATCGGGCATAGAGGACACAATTAACTGTCTCCCAATCCCTCTATACATTCTCTTCGTGAAACCTTAGCCCTTCAACAATTGAGCTTAGTATGTCACAGAAAAGGATATGATCAATGGCAAATCTGACCTACAGATCTTAAGATAGACTTTACAGACACTAAAAAAGAAAAGGTAGAAGTAACATATAGAACTTCCTATTTCTGGCTACAAAATGCCAAAGGCCAGGTTCCTGACTTATAAGTAATAAACTAGTATCTTCTCAAGAATAACTGAAAAACTCCAGATTGGGGGGGGGGGGGTTTCCATGCTTCATTATTTGAGTCTCATCTCAAAGGCTGGCACTCTGATCACCTCAAAGCTAAAGCCAGCAGTGAACAAGCTCTGCTCATAAGCAAAAGTTCCTCATTCAAACTGTCAGTGCTTCATATAAAATATGAGTAGACAAAGTTCACCTGAGACTTCAGGAGGGGTTGGGACATGAAAGAAACGGTGAAGATAAAACAGCAGGAGAAGCAGGACAAGGAACCGTCCTTGAGAGAAAAGATTCTGCAAATAAGGTAGACAGCATAAAAAAGAAAACAAAACCAGCTTTAGTAGATAGTACTTTCTAAAAGGTACACATTTATAACCAAGAGTGCAAGAATCTGTCTCGATTCTCTTTCTTCTCTCCAACCCACTCTTACTGCCAATTGTTTGTTTGTTTGTTTGTTTGTTTGTTTTAACCATTCTGGCGGTATACTATTAAGTAATTCAATTAGCAGTCACCTGACAACAAATGAAGTTGAGCATTCTAGTATGTGTACTGGCCATTTGGATACACCTCCTTTTAAGAACAATTGCAGTTTCCTGCTATCTCTTTGGCTGTTATCTTTTTCTTACTGATTTCTACTTTGTGGTGACATAGGTACACATCTTTTCCCATTCTGGGGCTTCCCTCCTCTTTAATGGTGTCTTATGACAACTGGAAGTTTTTAATTTTAATATAGCTCAAGTTATCGATCTTCTCTACATGGTTGATGCTTTCTGTGTCCTGTTTAAAAGAAGCTTTTCTCATCCCAAGGTCATCAAAATATCCTCTTTCAGAAGCTTTATTTCTATGCCTTTCAAACTTATGTCTATAGTGTATCAGGAATTGATATTTGTATAGGACACAACTTTTTCCCCCAAAAAATGGATAGCCAAATGTCTTAGTCTGTTTTATTAAAAAGACCATTCTTTTCCAATTGCTCTCCAAGTATCATCACAATAAAAAATAATACATTTATAAATGTAGTCATGTGCCATATAAGGACGTTTCAGTCAACAACCAGCTACGCATACCAGAGGAATTCCTAAGGCAGCTGAAAAACTCCTACTGCTTAGGGACATCAGTGTAACATACTGCTTTGTGTCTGTGGTGGTACTGACATAAACAAACCTACTGCATCACCAGTCATGTAAAAGTAGAGCACATGTGATTATGTACAAAATATAATGCTTGGTAATAAACGACTGTCAATGGTTTATGTACTTACCACACTAAACATTTTATCCTTGAGCATACTCTTTCTACTTGTGAAAAACATTTTATAGTAAAACAGCACATCATGTTACTCTGGCGGCCGCCTGATACATCTCACATTTACCACGTCTCTTGACCATATCAAGAGGCCACAGGGACTCACTTATACTGCCTGGGTTTGTATAAGTACTCTCTGATGTTCCCATAACAACAAAGTTGCATGATAACACATTTCTCAGAATATAAACCATTCATAAGCAACCTGTAACTATACCTCAGTCTCCGGGCTCTCCATTCTATTTCACTAATTTATTTAATCTTTCTTAAATATCAAATTGTATTAATTACAGTGACTTTACACTAGATCTTGGTATGTAGAGTAAAGCAAGATTTTCTACCTTGCTCTTCACTGGCTATTTTCCTCCACATTTCCACCCATATTTTAGAATGAGTTGCTCAATTTCTAAAATAATATTTAAGAATTTTCATTGGACTCATATTACAATATATACAAGTGTATATTCAAAACCACGAACATGGTATATAACTTATCCATTTGATTAGGTCATATTTCATTCCTCTCAAGAATGTAAACTTTTTAAGCATTTTTCATTGTGCCTTTACTCTCATTTAAGACTTAATTTCTAGAAATTCACAGGGTTTTTCCTTCACATATTTTTACATGTTTTTTTGTGTATGGAAAAAAAAAACAAAAAAATAGGCTTTCCTATATCAAACTTGTATTCAACAATCTTGTTTTATTATTCTCATTTTTTTCTGTAGATCCCTTAGGGTTATTTATGTAAATGATCATATCACTTACAAATAATGAGTTTTATTTTTTTCCTTTCCAACTATATTTTTATTTTATCTTCTTGTTACCTTATAGCACTGCCAATATATCAAATTTCAAGATTAAAGATTTCAAAAGTTTGCCCTGAAAGTTTGAAGTAATGTATAGACTTTTTAAAAAATTCATTTATTCTAATTATATATACATGACAGCAGAATGTGTTTTGATTCATTGTACAAAAATGAAGCACAACTTTTCATTTCTATGATATGAGAGAGTCATTATATGATGTAGAGTCATTTTTATGATGTAGAGTCATTATAGAGTCATATTATATGATGTAGAGTCACTTTTATATATATACTTTTTCAGGTTATAGTGAATTTCAACAATCAAATGTTAAACTAACTTTCCATTCTGAAATTCAGTTTGGTCACAACTCATTACTCTTTACTTTTAAAAAATAATTTACATTCATGAACAGAACTGGCCTATAATTTTCCTTTCTCACAATTTGCTTCTCAGGTTTTGGCACTGAGGTTATACTGGCCTCAAAACATGTTGGAATGTATTCCCTCTTCTCCTCTCTGGGTAAGCTTCTGTAAGCCTAGTATTATTTCTTCTTGAAATACTGAACAGAATTCACTGGTGATATCACCTGGGACCACAGTCTTATCTGTAAAGTTTTAAATTATGGATTCAGTTTCTTTGATTCACATTCCTTAGTATTGTCAATTTTGAAACATTATTTATATCTAGAAATATGTCCATATTGTCTAAAATTTCAAACTTTTTGCCTTAAAGTTTGTCTAATTTTCTGTTTAATATCTATAAGATCTGTAGTGATATCCATTTTTCACTCCTATTGGTTATCCATATTTTCCTTTTTCTTTCATTGTCCAAAGAATTCTCCTTTGGCTTTTGTTGATTGGGATGGAAAGATTTAAAACAGGTTCAGTATTCTCCCCTGCCCTTCACTGTATTCCTACCACGTGCAATGTAAATTTGCACCTCTTCCCACCTCTTGAATCTAGCTAGGGTAGCACTAACTTGCTTTGGCTGATACAATGTTGTAGAAAACAAGGATATGCCAGTTAAAAGTCAACCTTATGTGTGGGTCCACTCTCTTAAGACACCATATATAGCTCCTGTGGAGACAAACCTGCACTAACATGTTGGGGGAAGAAATACAAGAGGCCAACTAACCATCAATTCCTACTGCCAGGAACTTCTCAAAAGCAAAACTGCCTGGCCAACCTACAGTGGATCACAGATTTAGACCACAGCAGCTCTGCTGAATCTAGTCACAGAAGTGGAAGCTCAAGAAATTGTTCATTTAAGTATTAAATTTGGGGGTGGTTTAATTATAATGCATCCATACCTATACAATATATACTGATTTTCATTTCTAACTTTTCTCCTTGATTTCTACTTTAGTTTTGTTTTCTTCCTTCCGCTTCCTTTGTGTTTAATCTATTACTGTTTTTCCAACTTTCTGAAAATGATGCTTTACTTATTGTACCTTTTTTTCTAATGGATTATTTCAAAATTTACATATAATTAGGCTGGCTGTAGCAGTACCCCACAAGTTTTGATAGGTAGCACTTTCATTATCATTCAGGTCAAAATAATTTTGATAGCTATTGAATATTTAAATGCATTTTTTCTCATTTTCAAACTTCTAAGAATGTCCCAATTATCTTTGGTTTTGATTTCTAGCTTCCTATACTGCAATCGGAAAATATACTGTGTAAATGTTAGTCCTTTTATTTATACAGATTTGCTTTTTTTGTAAATATTCTATGAGTGCCTGAAAAGAATGCCAAGTCTACTGTTATTAAGATATTTGCCTCTGGTTTGCACTATTGAGGACTGCACCAGGGCCTCAGGTATGCTAGGCAAACATGTTACCACTGGGCTATGCCTAAGTTTTATTTGTCCTTTACTTCTACTTTTGCTTTACATGTTTACAAGTCATGTTATTTGGCATACACAAATATAAAAAAGGTATCTTTCTGTCATTATGAAGTGGCCCTCTTTATTTTCAACAGACTTTTGCCATTAAGCCTATATTGATAATATAAAGAAACAATTTTTTATTTGACTTCAAGATGCATATTTCTTGATTATACACTTTCAATATTTTGTTATTTTAAATGGTATTCCCATGAATAGCATCTGAGTAAATTTTGCTTCTTCATGTAAACTGTCAATCTTTCAATTTTAACTTACATAGCTTCTACCTACCTTCCTACTAAGTGCTTTCTACATGTCCTACCTTTTACTCTTTTGTGTTCCTGTTCTATTTTCTTATTTTTCTATTATACCTTGGAAGTTGCATGCTTATCACCCTAGAGATTACAACACGCTTTGAAAAACATGCTCTTGTGTATTTTTACTCTTTTAAGTACAATATAAGGACTGTAGAATGTTTAACACCATTTACCCCCAATCCAGTTTGAGATGCCATTAATTATTTCTCAAGTATTATATATATTTTTATATATAAAATTTAAAAATATTATATTATAAATATTATAATAAAGATATAAAATAAATATAATATAAATATATTATTAAAATATTGTTTTATATATAATAAAAATATTTTTATATATAAAAATATATACAGTGCTTGAAAAATAATTAATGGCATATATACTATATATATTATATATATTTATATATTTGACTATATATATTTTATATATAATTATTTCTCAAGTACTATAAATATATATATATATATGACATTATCACCAGGACAATACCCTCACTTTGTATGGTTAATAGGCATTTAGATTTACCAATATATTTACCATTTCTGTTGCTATTTATTTCTTTCTGCATATTCAGCTCTGCAATTAGTTATTTTTCTTCTGCCAGAAAAACATCCTTTAATATTTCCTCATCTGAATGTCTCATTTTTTAAATTTTTTTCCAATACAATGTAATATTTTTCTCAATACAATCATTTCAATACAATTACCCTTACTGAGAGCCAATTTCGAGTTAAGGTACAGTCTCTGGGAGGATCTGGGATGTTCTGAGTGAAGGATTACTCCTAGAGTGCACACCCAGCTCTAGTCAAAGAAAAAAGTCACTTCTGTCATGCAAAGCTCAGCCTCTCAGCTGCCCTGCCCAAATTCAGCAAACATACTCAAATGAAAGTCAGGATTACATTCTTAATCATCTGGCCTCCTGAGGATCCTGAACTAAAAAAAATCTGTTTATCTTCTTGATGGATCTCTGATTCATTCAATCACATATTTTTTTTCCTATTAGGTCCTATTTTACTATAACTGCTTTGCTGATCTCAACTACTTTGTCCTTAAATAGAGAAATCCACTAAGTACTTTTTTTAAGAGGATGCTTTTCAATCTAAATTGATACAGAACTAACATAACTTCAGACAGTGTAGGGTAAAAATATATTGGAAGGAGAGTCTAATAAAAAACTTCACAGAGAATCTTACAGAATTTATCACCCTGCTTGGCCCTGTGTCTGTCACTAGTAAGCTCTTCCTACTTTTCTGCAACCTTTTAATTTAACCCGTTTATATAGTCAAGGATTCTACAGATCTCTTCACCCCATTCCCCAACCAAGACAAAGTAATCTTTACATCTCATTATTCATTTTGTTTAGTTTTGTGTTTAGTTTTATATTTAGCAGAATATAACATGGCCTTTCATATTCTAATTCAATTCAACATAACATTTATTCAAGACTTGCTAGCTGGTAAGAAATGAAACAGATATGAGGGGTTAAAAAAAGAATAAAAAGGAAACTTCCTGCTCTCAAGAAGTCTGTGAAAATGCCTCTTCTCTATTTGCTTCCTTGACTATTTCTTAAAATAAAGTAGCCTTTCCCACTACTCATAAAATAGTTGTACTCTTAACAGATCTTTTTCAAATAAATTAATATGCTAGATACGCACTCTAGATCTCAAACATGGCCCTCCAAAGTCTGGAAAAACGCATTGGAGATACTTTAGCTCATCAAATAGGTAATTGGTTTTGATCTCAGTTGGTCTACCTTTTCTGACTACTTCAAGAGCCCTCTCTGGCACATCCTGCCCTTTTCATATACTAAACCTCCCTTGCTAGAACCAGAGTATTAAAACTAAACAGAAAAATGCTTCTATCATCACTAATTAGGCCTTACAATTACTCACTAAATTAAAAACTTTTTTTAAACTACATGAAACCAAAACATTAGATCTGTGACAGAAAATTTTCTTAATCTTAAAAAACAATCACTATTGTCCCTAAGAAGCAACAAACAAATATGTTGAAGTGCGTAACATGAGGATTCTAATGCAACTGACCTGTCAAGGTCGTTCCTTCTCATAATGTTATAAGTAGAGAATGAAAAAAAATTAATCATAGCAGCTGCTTTGTCTACTGCAACCAATTTCCAAGTTAATATCCTTTGCCTTGCATTAAAATTCATTCTGTGTTGATTTATCATGCCAGTTCTGCAGCTTCATTCAATTAAAACAATGTCACAACACTTTCAAAGAAAATCATTTAAACAGCCTGAGCTAAGTACAACTTTAAAAGCCTAAATAAGGGAAAGATATTCATTAACCTCACTGTTTCAGTGCAGACATTTTCTGTGGCTCACCAATTATATTTCTGCCAAGTGGCATGTTAGTTTCTAAAGAGGTTCAACAACAAATATGTCTAATGCTACTCACTGCTGCTCACTACATTTTTAATAGAAATGATATATTTCTCCCAATGATAAAATTTAAAGTATAAAAGATCTATTAATCTTTTAAGAATTCAACAATTAAAGATAAAACTTCCTATGACATTATCAAAACTGATAACTGATAAAAAGTGGATTTTCAAAAGCATCTCGGTGAAACTTCTGAGAACTATTAAAGAATAATCTCTGCTTAAAATTTTGCAATTAAAAAACTATAAAAACATGCACTTTTTTAAGACTGCTTTTTGGAAAAGAGATTGATAATCTGCTTTTAAATATAATGTCTAATATTTCAAGGTGACTCTAGTAGATACCTTAAAAACCTTACATTATCTCAAAGAAGTAACAGTATATTATACACACCCAAAAGCGTGTGTGGTTGTTACTGAAGTCTCACTTAGCAGAGGACAATAAAGAACCTCCTCTAATCTAGCCAACACTAGTCAGTTTATTTGTGTACATATTTAAGATGAATAAATAGTGAGCATTTAAACAGGACAGCTGTTTTTAGTTTAAAGTATCAGAATATTTCAAAATGTAGTTTTGGGGAAAGCAAATCTCTTATCCCTTATCTACTTTCATCATTAATTTTAGATAAGTAGCCAAATATGTCCCCCAGAGAAATAGCTAATCTACATTACGTAATTATTATAGGCATTTGACAAAACCTTTCTTATATTAGGACTTAATGAACACTTAGTATTCATGGCATGTGACCTACAAGCACCATGTAAGAAAAATTTTATTACAAGCCTATGTGCATAAAGGCACTGACAGCTGCTGCACATAAGGAAAACGACTAAGCAACTAAAAACAAAATCTGAAGTTATAGCACATGAATTAAGATATCCTAAATTAAGGAAAATCTTCATTTTTTGAGTACAGATATAATGGGGTAATAAGCTAAAATCACTCAAACTCAAGTGAATAAGATGATTATCCTTCTAGAAACTAACTAAAAGTTAGGGGGAAAATATTTAACCAATTATAAGGAAGGTCAACAGGGTTTTAAGACACAAACAGGCGACAATATTTATGAGAACATGAAATTGAAAACCTCATATACTAAGCCTTTTACAAGATCTCAAAGTATTTTTCAAGCCTTTATTTTGGTTATCTCCTTCTTCAAGCAACATAAGCAATTCACTATTATATTAAAATGGCAGACTTTTTCTTCTTCTCATACCTTCTTCTTTCCTTCCTTCCTACCAAACAAGTAAAACTCTCTCTCACCCACAATACTGAATTCAAGTGTTCGCTCTGTGATTTCCCTGTTCCTTGATTTCCTGGAGACAGGGGTTTCTCTCATTCAAAGTAAGGTAAGAGCACTTGGCTCCCAGACCTTCCCTACCCTGGCCACCAGGTTTATGATCTGCATGTTTCCTGCAGGTCATTACACTTTAAGTCCAGCACAAGTTCTCTTAGTTTAATTTTAAATCCACAGAGCTTTACACAACATGTAACACATGAAAAACAAGTGAAATCATCTAGCACCAACATGACACTCAAGTATTAGATTTTGAAAAATTTTGGATTTTCAGATTAGGAACACCATGTCAGTGAAGTCTATGCAAATATTCCAAAACGTTAAGAATTTAAAAAAAAACCTAGGATTTTTAAATTTTCAACAATTTGGATGGCAGATTGCCTGGAAATACTTGGTGCTACACGCCAAAACAAAAGATAATATAAAGATGAAAGCAAAAATAAATGAGAGAGAACCAGAAAACAGAAAAGACTAAGAAAATTAATACCCAAGTGGTACTGGGTATCCACAACATCAAAAGTTGGAACATTTAAAAAATGTTTAAAAAAATAAAACTGAACCTTTATTTCACACCACATACAAAAATTAAAATAGGTCAAACAGTTAAAGGTACCTGACCCGAAACTGTAAAACTCCTATAAGAAAACAGTTAAAAAGCTCTGTAACAATGGTCTTGGCAATCATTTTTTAGATATATTATGAAAATGGGCCACAAAAACAAGTAGAACTATGTCAAGGTAACGAAACTTCTACAAAGAAAATAATCCACAAAATCAAAGAGCAACTCACCTCCTGGGAGTAAACATCTGCTTACCATGTATCTGATAAGGCATTAATATCCAGACTATATCAGGATATTAACAACTCAAACAAAAAGCAACCTAAAACCAACAGGAATTAAAAGGAAACAAATGGCCTGAATAGACACTTTTCCAAAAAGAAGTCATACAAATGTCCAACAGACATATGAAAAGGTGCTTCACATCACTAGTCACAAGGGAAACACATATCAAAACTACAGTGAGGGTCTATGGTTGTAGCTCAGGGGCAGAGCACTTCCTAGCATGTGTGAGGTACTGGATTTGATCTTCAGCACCACATAAAAATAATACAACAAAGGTATGAAAAATATTTTTAAAAATGTATTTAAGAAAAATACAACGAGATACCACCTCACACTTGTAATGATAGCTATTGTCAAAAACACAAAAGATACCCAAGTACTAGTAAGGACACGGGGAAAAGGGCACCCTTGTTCGTTGTAGATGGGTATGTCAATTTGAAAACAGTACGGAGGTTCCTCAAAAAATTAGAGAGCAACCATCCATATGATCTAGCAATACCAATTCCGGGTATAGATCCAAAAGAAATAAAATCAGTATACTGAAAACAATCTGAACACCCATGTTTTTTACAGCATCATTCACAATAGCCAAGATATGAGAACAACCCAAGATATCCATAGCAGAAAGATGACTAGATAAAGAAAATAGAATATTAGTCAGCCATAAAAGAAATCTTATCATTTTCAGAAACATGTATATACCTGGAAGACATTATGCTAAGTGAAATAAGCTAGACAGACAAATCTGCACTAACCTCTTTGTTATGTGGAATCTACAGTCAAACTCGCAGAACACAGAATAGAATGGTGGCTGGTGGTTGAATAAGAGATCACAAGGTTTCTATCTCAATTGAGCTTGGAAAACATTTGCTTATAAGAAATAATTCTTCCCTTAAAAGAACTCCATCTTTTAAGTATCCTTCTGCCTACTAGTTCTTTTTGGCACCTGCATTTTTCAGACTATGAAGAGGCTTATTATTTCAGAAACTATTACACTTTGGAAAAACCTGAGCTAACAAAATTTACTGCTATCTTGAAACTCCTTGGGGAATATCTTTTAACATCCTAAGAAATTTGGTATATCCTACACCATAACAAGCCTATTAAATGTGGCACACAGCAAGTCCTCAACATACCCTTAGAAAATGAAATAAAAAAGTAAACTTCAAAACAAAAAACTCAAGTCATGAAATCTGGTCTCCACTGAACTGATCTGGTTTTAGTTCTAAGTCAAAATTAAATAGTTTCTCTACCTAAAACAGAAAAACATGCTCTGTATTATCAAATCATACCAAAATTAAAACTCTAAGCGATCACTATATAGTTCAAGATACTTCACAGCACTACAAAATAAAAATATGCAGTAATCTTATTAGAAAACTATCTTTAGTTTTCCTGTACAAACTATCAAAGTATATATGCAGATGCCAGTTTTAATACATTAAAATTTTCTTTCATAATTAAGACCACATCCAAGTAAAAATCGGGGGTTAACCTGGATATTGGATATTGAAAAGGGGGATTTTGCAGACCATTAAATTTTGATTTAACATCCATTTGTTATTCAGTAAAACAAACGTGAAAGCAGTTTAAGACTCCTGAAGGCTCTTGGTTAATCCCCAAACACAAAAGAGGAGAGTCAAAGACCTACAGAAAGATGGCTGCAGGGACCCGCTCTCTGCCTACCCCTCCAAAACAAATGCCAGCTCAAGAGCTTGTTCACAGGTGACAATCTTGAAAAAGAGAAATGATTATCAAACAACTCTGACCAAGAACCCTGAGTGGCCAAATTTTACCTGCAAATTCAGGAAAATTAAAGAGAGGGCGTTTATAAGAAAGGGCGTCCACTTCCCCACTAAAATAGATTATTACAGGCTGAGTACCCTGTATCTAAAAATACTTGGACAAGTGTTTCAGATTTACTGAAACGGCATCTGAATCCAAAAAATGTGAAATCCAAATTGCTCTGAAACCTAAAACTAACACCGAAAGTGTTTGGGCATTTTGGATTTTCAGATTAGGGATGCTCAAACCGTGTTATAAGAGAGACTACAGAGAGCACCATGAATGACATTACAAACCTTTACTATCAATCACAGTTACCAGGCTGGGATCCTATGAACTGGGGGAAAACAATTTGAAAAGGCATATTTATCCATCTTACAAACCCTTTGACAATGTGCATTATGGCCAAGACTCAAAAGATGCATTTCAAGGACATCATTCTAAATCAAAACCCAGTTTTAAAACATCAGATAACCAGAATCCTTTGAAAAAGTCTCATTACAATTTAATCATTAAATCATAGAAAAAAATCTAAACTTTTCAAGTATATACGGGATGACTCTGAACTGTGAGGCTAGACCCTGCCAGTACGGGGAACTCATCTACTAATCTGGCCACTCCAAAAAACAATTTCTAAAGACACAAAATTGATGCCCAGGCAACTTTAATGACAAAATTACTGCTGATCCATTGAAACACAGCACCTTTTACTTAATGTCAATCAGTTAATTTCACTGATTCACATTTATAAGATTTCCATGAATTCAAACAAGTCTTTAATAACTTGCCAAATTACCGGTTTGGTGGTGTAGATAAAACGACTTTTATGTCTTTCATTATCAACATATGATAAACCATCTAAACTATTTCATGCAGTATGTTTTACCTTTTATCTAAAACTGAGCTCCTTTAAAAATAAGACTATTCTTATTCATGAACATAAAAACCATATTGAGTGTCTATCAGGTGCCATATATTTGTTACCTTTATCTCCCCCAAATAATTCTGAGGTGGACCTTATAACTGTATAGACAGATAATTTAAAAAAAAATGCTCAAAGATAATATAATAATTTCAATTACTTTGCTGTAATATTTGTTCCAGTCTCCTTCTCATGAGTGATTTGATATGGTTAATATTAGATTTCTCAACCTCAGCAGTACTAACATTTAGGGCTGGGTAATTTTTTGTTGTGGATGCTAGCCTGTGCATTGTAGGATGTTTAACAGTATTCTTGGCCTCCACCCGCTAAGTACTGGCAATACCTGCACCTCTCAAGTTTTGTCAGCCAAGAATATCTCCAAATATTGCCAATGTCCCTGTAGACAAAACTGCTCCCAGTTGAAAATCACTGAGCTAATTGAACACCAGCAGATGGGACAAGAAGCAGAGGTCTTACACATGCTTATGCAAATTTGGATTGGCTCTTGACATTCCAGTGATCTATAATAACAGCATGGCCCCAAGCAGCTACTATCCCTCCAGCCCAGAAGAAACAAATGTAGAAGACCTAAACTCACCCACTGATAGCCTAGATCAACTCAGGCTCAGCTTCAATCATCAGAATCTCAGCCAATATAAAGATCCATGAGTATAAAAATGAAATGTCTATTAGCTTAAGCTACTGAGTTCTAGGATGTTTTACTGTAGAGCGTTACTATGACAATTGCTGACAAATTCAAACAGTTTAGGGGATAAACCAGGCTTCAAAACCTAGGCCTGGCCAGGCGCAGTGGTGCATATCTGTAATCCCAGCAGTTCAGGAGGCTGAGGCAGGAGGATGGCAAGTTCAAAGCCAGCCTCAGCAAAAACAAAGTGCGGAGCAACTCAATGAGATCTTGTCTCTAAATAAAATATACAACAGGGCTGGGGATGTGGCTCAGTGGTGGAGTGCCCCTGAGTTCAATCTTCAGTACCCAAAAAAAAAAAAAAAAAAAATTCTAGGCCTGTCCTAGACTCAAAACACCCACTAACCATCTTGACTGTATCAGAGTTTTTTTATCAAAATTTATATTCTCATCCCCAGATTGTGTTTAGTACACAGAAAGACGCAACAAAAGTCTGCTTTGTTAGTTTATTATTTATTTTTAAGAACTTTTTAATACATTTTCATACGGGCTTCTCGTTCCCACATCATTAAGCCAATGGTTCAAAAACATCATGATGGGCATGATACAGCACTACATCATTTTTCAGGTTCTGAATCTCAGGATTCCTTCCTTTATCTATCCCAGAGCTCTACATAAACAAGTACAAAATACTCTGGGCTGGAGATGCAGCTTAGTAGAAGCTCTTGCCTAGCATGTGAGAGGCCCTTCATTCAATCCTTAGCGCCACACAAAAAATATAAAAATAGAAAACAAAATACTGATTTCAACTTAATGTTGACTTCCATAGTAGCCAAATGGAAATGACTAACAGATTAATTTTTTCATATTTAAAAGAATAAACTTCATACAAATGCGCACAATGAATATTTCCTGTGCATCTACCATTTATCAGACGCTGTTCTAAGCACTGAGAATATAACCCTGAAAAAGAAAACTAACAAAAACCCCCTGCCCTCCTGGATCTTCCATGCTTGTTAAAATTTACAGAGCATCAAGGTATTTTCCAAGTGCTTTACATACATTAACTCATTTAGTCTCCATAATCCTGCGAGAAACTTAGTATCTCCATTATGAGGTGAGGAAACTGAGGACCTAGCTACAAAACAAGTAGCAGAGCTAGCCAGAATCTGGGTCTGAGTACATACTTCTGAGCATTATGCTACCCTGCCACTCTAAAGCTTTAATAATAAAAACATTTTTTATTCTAACAGAATTAACTCATTCACAAAATCAAGCTTTCAAACAGACAAGGGAGGAAGAGATGCATACAAATTGATCTCTAGGACATATTAAGCGAAGACTAAAAAGAACACAAATTCATTCAATGCGGCCAATAATTAATGCATAATTCTGAAATAAATTTTTCCCACACCACCAAAAATCTGACAGACTGATTTCACTTTAATACTATTTAACTTTTTTAAAAAAGTAAAATAAACTTCTCACATATGCCAGTTATTACTCTATATTAGTAACCTCCAAGAAGGAAAACTCAACTATGTACAGATTCCAATTTTGCTAGACTTAAACGCTTGTAACAGGAATTTAAAATTAGGATATTAACAAACTTGTCTGGAGGATCGAAACTGTTTTGTATCCACTTCTCTCCTCCTTTCTGGGGTACCAAAAGCATCACCTAAAATCAGACCTCCATCTGCCTAACATCTCACATCTGGATGTCTGTCTTCAAGCTTCACATCTCCATCAGAACCATTGAACCCTGCCTTCCCCCAAAGCTATTCCCTCTTCAGTCTTTCCTGTCTCAGAAACTGGCAATTGCATTACTCCAACTGACCAAATTTGACTTTTGGGCCATTCCTGACTTATCTCAAATTTAATCTATCACCAAATTCTATCAGTTGTAACTTGAAAATACACAAACCAACCCTTTCTTAAATCTTCTATTTTAAGTCCTCTCCTCCTCTGCACCTGACTGGTTTCCCTGCCCCCCCCCCCCCAACTATTCCCAGTCTCTCCACAAAGTAGCCAGAAGGCATATATCAAAAACTCAGTGAGCTTCTGTCATTCCTTGGCTAAAATCATTTGAATGGCTTCCCCTTTTACTCTAAATAGCATTTGAAATTCCTACTGGGCCCAAAGGTACTACTATAGATAAGGCTCCTCTGCTGAGGAGCTTCTACTAGCACAATCCACCCAATAAGGTGACACCTTTTCACTCTGCCTAGAATGTTTCCCCCAAGATGGTTTTCATGCCTTCCTCCTCATTGTTCTTGTATGTATTCTTATCATTTTATGAGAGATTCTTTCCTTGATAACCCCTAGAAACGAATGGCCTCCTCCCACAATCATTGTTCATCTATTTACCACACTTCATGCTTTTCCACAGCAAGGACTACACCAAAAAGTATATATATTCATTTGCTTACTGCCTATGTTCTGCCCCTGAAATGCCCACTCTGCAACAGTAGGCATACAGTTTAGTCCACTCTCCACCTCCTGGAACAATGCCTGGCAAAACATACAAACCTGTGATCACTCACCTGGCAGCCTGGCTTATTCTAATGATGAAAGCAAACTTGCAGCAGTAATTCTAAAACTAGGCATGCATCAGGATGACCTACAGGACTTGATGAAGGGCAGATTAGCGCTGGGGGTGTGGTTCAGTGGTAGAGCACTTGCCTGGATTGCTTGAGACCCTAGGTTCCATTCCCAGCATCACAAAAAAAAATAAAAACAAAAACAGACAAGCCAGGCACGGTGGCGCAAGCCTGAGATCCCAGCATTTAGGGAGGCCGAGACAGGAGAATCATGAGTTCGAAGCCAGCCTCAGCAAGAGCGAGGCGCTAAGCAACTCAGTGAGACCCTGTCTCTACATAAAACAAAAAATAGGGCTGGGGATGTGGCTCAGTGATCGCGTGCCCCTGAGTTCAATCTCCAGCACCCAAAACAACAACAACAACAAAAGAACCCTGCAAAGGTGGTGGGAGAACCAGATGCTGGGCCTCAGCCCCGTAGTTTCTGACTTAATCTGGGATAGGGTTTGAACATATTTACAAGTTCTCAGGAGGTGTGGATACTTTGGTCCAAGAACCATAGTCTGAGAACCACTGATTCACAAATATTTAGCTCCAACACACAAGTCTGCAGTACCAGCTCATCATGGCAAGGAGTCACAACTGGTAAAAGAAGGAAAGGAACAAAGTGAAAAAATGTCCTCTGGACCCATGCCAGGTGCTCACTTAGAAAACTGTATAAAACATGTCTTTTGAATAATACAGTATATAAATATTCTTCCCTGAATGGGATTTATTAAAGAAAAGACGGAAACAGATCAAGGTTATATTCTATTAAGGTCTTATGGCACATACATATTTTTGTTAATGACTACTGGTCAGACTTTATCCTTCAGGGTTCAAACAAGCAAATGAGAAAGCTTATACCCTTTAGGGGACACTGATATACCAAACGGTGCAGACCTCAATTGGGACAGCTGCCCAAATCACAATTTCCCATCTCTAGGAATAACCCTAACACTGGGGGAAGGCCTATAGGCTCATGCCTCACTTATAGCTACATTCTCTAGTCAGGGCAGATTGGTTCAAAATGCATTCTTCTTAAGAATTGGAAATTTAAAGAGAAAGTCAGATGCAACCATAAACTCCTGTCACTAAAGTTCTCAGTAATGTCATGGTTCCTGCCTTACTTTGGCTCCCTAATTCTTCCTTTAATTCTTTGACTTTTCCAATAACCTTCCAACAAACTCTTCTTTTACCTCTTATACAGAACTGTTTGTATACTGGCAACCAAAAACATGCATAGAGTGAATGTGTAAGCTTCAAAGACCACTGTACTAGAAATGCAAATTGTGAAGTAACAAAGCTTTTCCCATAAATCCAACTTAAGGCATTTATTCCCATCTGCAGACTAGTGTTCTGTCTAAATAATAAATCTTAGATAACAGCACATTTTTGACACTATGTCATTTCTTCTTCTACTTCCTTCTTAGAGAAGTATTCCAAAACTCAGCAAAAATCACCATTTTTCCTTAATTTACCCAAAAAGGTATTGGATGCTTATTATGTGTCAATATTATGGGGAATATCACAAGTAAATGACAAGACAAAGTTCTTGTTTTATGTATTTTATATTATGCTGGGGAGAGACAATAAAATAAATAATAAAAATGCCAGATAATAAGCACTACTATAGAGGGAAAAAAGAAACTTGTGAAACAGTGAGTAACCAGAGAGCTTCTAGGTAAAATGTTCACGGAAAGACTCACCTTCAATGAAGTGACATTTAAATTTAAATCCTAAAGACAAGAAGCCAGCCAGCCAGTAGAGATCAGGGTACAGCTAACAAAAAGGTCTTGAGGCTGGAAATAGACTTAACTTGTTCTAAAAAGCCAAAAGAAGGCTAATGTCACTACAATGTAGTGAAAAAGAGGGAAAATCATTTATGATGAGGTCAGAGAAATAGATGGACCATATCAATAAGGCTTTGTAACAAAAGGAAAAGTGTCTGGATTTATTTAGAAATTAACTGGTATAAGACAAGGAGATTTTTCACAACAAGATGCTTATAGAGAATAATTGGATAATGGACTAAGATGGGGGAGATAATCAGATTACAAATAGTTTCCATGAAAATTTTAGAGCTGAAAGCAATCTTATATTCCAACACTCCATTTTACAGAAAGGACTGTGTGGCCCCAACTGTGGCTTCTCTGAGGTCAAATTAGACAAATGCACTTAAACTCAGTGCCTTTTAACATTGCGGCCAAAGTTCCTCCCATAAATTCTTGGCCTCATTTTGAAATCCCAAATAGTTCTTTACCAGGGGCATTTCCAAAAGTGACTAGCAACAATCAAATGGAAACATATTTCAAAAGACAGAAATTATCCCTATTTCCAGTTCCTCAAATGAACTTTCTTAAATGCAGCTTATAATGCTTAAGTATTTACCACCAAACTTATCTTTTCCCACAGTATGTGAAGCAGAATAAAACTTGAATAAAACAACAAAATATACTTACATCTGGGTATTCTTTTACAGGCACATAAAGTTTCTCTTGTAACTGAACAATAGGTCCCACAGCATCAGGCAATTCTGCACTCCTTTTCTCTGTACTGCCATTTAATGTGTCATTGTACATGTCTTTCCGTACTCTGCTAATTTCTGTTAAAAGTAAAAATTTTAAATGTGTTAGACAAAAAAATTATTCTTGCTCATCCAGGAGAAAACGGGGGGAGGGGAAGGGGGGTTGTAGGGGAAGATTTCATGTATAGTGTTAAAACTCCAGTGAAGAATTGCTGGCCTATTCTGTCAGCTTCTGGATTAAGCCCATGTTTAATAGACTGATAACCTTAATTAATTTCTACCACTAATCAAATTTATAACAACCAAATAAGACATCTTATTAAAACTAACTTCAGAGCCCAAACTCTTAAACAGTAATGATATAGATCTATTTGACCTAATTTTTCCTTGTTTAACTGAGGCCAGTCATTCCAAATGACCGCTTTATCAGTAACTATGAGAATGCCTCCCAGACAAAACCTACACCAGAGGTTGTCTGACAGTTCAGAAATAAGCTCTTGGAATGCAGTTTAAACTGGACCACCTCGTTGGACCCTTTAGATATCTTCAGAATATTCAGAAATGCCCAATAGATAATAGATGGCAAGTTTAGCAGAAGTCTGAGTTTGATACACAAATTTAGCAGCAAAAGCTTTAAGAGAGATTTTAAAGAAGGTAAAGGAGGAAAAGGAGGACTGGGGAAAACAAAATCTAAACCAATAAGAAATGAAGGTAGATAGAAGAACTGGGAAAGAGAGGTGTCACAGAAACTAAGGTGATCAAAAGTATCAAATACTACAGAAATATGGTGAGGTAAAGAGCAAAAAAAAGGTGGTACCTTGGACCTGACCACTACGCTATCAGCAATCAAAGAAATTTCAAGAAAAAGATGGTAATGGAAATCAAACTACACTGAGTTACTTACTGAATGAAATATAAGAAATTAGAGATAATAATCAATAGCCTTAACCAAAAAAAAAAACATGTAGAATTCTATTTTACTAGATCAAGTTTTTAAAGAAAATGGATTAATTCTTCCAAGAATTATTTGTTAAGCTTCTATTCTGTGCTAGAGGATAGGTTTCCACTGGAACACACTCGAGTTGTCATTATTAGGCTATTAGCTGGATGGCTGTGTACCTGTCTTTCATCCTACATATTACATCCTCCTCGGGGGAAAGGGCTCACATCCAAGTATTTCTTTTTTAAAATATTTTATTTTTAAAATGTATTTTGTACATCACCCTAAAGTGAAATTCCAATCTACTGATATTAAGAAACTATCAAATTTGAATGTACTCTTTAATTTTCACAGCTACTTATTTAAATGGTTCGGTTAAATAAAATCCAACACAGAAAAGGGGTGTGATCAAAGGAATTTTTGCACAGTTATAAATTACTTTTTAAAAATTACATTTTGCTTCAGTAATACCAACATTCATTTTATTACAAATTTTCTCTCTTAAATAACAACCTGCTCGTCAAAACTTACCAAAGGTTTATATTTTTGAATAGCAAATGAAATCAACAAAAATCAAGAGTACCTTGGATTTGACTATAAAGGGCAAGTCTATATTCTTTCTTAGAGTTCTTGTATATTTCTAGTTTATCGTGAAATCTTTCCTAAGTATCAAATTAGTGTGTAGTTTAACCAAAGGGCATTAGAAAGTTAGTGTAATTAAAATAACACATATATCCTTTCATCCAGGTGCACCGAGAAAAAGAATTTATGCCATAAATGCAAGAACAGTTCAACATTTAACAATCTGTTGTTGTAAGTAACCCCAGTGATATAACAGATTGAGGGGAAAAAATCATGACCTTCCAGGTAAACAAATTTTCCAAATTTAGAAAAATAAAAAGAACCAACTGTAAATGATAAAAAAATTCAGATGGCTATATTAAATATATATATACATACATGAAACCAATAACTTTCATATATATAAGCATCCAGTTAGGTAACAATGTATTCAACCATTATATGGTACTTCTATAAATAATTGTGTGATTTTTTTTTTTTTTGATTAATAACTAAAAGTTCCATGGGCTTCTGTTACCCACTGCTTCCCCTGAACCCAGAATAGTGCCTGGAACACAGTGAGTCCTCAATAAGAGTAGATAGGTGGGTAAACAGCATGGAATGGGCTAGTTCTACAACACAGTTCTGATTTCAGCTCTCAAAGAATTTATCCCATATGAAGGACAGATAAAGAAGTGTTTCTACCATGATTTTTTTCAGTCACTAACATGTATCACACAACTTGATGACCAAACACAAATTATGTACACAACAGTTCTGACGGGAAAGAAAAGATGACCCAGTCCTCAAGGAATGTATGATCTAATTCATTATTTTGAAATCAAACCAGCTGAGTACTATCTTTATCAAGAGCACCTTTCTAGCTTGGAAATCATCAACAATTTCTGGTGTGCTATTTAAATACTCATGTCAGAACAAATTGATTCCAGTTCTAACAGTAACTCTGAGATTTAAGACAAGTCTCCTATTTAACCTCTCTATATGCCTGTGCCTCATATTAGAGGTCAATTACCGAAAGACTCAATTGAATTCACTGCTTTCCAACCTTAGCAATCAAGAACCCCATTTATTATTTTCTCCTATAACCCTGTGTTCAAATTTTTTGGTCCCCTAAACCCCAGCAATTAGGGCTTCTGCAAAAATTATCTGATCAAGTTGATATAATTACAGCCAAACTATTATAGAAGCATGCAATGAGCCTGGAGAATGCTTTAGTCCTTGCCTAATTGGTGGGTTAACAAGCATTCATTTCTCAAACACTGGAATGCCTCACACTACTGTTTGTTGTTGCTGTTCTATCAAGTATTATACAGTAATACTCAAATGTTCCCTCATCTCCATATGACCTTCACAACCTGCAGGAGTGGTTCAGAGAAATAAAAGTTCAGAACAATTAATACAAAAATTCCTACAATAACCCCTAAATTGGGCATGTATCTTCTATCTAAATACCTTAATATAATTTGTTCTTACATTGCTCTGAAGTTTTTAAATACCTACAAGTTTGTTTATTATTGAATCAAAATCCACACTCCTAAAATGTCATCCATGGGCTGGCTGTCAATTAAGCAATAGCCTCATAAATATTTGGAAAGTTCTGTAACATTTAAGTATTTAAGTGTCCTCTTCTAGAAACAATGCAACATATTTTATACCCTCCCACTTTTTTGAACACCTCCACCCCCATGTCTAAGTCCCTTTTAAGGCATAGAACCCTATAAGCATTCCATGACAATAGGTGAATACATAGACTGAGGCTGTCTACCTCTGGTCACTTTCCATATAATGTTAAGAACTTCACTTCGCTGGCAAGCAAGACACATTGAGATACTTTGCTGCTCATGCAAAGGTTAAGTCTCTACCATTTCACATTTCCACAACTGTTCATTTGAATACCAGCAGACAATTCAAAACAATTTTTTTCTGGTTGTTTTCTACAACATACGTCCCCTTCAACTGATTTTAAACAGCTGATTTTCTTTATGGCTGAGCAGTTTGAATCAAAATTTCAAAGAGCACATATTTTACTAACCTGACTACCAAACACAGGCACCCCGTACTGAGTACCTGATGAAATCGCCACCCATGCTGGATTCACCTCCCTCTAAATCCACCACTTGACATAAATCATCTGTCTGAAATCTATAGGTTATGCCATCAAGTTTAGGAAATAGACTTTTCAGCTTTTAGGAGTATTCAGTAACTAAGCATTTAGGCTCCTCCTATTTTGTGTTTACTTAAATAGATAATTCAGTGATCACATTTCCCCCCAAATTTCAGTACTGCAAAAGGCTGTTTTTGTGTAGGCCTGAAAACTTGTTCTGATTATACTGCTTAATGTCTCTTCAAATTTCTCTGCTTTAATTATCTTGTTTCCCTGCCCCCGCCTCCCCCAACTAAAGTTCAGCTCTTTTCACTGTATTTGAATCAGTGGACACGCAGTCAGCCCCTTATTCCCTTACAGATTTTGCACTCTTCCTTTCAAAATTGGAATTTCTGTATTAGCTACCAGATCAACTATTCTGTGCTAAGCTGGAATATCAGAATCAAGGAAAACAAGAAGAAATACTAGAACAGAAAAATAGAAGTGGCAAAATCTGAATTTCAAAATCAAGCAACCATTTGACACAATAAATAGAAAATAGCTAAAGCTGTATATAAATTTAATATTACGAATGCTGGAGACTAGGTAAAGAATAAAATGTAGCCCTGTTTTACTTTATGGTTTAGATTTTTTTCAACAAATTTAAGCCAAAAAAATGAAATATGAAAAATACTTACTATTTCAGTCATAAATAAAACCATTAATGATATACAAATAAAATACAATAACAAAATGTGTAAGTTATATTCAGGACTTGTAACAATCCAAATTAAAAGACAACTTTTAAGATACTGGAAAATTTTTGATACAAAAACATCTTATAATTCAGTACTCTAGTAGTAGCTAACTAATTCCAGTTGCTCAATGGGCTATCCTGAGCATTCTATATCCCTCAATGGGTTATACACATAAATATTTTATTTGGGCATCTGTCTGCATTTTTTATGTGCATTATAACATTTAAATCCATTAAAATTTTTTTCCTTATTATATTACAGCTGGAGCTAAAATACAGAAAGAAATGAAAAGGTTACAAAGGTTATTTGATCATGTCTGTCTCATTTTTAAATTCAACATTTTCCATTAATTTATTCAGTAAAATACGAGCTTACAAATACACACATGCTTTGACATATATAGTCACTTACAGATTTTATAAGGAAAGTTAAAATGATAGCTTTCATCATTTCAACATAAGTAAATGGGCTCTAGTGTTCCCTCACTATCTGCAATACACCTCTTGCTAGGCATTAATTTAATAGGCTAACAAAAAAACAAATAAGATTTCAGCTATTAGTTTACCATACACTTGTTAAAATTGTAATATTTAGAGTCTATTTAACCCTGGGGGGAAAAAAAAACCTGCCGCTTCATGAAGTAGTGGCTGGTACATACTGTTATGTATTTAGGGTTAACAAAGAGCTTTCTATAAAAATAAATCTTTGATTCAGAGTTTACTAAACAGAAAAAGTATAAAAAGTCATTCTGAACACAGAATAACCCATGTGCTCATTCTAAGTACAGAAAGCAAATAAATTCAAAAGCAAATCACTACACAGAATACTACTATTTAATGAAATATATCTTGCTTACTCTAACAACCAAATAATTACATTTGAATTTTTTGAAGCAACTACTTTCAAACTGGTAAGAAAACAAAGCCATTGTTAATTCTCTGGAGAGGGGACCTTATTGGGGGCTAAATTATACTTCTCTACTTCAGAATTACACATACACAAACTACAAAATGAAATTCATCATGACTCCTCCCTTTACACTGCCAACATAACTGTGCAAACTGAGCAAATTTCACACACACACAAATGAAAGAGCAGACCTTATAAAAATGTTTCCCTGACTGTCACCCTCAGGAGCAGCTCGGCAGAGTGGAAGGTATGGAACAGTAAGCTACACCCTCCTGGAAAGGCTCTTTCATAGGTTTACATAATCCAATTTATACTTAAGTATATAGAGAGACAAAAGACACCACTGCCATGAGTCATCTACTCTGGGACTATCCAGCTTTCACACTTGACATGAGTTTGTTTTAAAACAATCACTTACTAGAAAATTACAAAGACATTCTCATGAGAAAGGAAGAGTACCTTAGGTCAAAATGCTGCATGTGATATTGCATTCAACATTAATAGTTTAATAATGATTAAGTTATTGACTCCCAACTCTACAAATAAACTAAAGGCCTATGTAGTTATTTACATGAATCCACTGATCTTCATCAGAATGTGGAGCGGGTTATATATTAACATACCCCCATCCACAAAAGAAAAAAGGGAGGGAGGGAATGAGAGGAGAAGGCACAAGAAATTAAAGAACTGATCCAAGGTCACAGGTAGTTCAACCAGCCTTATTGAGGAATTCAGAGGATTTCCTGGAATAAGAAGCTTCTCTTAAAATTCATCTTAAGAAGGGGTAATTAGAGAATGAAAATAAGAAAATGGAACAAACCAAGTCTAGTCTCATGATAAGCTGGCCATACTGTAACAAGTGTTATGCACAATGTTCACTGTTTTAATAGTGACTTAAAAAAAAAAAAGTCCTTGCAGAAACTTGAACGACTCCTTCCTCATTTACTCCATTTTAACAGTGGCTCCTGAAGACTTTAAACAATGCACTCTTAAGAGTCTTTGAATTTTATTTTTTTATTTGATTTGTTTTTGGTACAGGGGATTGAGCTCAGGGGTACTCAACCACTGAGCCACATCTCCAGCCCTATTTTGTGTTTAAATTAGAAACAGGGTCTCACTGAGCTGCTTAGTGTTGTGCTGATGCCAAGGCTGGCTTTAAACTCGTGATTCTCTTGTCTCAGCCTCCCAAAGTGCTGGGATTACAGACGTGTGCCACCACACCCAGAAAGAGTCTTTTAATTTTTAATCATCTTAATGTATGAACTTCAAAAAAACTTTTCTTACAATTATAAGACCATATTGATAGAATTGAATAAATCAATTTAAAGGGAAAAAGAGACATTTCCTTGCAGAATTCCAATTATTAAATACAGAAGATGGAATTAGAAGTTACTACAATATTGGCTCCTGAGGTGCCAATATTGAACCAATAAATATATATTTGTGATATACACACAAAGTCAAATAGGCCATTGGGGAGAAGAAGAAAAAAAAAAAAAAAACAAACCAGAACTGACTACAGTGGTACCCAGCTACTCCAGAGGCTGAGGCAGGAGGATCATGCATTCAACACCAACTGTAGCAACACAAAGAGACTCTGTCTCAAAAAGAGAACAGAGCTGGGAAAACAACTTTTAAAAATACATAAACATCAATATTCTAACAGGGATGGGCCAGTTTCCTCATTTAAATTAACATTTATCCCAACTGAACAAATTTTCTTTCAAATCTGATTAACTTTATATGTCAAATATCAAGTATTACTTAATAAAAATGTTGCCTTCTATTATTCAGTTCCTCAGAATACTCAAGGGAAACCAATCCTCTGTAATATCCATTGTATTAAACTTCAAATCTGAAGGTAAACAGTTAAAAAAAAATATCAGAAGAAGCTGCAGCAATAAGCAGCTTGCATCAGAATCCAGGTTAATACTTGAGAACCTCAAAATTTTTATTAACCACTCCTTTTCCTATAACCTCACAGCAATGAAAATGGGTCCCCAAGACATAGAAAAGGAAAGACTTTAAACAATGTACTCTTAAGAATCTTTGAATTTTTAATCATCTTAATGTATAAACTTCAGAAAAACTTCTTCCAATTATAAAACCATATTGATATAACTGAATACATCAATTTGAAGGGGAAAATACTAATTTCCTCCCAGAATTCCAATTAATATAGAAGATGGAATTAGAAGTTACTACTAGAAAACAACAATAATAGTTACTACAGGGGGAAAAAAATCATCCAACAGATGCAAACATTAGAGAGCAAAAGCATAAGATACAGAGTATCCATACTATTTTGGAGTATCTCCCCATAAGATATTATTAATTACAAAAGAAAAAAGACAAAGTGCACACTGAAGAACTCCGGCAGACATCACCATAACCAGGTGAGCAAAGTTCAGACACGTACTCCTCAGTCTGACGCACTGACATGGACACAGCAGTAGTTGTGTGTGATTTTCTTGCCAAAAATGAATAACCTCAATCTAATTGTGAGACTACAACAAACTAATACTGAAGAATAGTTTACAATCAAGGTCATGCAAGAATAACAGGCACAGATTAAAGGAAACTAAGGAGATGTCACTACTACATACACTATGTAATCCTGGAATGGACCACCTAGATCAGTAAAAGCATGAACAGAAAAACTAGTAAAATCCGAATCAAGATTTGTGGATTGGTTAAAAGTACTGTATCAACATAATTTTCTTGTTCCCGCAACTGTACTATGTGATGAGTTAACATCAATCTCTGTATTATTTTTTTCTATGTTTCTGTAAGTGGAAATTTATTTTAAAATAAAGAATTAAAATTTTAAAAAGTTTTGCTTTGGTCTTTAGAGTCGGGGGAAAAATAAAAGCCATGAAAACACCTTACTTTTCTACTCTATGAAAAACAATATTTGCTTATTAGGAAAATCAGGAAATCAAAGTCATTCAAAATAATCTCTTCTGCACTTTAAATAACTAAGTTAAATTCATAATTGTACGTATCTTTCTTAAAATAAGCACTCATTACTAGTCACCCAAAATATAAGTTTTTTGTTAAATGTAAGTGCTTAATAGATCAGTTACTATCCCCCGCTCCCCACCCCCGCCAAAAAAAAATTCAAAAATAAGAGATCTAACATCAATCTCAACTAGAGACGACTGTCCTTACAAAAAAGCTTCAAGGATTTTATTTATAAATTTAATTTTCTTTAATAATAGATATTATTTAGGAAACACGCACTCTAAAACTGCCTTATTGAGTGTGTAGAGCAAGATTACAATTTATAACCAATGACGTTTCTGTAGAAAATCAATCTGTCAGAACCACATGTGGTAGGAAAAAAAAGCAATGACCTTGGGATTACACAACTGCATCTTACTCCCGCTTCCCCCTACACTAATTACCATATGACTTTGGGTTTACCTTTCTGGGTCTCATTTTCCTCATCAGTAAAATGAGCAAGTTAGACTAGATCACATTTATGGCTTATTATCTGTTCTAAAATTCTATCAATTAGGATTCTATGCATCTTCTATCTCCTGACAGCTCCATTCTGTGATCCTTCTGTACTGATACTTAACAGGCAAGGGCTGTGTATATAGCCAACCACTGAGAATCACGAATGAATCAATTCCTCTCGGAATTACACAACTACTGGGTATCAGGATTTACTTTATAAATTTACTTTATAAATCTTTATCAGGATTTACTTTATTTACTTTTACCCTTGTAAAGCACCAAATTCCCATATAAGGATATTTAGGTTACTCCTAAATATTGTGTATTTTATCTTCTTGAATTTTTAAATCCCTCCAGGCTTTAAAAAGAATTTGGTAAATCAGAGTAAAAGCAAAACAGACCTCTCAAAATTTTTGAAGGAATTACATCTATATAGAGGGAAGGAATGATTTGCTTTCCCTAGGTAACAATTTCTTTAATTATACTTTCCAGTTGTATTCCAGATTTCATCTAATTTCAGTGGAGAAAAACCTAAGATATGAAATCATGTACCATGGGTTTATGTGAGACTCTTAATTCCATAAACAAAAGCAAATGAATGTCAAATAATATTCAAGGTGTTACAGCAGCCCATAAACAAGAGAAATCTCTCATTCTAAGCTAAGGAGAGTTTTTTAAAGTCATAATGAACTATCTATCATACGCAACTTTCCAAAAGGTTCTTTATGGAAAGCACCAATACTGTTATTAGAAAGAAAAATAAAACTTCAGCAAAAATATCTTGGCTTCATTTCTGTTTCAAAAACAACACATTATACAATGCCCTAAAATGTCAAAGTAACTGGAACTGAAAACATTATTTTAATATGGTAAGCAATGTGATCCCCTCTAATAAAACCAAAGTTAGATGACTTTACAACGAATGAGAGTCAAGCCGGGTGCGGTGGCGCAAGTCTGTAATCCCAGCACTTAGGGAGGCTGAGACAGGAGAATCGCGAGTTCAAAGCCAGCCTCAGCAACAGCGAGGTGCTAAGCAACTCAGTGAGACCCTGTCTCTACATAAAACATAAAAAAGGGCTGGGATGTGGCTCAGTGGTCAAGTACCCCTGAGTTCAATCTCCAGTATTAAAAAAAAGAATGAGATTCAGAAAATCTAAGAAATGTCATGTTGCTGGAAAACTCCATTAACTACTTTTTTTACTGCCTCCTAAAGTGTACATTCTACTACCATATACCATCATATTTGGAAAGCAATGAGTCTTAAAATGAAGAATGATATTCTGTTTGAGAATATGAAACTGATTTATTAAAAATAGAAGCAGAATAGTATTTTTTTTAATTATCAGAACCCAACAAAAACCCTGGTAAAGGACATTCCCGTCTAACATTTTTACCCTCAAACACCATTTATATTCAACTGCCTTCTTAACTCATTAACTTGACAAGTTTGAAAACAAACTCTCAATATTCCCTCAGAACCTTGTTCCTCCTGATCTTAGAAAAAGGCAAATTCATTTTCACATCTTGGCATCCCATCCACTGACACACAGAATAGGTACAGAACATCGTGTCTCCCCACTTTAACCACTACTACCCTTGTAGCCACGATTGTTTCTTATGAAATCTAATGAATTTAACAGCTTGGTCTCCCCTCTTTTCACCACTGTTGGGGTCACCTGCGGATATCCAGGTGAAAGGTCACTCCTCTGCTCAAAACCCTCCTGAGCTGTTCTCAGGATTACATTTTTAAATTTTATTTTGAGAAGTATAAAGAGTTGTGTTTGTGAGTTAAATCAACAATACTTAACTATATACTAGAAATTAAAGCTTAAAAATGTTTAAATTATTATTATTTGTGTGGGGGATGGACACTAAAGATTGAACCCAAGGCCTCATGCACACTAGGCAAGCGCTCTACTATGGAGCCACGTTCCACAGTTTCCCTAAAGGTTGCCCAGAAATACTCTGGATAGCCAATGTTCCAACAATTTCCCCTCTCTGTATAAAAGCTCAGATCCTCACAAAGATCTGCAAGGGCCTGCAACGAACACTCACTGTACAGGCTCCCTTTACCTCCCCCCACTTTAACCTATTCTCCTACCCAGTCCAACCTCACGTCCAAATTCACAGTTACAGTTACTGCCACACAAGGAATTGCTGGTCCTATCTTCAAGGTTTTACAGACTCTTCCCTCCCACTGGAAAGCTATTCCCAAAGAGCAAGCAGTGTGGCTCATAACATGGCCTCCTTCAAATCTCTGCTTCCATGTTAATTTCTCAAGGAACCATAGCCTGACCTCCCTATTTACAACTGTCAACTTGCCCTAATCCCTTTGAATATTCCAGATCCTAATCCTGTTCAATTTATTGTCATAACTAATACTGCTTAATATATATACTATTATAATGTATATGTGTATGGTTTACTATCTGTTCCCCACATTAAAATGTAAACTCTGAGAGGGTCTCTAGCTTTGTTTTTGTTTTTGCCTTTTGCTATATTCCCAACATCCAGATCCCTGGAAAACACATTTTGCATAAACTTTATTAGGACTATTTGCAGAAAAATATGCAAAGCACTCTTATTACTTCACTCAAATAACAGGGTATTTGCTTCGCAACCCTTCTAGCATACTTTCCTTCCATTTAAAGTAACATCAATGTAGTGCTCATCTGAAAAAGGCTCCCTTCTCTTTATTCCAGATTTGTGACATTTAGAATTTTGCAAAAACACGTTTATCATATCAACACTAAATGCTTTGTGTATCTCAAATAAGAAGACAAAATGCACAGGTATCTAAATATAAGATTAATCTTACCTTTTAAAATAAAAAGGGACAAAAGGAAAAAGCTTTTGTCGTCCCCCACCCCCTGCCATCAAGATTAACCAAAGGGATTATAAAATTCATTCCTCTTTTGCTTTTTCATAACCCCTATGGTTATAATTGGCAGTCCTGATCAACCCTTAAATCATAGTAAAAATGTTCATAATGAAAATTTTTAATTTCCTAATAATGTATCTGTTAACAAAATTAAACTGTCCTGAATAAAGTATCATCTATTTTTAAAACTCTTAATAACAAATGGTACAATATGCTTTTCAAGTACACATTTAACAAGCACATACTGTACACTGACCACATACCAGGCACTGGCTAAGAACCTACAGATTTATTAAGATGCAAATACAAACACAGCCCCCCCACTCCATCAGAAACTAGTGAGCAAAACTGAAAGTTGAAGCTGAGTACACCAGTATGACCTCTTAAAGAAGTGCCTCAACATACTACATAAAGTAGTAATTTTACCTTGTATTCAATTTCTACTCATAATCATCCTATAACAAAATCTAAGGAGATCATGCATATACACAAAGTATTAAATTACATTCAGTGGTCACGTGGTCTGTATGGGTTAAAGACAAGACACTTACAGAATTAATTATCCAGGAAAAATCAATGTTCAGTTGGGAAACCAGATTCAGCAAGAATTCTACTTCCTTTGGATTTCTTCATGCTTGAGCTAGGGATTCCCAAAGTCAACAAGTCTGACAAATACCCTAAGAAAGCAAGCCCTGGGGACCCTGCACAACAGGACATCTCCATAAGACACAACTTAAAATGACTTCTCCTTTGTAAATGCAGAATTCTGCTTTGATCCAAACCCTTCCTAGAGACTGGTTTACAAGTCCCAACGAAGTTTTACTGGAACAAAAGGGTTGAATGGTGGTGATAATGGCAGCACACAGTAAGCAAGGAGGTGGCCTTGCCACCACAGTTCTTCCCAAGGGTGGAAACAGATTCCATGTCTTAAAGCTGGGGACTAGAGATGACAAATTTGACAGCATTTTGGGATATAAATACCTGGTCCAGAAAGAGCACAAGACAAAGCCATCTTTAAGAGTCAACTAGAGCTCTATGGCTTCATGGGGTCACTACATTAAAACAAACCAAACTTCTAAATACTTAAGCCCTCACTTTAATTATTATGAAGAATAAAAGTGTAAAAAGATGCATATTTTTCATGACATAAAATTATGATGATGGATCTGATACATGAAAAAAGTCTAAAAGATAATCTGTCCACCATAGGTATTTTGTGCAAACCTTGGTTTTTTGACTCCCAATTTCATCTTTGTACTGGACTGATTATTTTAAACAATCCCTATGATTATCCAGGCAAGTAGTTTTGTTTTTCTGGCTCAAGGTATTTTTTCTTAATCCAAAATTTCTCAAAGACAAAGTTCAATGAACTGTTGGGTGTTTCAGAGTAAACCCATTAAGGTTTAGACACGCAAGTTACCATTCAAATTAGGTATCTGTTTCTTGAAACCAATATTAATTTTTCATAGTAGAAAAGTTCAAAATGCACGGCATTTCTAAGAACAAAGTTTTGTCTCCACCAAGGACTGCCCTGGGTAGGGGTAAGTAGAAAATTATGGATATCAAACAAAAGCTTTTAGAAAAACTATTTCAAGCAGCACTTCACCATATGGACACTAAAATGAATGAAATCCAGTTACTAGAGACATTATCTCTGATGTGAGTTCAAGAATCTCTACCTAATAGCAATTTAAAACAAATCACTCCTAGGAAGACCAAGTATAGCCAAATTCTACCAGGTTCAGTGGGATAAATTCATTGGCAACAGAAGAATCAGAAGTACATCAGAAACTCCCAATACAAACTTTTTTTTTTTTTTTTTAGAAATGTTTATTTTTTTTTAGTTGTAGGTGACAGAATATCTTTATTTTATTTTTATGTGGTGCTGAGGATCGAACCCAGTGCCTTATGCGTGCTAGGCGAGCACGCTACCACTGCGCCATAATCCCAGTCCCCCAATACAAACTTTTAAAGCAAGGAAATGATAGAAACAGTATAATGTCTCAAAACTAGGCAAGTCTACAGGTGCTGGGGACTCTAGTAGTAATGGTAAGAAGTGCATCAGAATATGAGAATGTACCAGAAAGTGAGGTTTTGTTTTAAAAAAACTAAACCATCAGAGACCATGAGCTCACAAGTTAGGTAAAAAAATTATAAAACACATGGCAGTCTGATGGTAAGGATCAATCTTTGATGAAGAAGGAAGCAGCAAACTCCTCAAAGCACAATCTTTGCTTAAACAAAAAAATCTATTTCAAAGTTTCAGTCTGCCTCCATTTTCTTCATCTTTGAATTGGAGTTATTCTCAACTCAAAGGATAAAGATTCAGTGTGTGGCCTGTGTGTATCAAGTAGCTCAATGCCACACACATATGTACATACATATGGGCATATATAGAAATATCTATATATCCAAAACAGTAACAGTATTGCTCATCAATATCATCACTATATATGATGTTAAACTATATATTCAGGAACGGTACTATACTCTGACAGTCTGCAATACACCACAGGTTAATACCCTTTATCTGAAATGTTTGGGACCACAAGTGTTTCAGATTTGGGATGTCCTCAATTTGGAATATATGCATATACATAATGAGATTATTTTAGAATGGGATGCAAATCTAAACATGAAATTCATTTGTGTTTCATATACACTTTCAACGCACAGCCTGAAGGCATTTTTATACAGTATTTTTAGAGCACTTGCATTTTGGCTATGACCCATCACATAAGGGCAGGTGTGGAATTTTCCATTTAAGGCATCATATTAGCTCTCAAGTTTTGGATTTTGGAGCATTCTGAATTTTCACACTGGGGATACTCAACCTGTATCTATTGTATCTATCTGGTAAATACATTATCTGAAACTGGCTTTCCTTAGACTCTATATACTTAGAAATCAAAGTTCCTAGTAAATACTTCAACTTTGAATGTAAACTAACAAATAAACCTGACAACAAAGGAGATTGTTTCCCCAGGGTTTCAAAGCACATTGTCTACAAACGGAAATTGAAATAATTTATAAAAAATATTGACAATACTATGTTCTTTTAAAAGTTCCTAAATTTTTTCACTAATAGTAGGAAACTATGTTTTATTGCTAAATACGGTAGATATTAATATTCCTCTTAGAAGACATGATTCCAATTGTCCCAGTTTGAAATAAGTACCATGTGAGTATGAGATAAATTAATGACAACTAGAACAAGTTCTAATAGCCAATGTTCAAGAATGTTCAAGAAGAAGTTGCTATTGTTGCACTGATTTTAATATCTGTTCATAAACACTGATTTTTTTCAGCATTATTTTGTATTTTCTGAGCATTATTTTAATACCTGGTGTACAGTTCCAGAAATAAAAAACCTGGGAATCTTTTAAAAAAAGAAAGAAAAAGAAAAGAAAGAAAAACTTAGAAAATGCACTTACCAAATACTGTTTATAAATGAGTCATTAAAAATGAAGATAGAATAACGTAACAGCTAAAATTTTCCAACTCATTTTTACTAAGCTATTTTTCAAATATTCAACCTCATAATCCACAATATCTTACGAATTATTAATATATAAATTCTACACTAGTTTATTAAAAATGACTCAAATATTTGGGGCAGAAGGACTCTATAGCACTTCTCTCACAACACACTCTTTTTAAAGGGCACACAGCTTTCTACTCCAGAATTTGATTTTCATTAATATAACCAATTTTCTAGAGTTTAAAGTTATCTTAATATCAAATTAATCTGGGAAAAGGGATTTAGGAAAGGAACATTCTAGCCTGTGATGTATTTATACAACTTTATACATACTGTATAGCCTGGTCATGTATTTTCAGTAACTAATTCAAAATTCTAGTGATCCAATAAACAAAACTGAAAAGCATCCCCTTTTCTGCCAATCTGAAAATGCAGTGTGGTCATTACCACCCTCTTCACCTGCAGCACCCCGAGAACCCTGTAATTTCAAGCTAACTAGGTAATATGACTACTCAAACACACAATCTCAGAATCCTTTCACATCCCAAGCAAAATCTTAGACAACTCAAGGTGTTTCAGGCTGTCAAAAACAATCTTAAGCCAGACGCAGTGGCGCAACCCTGTAATCCCAGCATTTAGGAAGGCTGAGACAGGAGAATCGCAAGTTCAAAGCCAGCCTCAGTAACAGAGAGGCGCTAAGCAACTCAGTGAGACCCTGACTCTACATAAAAAACACAAAATAGGGCTGGGGATGTGGTTCAGTGGTCCAGTGCCCCCGAGTTCAATCTCCAGTACCAAAAAAAAAACCAAAAAACAAACCCAATCTTCATCTTGAAGCTGGGTGTGGTGGCACAGGCCTATAATCCCAGGAGCTCAGGAGGCTGAGCCAGGATGATCACAAGTTTGAGACCAGCCTCAGCAACGTACTGAAGCCCTAAGCAACTAAGACCCTGTCTTCTTTGGGAAAAGTAAACCACCTCCAATATCTATGGAAACTGAATTTAAAATCAGCTTACAAACAAGTCATTATATTCAATTATACTTTGATAATCAATATATTAAATTTACAGCCTACTACACAAAAAGTGAAATTTTAATATAAATACTACCAATACACAATATTTCCTAAATACATACATGCCAATTATTTATTTGTAGACACGTTACTCCAGCTTCATCTTAGATGTTTAACTTCATAGAATTTTAAGTTTGATCTGAAAGTAAAAATAAACCTTTCCACATACAGATCAAAAATATTTGTTAACATAATTATGCTTCTCTCACAAAAGACTAGCATGAAGAATATTAATCTTAGGCTCTATCTCTGGATTTTAAACTTGCCAGGACTTACTTAAGCCAAATAAATCAGATGCGCAAACATTTGTATCACTGATAATGGAATGAAGGAGTTTCACTTATTTTACACTGTACTTGCAGTGCAAAGCTCAGCACTGGAAATATACAAATATGTCTTCAACCTTCAAGCTAAGGTCTCAGGATGCAATATCATGTATCTTTCAAAGGTCTAGCACTGAAGCTAATTTAAATTAAACTACTTGCAATGACAAACATACAATTACTGGTTCTTGTCTTAATTTAAAAAGGAACCCATCTATTCTTCCGGGTTTTCATACATTTGATCTACAGTCCACAACCTCAAATAACTGTTTCCTGAATACAGGGAATATGTAAAACCCTTTTTCTCCCTTCTATTCTTGCTTTCTCAATCATTAAATATTAAGTTCCCACATCTGCTTTAAAACCAAATTCTTTTCTAAACCTACAATTCAAGAAAACAAACTCACCACAGCTTCACTCTTACTATGTTCTGTACTATACTACCGTTAAAAAATAAACTAGAGTTTTATATTCCAGCAAAATCTATTAACGTTCTAGAAGCAACCCTCATTTCCCTTTAGAACCCAGTTTCAGTAAGTATAATAAAAATGTTATTTTGTATTTTACATTTTTAGTATTTTCCATCTATATTCAGGATGGTAAATATTACACAATGGATCAAAGCTTATGTTATCACTAAGAAATAACAAAATTATTCACTTAAGAGTAAAAAATGACAAAGGTCTAGATTTCCCACAATAGAAATTCCACCAATCTGTGCTTACATTTTATAAATAAAATGCTTAAAAAAATAGTAAAGATTGATGACACTCTATCAATTGAGTGTTATTTACAAACCCAGACACTATTCTTTTCAGACTTCAGTCCTTATATACGCAGCAAAAATGATATACATGACATACTCTTCATCAAAATTTCAATTCATTAAACATTGTGCTAAAATATTAAAAGTGGTATTTTAAATATTTAATACATGCATGCGAATGTTTTTATGTATAAAGCTTAAGCAACTTTTAAGCCAACTATCTCTAGCTTATAAATAGAATACTAAACTGTCATTCATCTGAACTAAGCAGGCCAAGCAAAATATCCTAAGATTCCTATGTTCTCCTCAATGTCGAAATGGGTGGATAAATTTAAAGCCTGTTCTCTCAAGAGTTGCTTTATAGGCAATTTTCTCCCAGTATCAAGGTCTGCAATTTCCATTTGACTGCCAGTTTGCGATTAAATTCATCACCTTTATTATAAAAATGTGCTTTACTCCATGGACCGCTGCACAAGAACTATAAGGAAAACATTTTTCACTGCTAACGGCAAAATAATTCTAAAGGAACCACCGCAACTACTCAGATATTAGCTTCTTCAACCTGGTTCACCTGGATTTTCCCTGGCTACTTCTAGAGAAAACCTGTAACAAGTGTGTAACCTACAGAAGCTAAATTCTATAAAAATACTTTGCTTGAAGGTTTTTGAATAAAATCTAACTAAACTCCCAACTGTTTGTTTGTGGTACTGGAGATCAAACCCAAGGCTTTGCACATAATAGGTACTCTACCACTGAGCTACACCCCCGTGCCTTTTTTGTTGAGGTTGGCCTGGAACTTGTGATCCTCCTGCTTCAATCTCCCAAACTGCTCAGATTTCAGGAGTGTGCCAGAGCACCAGCACATGGCTAGATTTAGTGTTACTTTGAGGGAATTAACCGTAAGAGGGAAAGCCGATATACAGAGTATTTCCAAATGGCAATAAAAGACAAAATCATTTTTAAGTGTTGGATAATTGAGGGCCCACTTACTCTATTTAGAAATTCATGGTTTGTTTTGTAGTTTAACTTTCATCATCTGGGCAAATAGTCAGATACCTGTTTTACCCACACTTCTGACTTTATCTTTCTGAAGAAGTCAAAATATGGAAGGCAAACAAGTTTAAAAAGAAATAAACATTTCCCAGGTAATGACATTAAAACTAGTTACTATGATATACTTAGGAAAGTAATAGTTTTGTGCTCATTTGTGAAATTTAATTTTTAAAGATTATCTATATACTTAATATTTAACAAACTTGATCAGTAAGCCAAAAACTCAAATCTCTTATAAGCAAACTTGGTATTATTCATTACCAAGTTGGGGGGGGGACTATATTTCACATTAAGTTAAACCTGAGGAATGATAAGATTTCACTATATGCGAAAAAAATTTCTAACCTAGAAAAAAATTTCATCTTCCTGCTAGAAAACATCCATATTAGACTGGGAATGCCCATTAACAGCAGTTAAAGTACTGTCATTTCTTATTTTCATTTTTCTTTTCACACCACTATATGGTTCCTCAAGAACTAGATTATATCTTACTCATCTTTGTATCCCCAGTATCCAGTAAAGTACTAACTTTTTTAAAAAGTTCATTGAGAATCAAATTATAGGAAAAATCAGAATCAGTCTTGTTAAACCCACATAACCCACTAAATTATTAGTCACAACCAGCATTTTTTAAAAAATGAAATGGAAAAATTATTGCATCATAGATAATACAAACATGACTTCATAGAATTTTCAGTGTAGTTATATAAATACATGCAGGGACTTTATTACATACTTTAGTTCATAATATTTCTCTTTATAGTATTTAAAACATTCTAGACACATGCTATCTTTGTGGTTCATATTTGTAGTGTCAGGATACCAGTACTGCTATTTAATAACAAAGAGACTTTCTTCACAAAAATCAAGATTTCTTGAGGATCCTCTTAATTATCATCACTTGCTCCAATACTTTAAATATACACAAAATAATTTAATAGCCAAAGTTGATCAACTTGAAACACAGCTGCAATTATCTATCATGTAACAAAACAGCAATGTTAACTGGGTCATATCCTATGATATTCAGTTAATATATTTCAATTGGAAAATCAAGTTTCATGTAGATGAAAACCAAATATAAAAAATTCAGGCCTCTTACCCTCCTATAAAATAATTCAACTTTACTATAATTTAAAAACACACCTAGCGTTTTCCAACCTGAATTTTTCATCTTCTCTAATTACTACTCTTTAAAGAGATCTCTCAGCCCGGCGTGGGCGTGGTGGCACAACGCTGTAATCCCAGCACTTAGGGAGGCTGAAACAGGAGAATCGCGAGTTCAGAGCCAGCCTCAGCAACAGTGAGGCGCTAAGCAACTCAGTGAGACCCTGTCTCTACATAAAACACAAAATAGGGCTGGGGACGTGGTTCAGTGGTCGAGTACCCCTGAGTTCAATCTCCAGTATGAAAAAAAAAAAATCTTCCTATTTACCCCCCCTTAATCCAAGATTTAAAAACAACAAAATATTTTTAGATATCTCTCCTTAATTGATTACCCTTTGAAATTTGGATAAGTCTATCCAAACCTATAAAACTACAACCTGCACAGAACATCAACACAAACACATCTAAATATTAGTCTAATGATGGTACAGAATCCAGACTGAGCATTCATACCACCTGGCTTTCTCATTTTCCTTATCATCTTCTTAGGCTTTTATCACAATATTCTAGGGCAAGTGACCTACAGATCTATAAAGAAATGGAAACAATGAACAATCCTTAACCCTTACAACAAAAAAGACTTTAAGTTACTTATATTGTGTAAAACATGAACAGTGAAAACTTCTATGCAAATATGCATTTAATTGCTCCAAGAACTAAATTTAGCTTCTTTGGAAAATGTCAAGGGAGACTACCATGAACCTAGGAGAATCAATTTTTTTGGTTTAATATCAGTCTAATAGGACTATGCATTAGATGCTTAATTTTATTCTTATTTGAAGGAAAAGTTAAAAATACCCTGGAGTAGACACTTCAACCAACAAAATGGAATTTTAAGTAATTAAGACTATTCACAACAGAAGGTAGCCACATTATACAAATTATCAGTCATGACATAATTCTCCTTAGAGAGGATCAGGCCCAAAAGGTACTCTTACTTGCTAATAAAGTAACTTAGCTGTACTTCTGCTCAAGAGACAACTTACCAACCATTCTTGAAATCAGCAGTTTCTAATCTGTAAAATTTCTTCATACCCTTCATAAATGAACTGCATTTATTTACATTTATAATAAAAGATGGGATAGTGACTTTTAAGATGCTTTTCAGCTTTAAAATCTCAGTATTTCAAGTTTTTCTTCAAACAAGGACAAATCTTCCTTCTTTGCTCCTTCGTTCCTGTGCTGGGATTAAGCTAGGCAATGGCTCTTCCACTGAGACTCACAGCTCTCCCCTATTTTCTCCCCTGGGCCTTCCAAGCACATTCTGCCATCCAACCTAATATTTTCTTTTTTTAAATGTTGCTGCAAATATAAAGATAATGAAAATTTCAATGACTAGATAACTGCTAAAAGATTGTGGAAAAAAGATTGTGTATTCATAGATTACAATGTACGTGCACAACAGAAACTAAATGAGTTACTGATTTACATCTCACAATACTACTGTATCATTGCTTCTTAAGTCTGCATCACTGTTTAAGCAATCTAGCAAAGCCATTCTTCTTTTCGAAAATGTAGTAATTCCCTTTCCTTCACCTTACAATTCAACAGTTCCAAATTTAAAAATGTTAGACCTACATCAGGCATATATTAGAGCATGTGCAAAGTTCTGTGTGTACCTAATTTAAAGGAAATTTCAGTACGATTTTGTTGTTGGAATTGTGGTTATTTTCTTGTACTAGGAGAATTACATTTTATAACAGCAGGCCTAGCAACAAATCTAAACAAAATTCAATACTTAAACCATTTGGTTGGATTGTTCATTGTTCAACTGTTTAATTCAAATTAGAAAGGACACTTTTTCTTACTCCCTTTCAGCTGAAACTTGAGGCTCAAGCTAAATGAAATTTATTTTTTTCCAAAGGGTACTCTAATCTGACTAGGACCAGCATCCTCATTCAAAAAAATAAGTGAAGATCCCAAGCATTATTTAAAACTGCCTTCTCCAGGATCCACAAGTCCTTATAATCTTCTTTTTAGAATTTTCCGTGTTCCAAGAAAAAAAGAAAAACTACTATCTTAAAAAGTAGTATTTAGAAAATACTCACCTACATCAATTTAATTTTCTTTACTACAGATTCTGGATATTTAATATGTCAAGCCACACTGAGTTCACAAAAGGAGCACTACTGTGACCACAGGACCCTCCTATTCTCAGACTACTTTTGGAGGCCAGTATCCTAAGGAACACACTTTGCAAATCCTTCCCCAAAAGCCATTCTCAAGAGTGAAATTAGTAGACATTCATTCACCCTTTCAACAACCTAAGATTGCAATCTCTCAACAGATCAGCAAAAGCAAAATGTAGAGGATGGGAAAAGGAAGGTACATTGGCAAAAACTATACCATACCATATAGACCAAAAGACAGTAACAACATTTAGAACTGAGATTAACTCTAGAATTCATACATTAATCCAGAAGTACCTCTTCTTGCATGCACTTGGTATCAAACCTAACATAATCACCTCCCACTCCCTCTCCATACACACACACACACACACACACACACACACACACAATGAAAAAACAAAATGGCATGACAAAAAGGATTAAGTAAAATCCAAGCGTACTGGAGGAAAAAAAAGAATAGAAAGCCAAAGTACACAAATACAGATATAAAGGTGATAATATATCCCACCTCAAAAAAAAAAAAAAAAAAAAAAAAAAAAAGAGCAAGAGAGAATTAAAAATATGAAAACAAAGGCAAGACAGCAGCAAAGCACAGTAATTTATCATATCAACATAACACACTATAACTTAAATACCCACACAGATAAGAGACAAGAAAACCTAAAACAAAAACCAGAAAGTGGAGGCCGATGAAAAGGGTAGGGAAGTGAAAGGAAAAGCCTTAAATGGGTCTCCCCTTATCCCCAGAACAGAGTATAAACTCCAGGCACTTAAAGTTTTTTCCCTGTAGAGAATTCTTATTTCCCTCAGAATGTTCTCAAAGGACACTGCTCCCTTTCTTCCACTGAAACCCATCTGTCCTTGGAGAACCAAGTGATATCTTCCCTCTTCTCCAGGAACAGCCATACCCCTCAGCCGAAAGGAGCTGCTCCCCACCAGGCTTTCGCTCTCCTGTGCTCTACTGTCTTCTGTACCTACCCAACTGATCAGGCAACCTTAAGGAATAAATCTGAAATTTTGGTGTGTCCTTCATAATATCCCACAAAAGTATGCATCCAAATATCTGAATAGAATAAAGTTTTAATCGTTACATCTTTAAAAACTATTATGTGAAATATGCAATTCTGACATACCAAAAAATTAAATGTTGCATCATAGCAATTACTTTACACTACAATGCAGCAAAGCAATTCCTATTTTCAGATTAAATGCATTGCCAAAAAAAGTTACAATTTCAGTAACTTAAGGCTTTTTAGAGTAATGAACTTCTGAAACTGTCATCATTACACACACTTTCTGAAAGCAAAGTGGTCTGCCCAACAGTTAAGTGACTCCAGCACACTCAGATAATGTGAAATGTTAGTATTAAAAGTGAAATGATTTCAGGATATGAAATGGCAGGGGGAAATTCTCATAACTTACTTCAAAAAAGAAAGAAAATACAAAATAATATTGCAGCAGGACCACAATGCTTTTATACTCATTAATATAGGGGAAAAGGAAATTCACCAAAATTATAGGTCATTTTTACTTTTAATTGATGCAGTTGAGGTTTTTTTTTTTTTTGCATAAAACAACATTTGTTATGGTAAGAACAAAATTAATGTCATTCTTTTTTAACTATATTGATTTATAATAATTACTAAGGAAGGAAAAAACTTAAGTTTCTCATAAGCTCACAAACAAGAAGAAACCATCTTTAAAATGTATACACAAAACTATTCCTAACTTTCCCTGGAAAGTAGTAATTCCCATTAAAGTTCAAAAACAATGCGTTATGATGCCTCTCTGCCCTCACCACTTCTCCCAGGACTGAAAAGAGGCCACAAACCGTGCTTCCTCCAAAAAATGAACTGAAAAGATTTTGATATTCAATTCTCTACATTACAGGAATAACAGAAAAGAGAAAAATAGTCTGGGGGAGAATGCAGTACAAAAAAAAAAAGTAAAATGCAAGTTGTTAGCAGTTCTACAAGGGTACTTCCTCCCTTCTTCCCCATGTATAAAAGGCCCTCAGGTCTAGATAGAGTCAGTTTTAAGTGATTGAGGAACAAATGGCATTTTACAACTGCGTTGGCAGTTAAAGAAAAAAAGCTCAGTAAAACTGAGTTAAAAATATAATTCAAATGTATCATTAACAAAAGCATATACTTTCCAAATCCAATCTAAGCAGAATATAAATGAGCAGTATATCCAACAGTTGCAAAGGCATATTTTAAAGCAAAATATACAATATTTACATAACTCAAAAAAAACTGACAAGGAATGCTATAATGCCATACATTATAGTAATAAAGTGAGATAAGATTATCTTCTTACTGCTGATAACTTTTTATTACTACAATAAACTATGATTCCCCAAAAGAACCTTTTCTTCATATAACAGTAAACTATGACACATTTTTTTCTTATGTTAAAATACACAAATCACCTGGTTTGAGATTTTAAAATCAAAGGTACAAATAAAACACTTCTTGATACATGTGACTTAGTCCCC
This sequence comes from Geosciurus inauris, assembly GCA_004024805.1. NCBI lineage: Eukaryota > Metazoa > Chordata > Mammalia > Rodentia > Sciuridae > Geosciurus > Geosciurus inauris. The sequence goes on along the minus strand of PVHX01001156.1, from coordinate 119,910 downwards.
CACTAAAACCTTCCAAACAACAAAGCTGTAAAAAGCAGAAACTATTTCAGAAAATAGCTGTAATTAATCCGAAATACTAAGCCAGTTATATTTAAAGACAGTTAATATTACAACATACACTCTCTTAAAAAGACAAATTATTTAAAGAAATACCACAACTTTTTCACATTACTCCAGATTTTAAATTCAATAACCACTATTCACAACATTCCTGAGCAACTCTTTCCTTACAATTTAAAGAACAAAAATTTCTATTCTGGCAAGTTATTTATCCACACATTTAATCATTAATTTTCTATTCTGCATTAATATCCCCATCTGCTGGAACATAAGTTCTTACCATAAAAGATTCTTGAAGACAAAAAGTTCGCAGTAGATATGCTGCAACTACTTGGAAATACAATTTTAAAATCTAATTCCTACCTAGGCATTTTCTGTACCTCCTAGGACTTTAAAAGCTTTTAAAAAGTCCTATGTATTCTTTTTTCACTGATATTATTTAGAATTATTCACTACTTTAAAACATTTTGCCTGTTATTTCCTCTTCTGTTCCTGGACTTCATGGTTAAAATACAAAACACTAATCCAGGGAGAACTAACCCCCTTTAAAGAAACTATCTAGATCGTCCCACCATAAATTACACATGTGTGCGCACACACACCACTAATTTAAAAATATATATATTCTTTCCTCTCATTTGCTGGTCAGCAGCTAAAAGCTAATAAAACAAAACAAAAAAATTAGTCAAGTGACAATATCAAAAAGTCAAAAACAAGGGCCAGATATGTAACTCAGTGGTAGAGTGCTTGCGAGAAAAAAGTCAAACTAAAACAAGATTTGGTACAAAATAAAAACTTACTATACAGAGAATAAGATCCCACCTCCCCTACAAAAATGGTAATTATTTAGAAGAACAGGTCACTAACTATACCTATAACTTGTAGATTAGACAAGAAAAATTTAAGGATAGTTTTGTTTACTTTTATTAATATGATTTTGAGGATCTCATATATTATCATCATGATTTTTGAGGATATACTGTAGCACAAAGTAAGTTAAGTAGCTATTCCATCATCAAGAATAACATTGCTTTGGTGCTGAAAAAAGGTATTGTGAAATTAACAGTAAGGTTCAAATTAAACTGGAAATACAAATATGAACTCACAAGGTTTAAAATCAACACTGTCTAGCTCTGTCCATAGTTTTTCCCAACAACAACGAAGAACATTTAGCACCTAACTGCAAGTCCCTTATACCATTTCCATGGAAAAGAGCCCTGAAGAAATGGCTATTTCTAGCTACAGGGCAAGGAAGGCACAAGGAGAGCTTGCCCCAGAAATAAGGAAGATTTCAAAAGACATGGGAGCCAGTTTGATTATGAGTAATGGCCAAAGCTGTGACAATTTGAACATGAAAAACAATAATTACAGTTGATTTAGGTATACTCAGTCTATGGAATCCATAAGCCCATAATGATGATCATGAAGTAGGAAAAAAAAATCACTGGTCAACATGAGGCAGCTAGCAAGTCAACAATTTACTTTGGGAACCATCCTATAATGATGAAGACCAAGCAGCTATCTGCTTTCCCAGTAGAAACCTATTTCAAAACAGCAATACATTTCCTGTCAGTAGGAGAAGGCTCTACCTTTCAAAGCACACCAAAATAATAACTGTAGAAAGAATGATAGAATTAGAAAATATCATGGTGTAAGCTTTAATGATGGGGCAATCTAATGATATACAATTCCTGGTCCAAGGAGGAAAAAAAAAAATCTAACCCATAAGAGTGGAAGGATCCGTCCATCATCACTCTAATCTAGATACTGATGCTGGCTTCAAAAACACTGGACCAGTCTCAGCACCTCCTGACTTGATGCAACATGAAGTACACAGCAGCACTGTGTGTATACCGTAACCAGAGATGCTACACTTGGGCCTATTTTATCCTTTAATCCTAAATTCCAACACACTAGCTATACAGGGCCATTAAGGATTAATACCCAAAATAAGGAAGGTGAACTAGAGGCATAAAAAAGTTCTAGATTCTAAGATTTAAAGTCAAACCAACCAGATTTAACAAGTGGCACTAATATTCTGGCTTGGGCAACTCAGCTATGAAGAAAAGTTTGTTTACAACTACAGAAATCCAAATATGAACTGGTCATTTTTTATGTGTAGGATTAACCCATTTTGTTTCATGTGATGTCACTGTACAGAAAAAATGTTAATTTTAAACAGACACAAATATGTTTAGGAATGGAGTGTCAAGATATCCTAATGTAATTAACAAAAAAAATAGGTAAAAGTAAATTGGATGTTGACTATAGTAAAAGTTATCAAAAAGTCTTTACTGTACTTGGTAACAGATTTAACAGATCAGTGAGATCAGGTGGAACTTTTTTCCAATTCATTAACCCTAATAGACTCCCAAGCTGAGAATTTCAATTCCCTTTAACTTTCTTAGAAATTAAGCTCAATTCTCTCAAGTAACCAAAAAACTGAGCTGACAACTAAACAAATGAGGCCCACATCTTCTCAATACTTCAGGATGAACACGCTAACTTGTAGATAAGAAGGAAAGAAAAACCGTGTGTGTTTGTTTCTAGTTAAAACACTAAAAGTCTCTAAATAAGCCTAAAATACAGAAAACTCAACTTATGAACATTTTTATTAATTACTATCTTGAGAAAATATAACCATTCAAAAACCTTTTTCTAGGGCTAGGATTATAGCGCAGTGGTAAAGCGCTTGCCTCCTCAACACCACATAAAAATAAATAAAAAAAATAAAGATATTGTGTCTATCTACAACTTAAAAAAAAAACTAAAAAAAAAAGATATTCTTTAAAAAAACAAAACCAAACTTTTTTCTGGGTTGAGGCTCTAGCTTAGTAGCAGAGTACCTGCCTCTGTTTGAGGCTCTCAAGTTTGTTCCTCTGCACTGACAAATATCCTAATGGGTTAACCACACACAACACTTAATTCTTCACACTGCATCTAATTTCTCCTTAAGCTCATATGTTCACTACAGTCTTAATAGTTTATTCACAAAGTTCATTATGACAACCCAATGTTTCAATGATTCCCTACAACCTTCAGAATAAAATTCAAACTATTAATTCTGGCATCTAGGCCCCTCACAATACACCCCCCACCCGCTCTTCCCATATCTTCCCTTAGCTGCCACCACTCTCCATGTGTCTGCCATTCCAACTAACAATCTATACACACTTTCTGACCAGGTCTTACAGCGGCATTCAGAACCTTTCTGCTATGGCTACACTTCCCCTTCTCCTGGAGCATCCCCTGCCTTCCTGTTCACCTCACTAAACACTATCAGCTGCTAATGCCAACTCCAGTTCCACCGCTCCAGAAAACCTCACTAGACGCTTCAGCTCGGTATGACTTCTTCCCAACTGCAGCATGCTAGGAGCAAAAGTGATTCTCATGTACATAAAAACTAGCCAATATCCACATGAAAAAATTACCTTTCTCCCCTTGTTGCTTCTCACTCTCTATAAATACTTAGCTTATCACATTGTTCATTCCGTTCTAAAGAACCTAAAAATGTTGACAGAAATTAGATTCTGCTGCTATCTTCTAGTAGGAACAGCTCTACTACATGTCCTGCCGTTTAGCCTCAGAATATCTAAATTTTACAATAAGGAGAAAGCTAATGCTTCCATTTAGAAGCAGCTCAAGGTCAGAAAGACTGGACATCTTGTCCAAGATGATAAAAATAACTACAGTCATGATTAGAACCCACATCTAGTCAAAGAACTCTTAGCACTCTACCACACCATTTCATTAGCTCATGACACGAACTCCTTCCATCTTTACGCTGAGCAAGCTGAGCAAGCGCGTGTGCAGGCACACACATCCCAGCTCGCACGACTCCTATGGTAACGACGAGAGCACGACTGCAGCAACAACGGTGGCAGCGAAAGCCTAAAGAATGAGGCACGGGTGACTTCAGAGGGATTTTTGTTGTCCTGGATTTGCGATTTTTTTCCTCCGGGAAAAAAGTACTCACCTCCTATGTTACAACTCTATGTATCAAAGGGATACAATTATTGTAACAAAGAAAACCAAGAACTGTAGCTAAATTTTTTCAGTAATCCTGAAATGAGCAGTCAGTCCTCCTTCCGTGTCACCATCAGGAGACGGCGCTGCAGGGGCTCCCCAGCACGCACGCCCTTCCTCTCAACTCAGGACCACCCTGAGAAATCACCCGCCTGCTCATCCTACACTGATCTAAAACCACTCCAAGTGCACATTCCTGACGCAGATCACTTAGTAATACTACATCTTTCAATCAGAAATGCTGTTCCCTCCAGTAGTTACTAAAAATAGCAACAGTGCTTAAAAATCGCCAACAACACTGTTAAATACACCTTAATATGTACTAGAATATTTAAAGGTGACTATATCCTTTAGTTACAAAGTTGTTTATGTGAACAGGTTGAAATCCTCCAAAAACATCTTTATTTTCTGAGTTGTGGCCTCTTAAAAGTTTTTTTCCCCCACATTTTAAAAAGAATACATATTCTAGCTCCAAGAAACTGACCAGATTTTTTCAAGTTCAGCATACACCAGAATTTCTCTTTGTTTATAATCTGAGGCATAGCAGCAGTTGCATTTTATATATGGGACATACATGGAGTTTTTCTCCTACAGTGTCACATTACAAAATAGGTCACAAGGTGAGGCTGTGAGTCTTGCCCCAGCTGTTACAACCTTGCCTTGTCATGTGGACAGGTGGCCACCTCTCCAGACCTGAGTCTCTGCACATATGCAATGAATACGCCCCTTCCCTTTGAGACTCTGGCAGTCCTAAAATATGGTCTTTTGATGTTACTTTAATTTTCCCTACACTGAAACACATCTGAGAAGAAATAATTTTTCTTCTATTTTTTTCCTACAGAGCTCTTAAACACTATTTATAATACAACTGAGACACCATAAATTAAAATCAAAAGTTTATGAATAAATTTTAAACAACGAAAACAAGCTGCGTGCATTTATCATGCACTTTCCTAATTCTATTAAAAGTAATACATTTTTGTAGTTTAATTTTTCCTATATATTTCAAACCACTGAATTAGCTTAAAACACCAAGGATTCCCCCACTTGCTATTGACCAAATAATGGTGCCCAGTCTTAAATGACTTGTCCTACACAAATGTCAAAGGTAAGGTACTTATTTATTTAAGACCTGGTATCTTTTAAATCCTGGGTCAAGCAAATATTTCATTATTTCAAAGGCCTCCTCCTCTGGAACTTACAGTCTCCAGCACCCTCTCTCAAATGCAGTGCACACTGCACCTCTTTCTCTACAGACACACACACATACACACACACACACACACACATGCCCTTTCCTTATTCGATGGCCCTAACAAGTGACCACTTTGTGGATTTAACCACATTTTGATCCCAAAACACATAATCTGACAAATTCTGCTTATCATAAACAATGTGACAGAAATGACAATAAGTTGATTCACTTCATCAGCTTCAAAACTTAGTTCAATAAAACATACAGGTTAGAATCAATATTTGAAGAAAGTCTAAACATCAATGAAATTTTGTTAGACTTGACAGAATTACTTAATTTTTCAAATTAGAGTTTCTCCTTCAGAAAACTGAAATTATGTGAAAACATTAAGTAGCCTTTTTTTTTTTTTTGCTAATTTCAAGAATCCTAAACAAAGCACTTCTACAAGCTACCTGTTTCTTAAAAATTCATAGCAAATCTTTAAACATTGTTACAGTAGAGGAGAGAAGTATATTCCTTTCAGTAAGAACAAAGTTTCAGTTAACTCAATTTCAAGTTGTCTAAGAAATGGCAGTGTTTCAAAACTAGCTTAGACACACCTGTGTTTAAAAACACGTGTTAAATGACAATCTGCCACATATGATCACACTCAGCATCCTTCTAAATTAAGACTATTCAGTCTTATTTTATCCTGAACACACCAAACCAGCACTTGGGGTTAAGAGTTTTTCCTATTTAATATGCTTTTCACATAACAATATTATTGACTTTTACAGGTAGATGACTTTTTTGGAAGTTTTCATAAATGCCAAAATTTTCAAGAGCTAAAATGAGCACTGATAGTTTTTCTGTTTATAGATTGATTTATTTTGGACATTTATTCATGCACTAAACAGGAAATATGCTGGTTAAGTAAAGCAATTTTATCTTTCCAATTCCCAGTCAAGCCAGGCGTGGTGGCACATGCCTGTAATTCCAGTATTTGGGAGGTTGAGGGAGGAGGATCACAAGTTGGAGGCCAGCCTCAGTAATTTAGAAAACCTTGTCTGAAAATAAAAAAATTAAAAAAGTACTGGGATGTGATATAAAGTAAAATTAATGGTGATAAGATTAATCAATATTATTTGTAGTACTTAAGAGCGAGTTCTGTGCTTCAAGTAATACTGAGATTTCTGTAATTCTTTCCCAAGTGCTCAAAACCACCCCCAACCAGAATATAACTGCTTAATTTTGTATTAAACAATGTTTCTAATGATATCTCCATGCTTTCATTTTTAAAAAATCGTGCACATCCTGGTTTTAGAGAACCTAAAAGTAAAAAAGAACATGAGGTGCCAATGTGTGCATTAATTCAACAAAAATTCATATACCCACACGCCAGGCTCTAAAGTGAGCACCTTCAAGGAATGGATTCCAACGGCTGACAGAAACAAACAGATGAAGATATTCCAACATTAACAGTGGTGATAAAGCAGCACGTAAGGCAGAATGGGTATGTATTCACAGACCACTCCTTAACATAACAAACTCTAATGACTGATAAGCTGAATATTTTTCTTTTTCTGTTAAATGAAAACAAGGCTATAAGAAATCTCTTGGACATTAAATAACATAGCTATTTGGGCCCCCAAGGCTGAAATGCCTATTTTTAAAAATGGCATATGAGTTCCCAAAAAGTTCTCATTACAAGAAAAAACTGAGCTTAAAATTCACATTGAACTGCCGATGTCACATAAAGGGATCACAGGAAATAATAAAATCCTGTCAACCATGTAAATAAAAATCTGGCATATAATTCTTTTTTTTTTAATTTTTTTTTTTTTAGTTGTTGATGGATCTTTATTTTATTCATTTATTATTTATATGTGGTGCCGAGGATCGAACCCAGTGTCTCACACATGCTAGGCAAGTGCTCTACCACTGAGCTACAGCCCCAGCTCCCTGGCATATAATTCTAATCATGATCCTCTGACATGGGCCCACTCACCATCCCCTTATCCCCTTGGCCTTAAAGTAGATTTTTAGATATTTTGACAGCAGCTGACATACCAACAGCAGAAAGTTACTCAGTGGGCTATCTTTTAAGCTGGCAAACAAACAAAACCCAACAAAGTAACAATATTTTCCATACAACCGCATCAACAGATCAAACTGTATTAGCTACACTGAATTTCTCGGGTAAACTAAACTGCAGTTCCAGTTTATAAAAAGCTGCTCCTGGGATCTCACTGGTGTAGTTTTCTTAACAAAAACAAAAGAAAACCCTTACATTTCTAAGATAATTGACCTCAAAAAAGGAGCCTCTAAATAATCTTTCGGTAAAGGCCAGGTCAAAGTGGTAGGGTTTAGTTACCCTCATTTCACCACAGACTCTACTTCCCTTTAAAAAAAACAAAACAAAACACATTCTTATGGAACCTGATAAAGTTCCATCCAGCTCCAGGACAGTGACAGTGCTACAATAATAAGAGAAATGTAATGTACACAAAGCACTTTAAAAAAATCAAATGCAGGCTGGGAGTGTGGCTCTGTGGTACAGTGCTTGCAGAGTATGTCTAGGCCCCAGAACTGAACCACAGCAAAACCCAAAGAAGTTAGATGTAATTGTTTCAAGTGGATATTCTCAAAATCATTTAGGAAACAGTGTTCACACCAAACACAGGGGTAAATGGGATTGGCAAAGAGACATTTTTATTAACACAACTGTGTTATATATCTTTGAGAGTTATAACTGATACTGTAAAACATGTCAACTGGATAAAGTTTAAAAAGGAACCACCTTTTCTAAATCAAGCTTAGAAAGTACAGAATAAATGCTGAATAAATTGCCTATAACGCAATACAAATGATTGTTTCCATTACTGCCATATATAGCTGGTGACACCTCCTGGGGAAGGAGAAAGAAGGATAATGGAAAGAATAGCCGATGATAAAATGCTGGGCTTTTTATTATCCCAACTAGTGCAAAGGCTCATGTACGAAAATAGAATCTTAGCTTCCAACCAACAGATTAATTACCTCACCTCAAGTAAAATCTGTCACAGACATTGATTACTGTCAACAATGATTCCTTCTTCAACCAAAAAAAGCTAAAATTCTAAGAAACTATAGAGCCCTCTGATTACTAGCAGCGTGTAATTTTTAAACCGAAGTATACAAACAAGTTTCTCAAAAAAAATTAAATAAAAATAAAATGCAAAGAAACTACAGGTAAAACACATTCAATAACACATTAGAAATAGACATTTACTTGGAAAAAATAAAAGCAAGTTTTAATTTAAAATATTTTTGTTCACATTTTTTAAAAAATTTTTTAGTTGTCAATAGACCTTTATTTATTTATATGTGGTGCTGAGAATCAAACCCAATGCCTCACACATGCTAGGCAAACACTCAACCACAAGCCACAACCCCAGCCCTTTTGTTCATTTTTAAGGCAGAAGAAAAATTTTTACAGGAAAAAAATCAGAAAATGAAGATGAATTTTTGAAACCATTAATGCTGAATCTTGTTGGAGCCGCACACTAATTTGCCTAATATGCATAATAAAAAGATCTAGACTACCCTTCCTCACAAACCATGTAAATGTTTAAATTTTATCATCAACTTTAACCTCCCCACTGCCTTTTCTTTTTCTTTTTAAAGCCTCTAAAAAAGAAAAGTTCAAAATCTTATTTTAAAATAATACCTTGTTCTCCATTTTCCCTTATTTGGGATTTTTAAGTCAAATTAATTTTATTCTTCACCTTCTTAATTCTAAATTGCAAAATATAATAAACATATAATTTGCATTCAAATACTGCTGTTGTTTCACACTTTCAGGACACCTCCCCAAAAAGTCTTTAAAACAAAACATTAAAGGGGGGGGACAACTTTGTGTAGTAACTCCCCTCCCGGTAAACTCCTTTGTGTAGCTCTTCCCCAGGCATGGTCAGGGTTCCATTAAAAACCTTCTGGAGAACGCAGCTGAAGACCTACGGTTCATCTGTAATCCTGTGATCATCTCTAACTTCACTAAAAGATGAAGTACTGGAATTATCAACTGAAGTCAGGACCTTTATATAACTGGACCAACCTAAAATATATTCTCAATTTAAAAAAAAAAAAAATCAACCGTGTTGCAAGATACTTGGGAAGACTGACTGACAACTCCACACAAAACTAAACAATAAAACAAAAAGTGTGTACAATCAAGATATAGACTAAAGGTTAACTTTAACTTGGCGTGGAAATATACTCATTCTAAAGCACTAAATAAAGTAGGAAACCCAGCAACATTTAATTCTCAAATGTGCAGCCAGCCAAAGAAAAACTCTCCAACTGACAGAAATAATATTTTAAGGCGTATTTGGAAAGTATCTTAAAACAAAATTGCCCAAGAGGTTCACTCAAAATTGGTATTCATCAGAGAGTATGCCTACTCTTATATTAGATATCTTAACTGCATTAATCACTGAAGTAAAACTTAGAGATTCATATGAATTTTTGTCAAGCATTATAGACAAAAGAAAATTTAATTCCTAACCACAACCAGAAGTCATGATCAATTTGTTTTAGACAATGACAGGCCACGAAGCGGTAAAGCACGTGCCAAAATTCACAATTAAATCATCCAACAAGAAAAAAAATGCGATGCACTTAAGAAACCAACACTTTTCTTAAGTCAAATTAAGTTTATAATAAGGCTAACAATTACAGGAAGCAGCTTATTCCACACTAAGGAATAGCCCCCTTTCCTGCAGGTTTGTACTGCTCTGATAAAAAACAATCAAACTTCCTAGTCATTATGCTGTCCATTTTAAACATGCTAGCTACCACACTGAAGCAATCTACCCAAGGGGGAGTTGAAAAGGGTGAAAAAGGACTAAACTGAAAGAATAAGCCATATAAAAAGGAGAAACACATTGTTAAGAATATATCATCCTTCCACATTTAAAACTCAAAAGGTTGCTATTTCCAACCAGAAGGAAACAAACCTACCGGTGTACAGATAATGATATAACTGAAATTTCTAGATTTGAAGGATTAAAAATTATTAAAGCTAAAGGTTAGAAACTTAACAGGGACCCAACTGTGAATTAACTTGGAGATTTCAGATCAACATAAAAGCACAAATGAGAAACCTTTTAAAACTAATCAAACGAACTCTACTTATTTTAAATAACACATAAACGAAAGATTTCCTAACAATTTCCCATGCCATTCGATTTAATTTTGCATTTTGGGAATGTAATTTAATTTTAATGAACTCTAAACACTGTCAAGATCTATGTTCGTTTTGATGTATATAAAAGGATTCCTTCTAAACAACTGTACTTAAAAACATTTTTTAACTAGAAATTGTTAACTAATATTCCTTATACTTTACCAAAATACTCCAAGGAAAAAATAATTGCGTACTTAATATTTTGTTTTTAAACATTTATGAATACGCAATGGCAGATAAAATGATCTTTAAATTTCAACTAAACTTAATACAGGTCAGAGTATTGAGTATGTTACACATTTTGTTGCAAACGTTTCCATGGTTAAAAAAAAATAACTGGCGCCCCTTAGTGCTCACATTTGGAAATATTCAATTTAAGAGTTCCAGCTTGCTTGCCTTTTTTTTTTTTTTTTTTTTTTTTTTTTTTTTTTTTTTTTTTTTTTTTTTTTTTGACATTCCAGAAAGTTTTCTGCCTCCACAATCTTTCAAATGCCAACACAAATAGGAAAAGCAGAACCCCTTAAAGGGCCAGCTCGTTTTCTCCGGAGCAATTTGAGATTAACAGACACGCTGATCCAAGGGTGTCAAGCGCCCACTTCCAGGCGGGTTACTGCTGTACGTTTAATACCTAAGCAAAACAACGCAGCAGCAGCAACACTTAACTGTTTTCTATTTTAAAACCGTGTCTTTGACTTTCAAGTCAACAAAAGCTGCGGGGATTCTTCCAACTCCCTTTTATCACGGAGATGTTTCCGGTCTTTTGTTCTTCCGTGACATTCCAACTCCCGGGCTCCAGTCTCCTTTCCCGGGCTCTACGTGAAAACCTCGAAATTCCTGGGCAATCTCAGGTCGGAGGAGCGTCCCCGCCGCACGCGGCCTCGGCGTCCTCCAGGCGGCCGGAGCTCCGGCACCAACTCTGCTGCGTGCGCGGAGTCCGCCGGCCGCCTCGCGGCTGCGGGAGTCGGCGCTCGGGCCGCCGCAACTTGGCCGGCCCGGCGTCGGCCGCCGTCAATCTCCGGCCGCCTGCCCGCGGCGCCCCGCCACGCAGCGCCAGCAAACTTTCGCTGTGGGGCTTCGCCTGTCCGCCCCGGGCGGCGGCCCGGAGCACGCCCTCCGCCCGAGCTCCCCGGCCGCGTCCCGGGCCGGGCGCGCGGCGTTTCGTACCCCACCCCCCAAAAAGTGAAGTCAAACTCCCCAACTGCTCTCGCTTCCCCAACAAAGGGCAGAAGTGCTCCCGCCGGCACTCCGCGCTCGCCTCGGCCCCGGCCGCGGCGGGAGGCCCGAGGGTCCCGCCCGCAGAACCCGCCGGCCATCGGGAGGGCGGCCCGGGACCCCGGCCTGCGCCGCCGCCGCCGCCTCCCCGCGCTGCCACCGGGCCTGGAGGCGTCCCCGTCCCCGCCCGCCCGCCGCGCGCCGGCCGCCTTTGTGCGCCCGCCCGCCCGCCGCCGCCGCCGCCGCCGGCCTCCCGGTCCCGGGGCGCGCGTCCCGCCCGGCCGTGACCTTCCCGCCGCCCCTCCGTCCCGGGCGGGCCGGGCCGCTCACCTTCGTCCAGCAGCCGCTCGAGGTGGTTGAAGATCCCGCAGAAGTTGGGCAGGCTGCTCATGAGCTTCTTGTCGTTCATCAGCTGCATCAGGTAATCTGGGGTGGGCTTCGGCTTCTCCTTCGTTTCCATTTCCCCGACCATATTCCAGGCTCCGCAGCTCACTCCGCCCGCCGCCGCCGCCGCCGGAGAGGAGGGAGGGGCGGGGGCGAGCCCCGGCCGCCGGCCGCTCGGGACGCGGCGTCCCGCTCCGCGCCGGCTCCCGCTCCGGGCCCCGCGCCGAGCCCCGCGGCGGCCGGCTCCGCGCGCCCGCCCGCCCCCCGCAGGCACTTTCCGCCGCCCGACGCGCTCCGGCCGCCTTCGGCCGCCCGGGCGGCGCTCCCTCGCGAGGCCGGCGGCGGAGGCGGGTCTCCGAGTGCGGCGCGGGCCGCTGCGCCGCGCAGGACCGGGCCGCCGCTGCTGCTGTCGCGCCGCTCAGCGCCGCCGCCGGTGCGCGGGCTCGGCTCTCTGCTGTCCCCGCCGCGGCGCTCTGCCGCTGCCGCCGCGCTCCGACTGCGCTCCTCCTCTTCCTCCTCCTCCTCTCCTCCTCCTCACTCACTTGGCGGCGGAGTTCGCCTCAGTTCAGGCGGCGCTGCCGGCGGCGGGGGGAGGGGCGGCGGGAGGGCCGGGGGCGGGGGCGGGCGGGGCCGCGCAGGGCGGCCGTTAGCGGGGCCCGGCCGGCGCGCTCCCGCCGCCCACCGCCCCCGGCCCGCCTGGACCGGCCGCCGGCGCCGTGCTGCCCTCCCGCTCCGGCTCGGGTGGCTTGGGCGCCGGGACAGGGGGCCGCGGGCGGGGGGCGCGGGGCGCCGCGGGCGGGTGGGGCGGGGGCCGGGTCGCCCCCGCGCTCAGCCGCCGGGGCCGCGGGCGCGGTCGGGCGGGCGCGGTCGGCGAGAGGAATTCCCCAGGACGCGCCACGACGCGCCGGCGCTGCGTTCCCTGCCGCCGGCCCTCGCCTCCCTCCCGTTACTATAGTTTTTTTAAAACCTTTCGTCCACCCTCCCCGCTAACCCCCGAAAAGATTTTTTTTTTTTAACGTCCTGTTGCTTCACGGGGGGACTCTCAGGGTGGGCGTCACGTGGCCCGACACGTAGCCGTGGGGCCCGAGAGCGCGTGCGCGCGGCGAGGCCGGTCGCCACGCCCCTTCCGAGGGTCGCCCCGCCCCGCCGGGCCCGAGAGCGCGCGGCGGAGGCGGGGCCCAGAACGCGCCTGCGTGGGGCGGGGGGCGGCGGCCGCCTCGTGCCGGGACGGGAGGGACCGTTCCGGGCTGGCCTGGCTCGGGGCCTTGGGTGTGGGGGCTGGGTGGCTTCGCACCGTGCGCCGGGCTCCACTCAGGGATGAGCCCGGGTCACGACAGCGGGTGGGACGGGAAGGCCAGAGTTGAGACCCGGGCCGCGCCGCAGTGTGCCTCCGCAGGGCTCCGCGGGCGCCTGCCGGCCGCACCGCTCCCGGGTGGGGCCACGCGTGACGACCCTCCCGTCGTCGCCTGCGCGCCCTGCGGCGCAGCGAGCCGCCGGGAGGCTGGAGAGCGGCCTGGGGCGGCCGGGCGGGGCCTCGCGGACCCGTGCGCAGACACGCGTGCGCACCCACGGGCGCGGGGCGGGGGCGCCTCGGGAGGGGTGCTAGTTGCGCGGTTCCGTTATCCATAAGGCGAGTTAGGTTCGGCCACGAACGCCGCGGTGCCCGAGTGGCGAGGAGCGTAAACAGGGTTTGAATGCTTTGCTTCGTGACGGCATCAGGGTTGTGTAACAGAATGAAGTCACCGAATGACATAAAGAGCATATACGGTTTGAAAAGCAAAAGTGAACGTTTATTTTTACAGACTTGGAAAGCATAATAGAAAGGGCAAGAGATTTTTCCATAAAATATAACGGACTTCAAATACTTAAATTTGCTTGGGGCACAATTTTGTGAACTGCAACAGTGAAGTCCTCTTTGATGTAGGAAATTTGCCAGTCACTAAATCTGCATCTGTGTTTTATTGCCAGTTCTTTATAACGTGTTCAATTAATGTACACACGATTATTTAATATCACATTACCCATTTTGATAGTTATAAGTGGCTAAAATTTTCTGATAGTCATGCCTCACTGTGTTTTAACTGAACTTAGGGGTATCTTATTGTCAAACTGCTTTACACGTCAGAAGAGCTCTTCTATATGTTGTGCTCAAGGTACTAAAGGAATTTTGAGCAAATATTTCTTTAGCCAGCAGCTTCTGACTTTTTCGTTGAAAAGCCACAGAGATTTTTTTTTTTCTTGTTTTATAATTACATTACTTTGGTAAAAGGAATGGTATAGCATTGGTGGACAAAGTTAAAAACATGTAACTCTGAAATATTTTCAATTCCTCAAGGCCATAGCTGCTCCTAGAGCCCTAGAATATTGACCTTCTTAGCTGTCTGTTTAAGGAATGAATTGTGTAAACACAGGGAGTAGTAATTTGATCAAAAACTGTTGTCTCTATGTAAAGTATACTTATTGAGTACCTAGAAAAAAAGTTGTGATGCAGAATTAATCATTTGCTTATGTAAAAGACAATCCCCCTTTTTAGTTGTTTCATTTGTTTTTGGGGGCCCTGTGCTGAATACTTTACCTATATGTTTTAGTAAATCATTGGTACAGCCTTGTGGCTTAGATTATACTGTTATCCTGTAACAGGAAACCCAAAGAGAAAAAGGTTAAATAACTTGCTCAAGACTATAGCTAATGAGTCCTGAGTTTGAGATCCAAATCCAATTATATTCCAGAGTTCATGTTCTTTGCCTTTTCACCAACCCTGTCCAACAAATCCGCTGAGCCTTATGATAATGTTCCACCATTTTTGACTTAGAGAAACTGAATTTTCATAAAGCTCAACTACTTTTTATAATCTAGTTGAAACATTAGAATTAAGGAACGATGGCAGGCATTACTCATTTCCCATGCATTAATCCATTATGATTGCAGTATTTGGTAATAGCCACTATGTGTTATCTTCTCAAGTATATAGATGTTCAGTTTTCGTTTGTAACTCATTTGCTTATTTCTTACGCATATTTTATTTCTTACCAATATCTGCATCCAGCCAGCCGTGGTCCATGCAACCTACCTGGCTTGGCTGCCGGAAACACTACCAGAGAAGGCTTCCCTGAACACAGCGTAAACACAGTGCAGCTAGCATGCACACACCTCATCCGTTATTCTATCCCCTTACCTTCTTTGAGATTATTTCTGCAGCATTTCTCTATACCCACCATGTCATATCTGTGGGCCACTTTGCCACCTGGCACTACAATAAGCTTTATGAAAGCAAGATCACTACTGTCTTCTTTTTGGAATTCTCAACACCCAGAACAACATGATAGTGTAAGCACTAGTTACATATCTGTTCAAAAAGAATTATGTACTTGTTATGTACCAGGAAGTCCACAAATCCCTTACACAAACCTTAGAGGCGGGAATGAGTAGCCATATTTCAGAGACTAGATGGCTGATTGCTTAAGAGCAGTAAGTAGCTGGCGTAGGTGGGGTGGGTCAGCACCCGAAGCCGTCTTTGGAGCCACTGACCTCCCAAGTACCCCCTAACCCTCTGTTTTCTCTCTCACATTCCTACCTCAGCATTTTATGTATATATCATGGCATTAATTACCCAACATATAAGTGCAGTGAGGACTAGAAAAATTCTTGGGATACTTGGCTTACCTCCAAGAAACAACAACACTGAAAACTACTACAGAGGGCTCCTTAGTTATATTATGACAACCATCATCTTAATACAGTATTGAAAATAAGTTAACCTCCATCAAATGTCTGTATGGAGTGACTTGAAGTTGAAGATTCTTGAATAGCTTTCCACTGTGAAAACACATCATCTACTATGTTGACAATAAAAATGGTTCCACATTCTTTCAACATCAGTAATTAACCAGGAGTGAAAATTACATTTTCTCAAAGTTCATTGGCTCCATTTGCTTATTGCTATTCTTGACATTTAAAATAGAAAATTATAGTATTCCAAACACTTCTGTCTTCATCACCATGGAGTTCTTGCAGGAACTAAAATGTTGAGACTTAAGATTCAGTGTTCAGTGGCTTTTTGTCCCAATGTCCTTTTTAAAAAATATTAATCCTCAAATTGCCCTAAAAGGGAATGGGACATTCTTAGTATTTTTGTAAAGTAATTGTTTGTTCACAGACTTCTCAAAGACTCTTTTAAATTGACTTATCAGGTGCTATTCAAAAGATGGAAAATGACACATTTTAAATCAGACTCTCCTAGTCGAATACTTTAAGTACCTGTTGTATATAAAATGCATGTCATTAACCCTGGGCATTTAGAGACTAAGCTGGGAGTTAATGGGACACATGTTTGAAAAGTTGACTAATCACTGACAAGTGATAGCTGAAGACCAAGTGCTGTAAGCGTGTGGGTGAGCACTACATTCCCTGCCTGGAAGCCTGGGCAAGATTGTGTGGGGAGGGGTTTGATTTTGTGCTAGAGGGAAGAGAGGAGCTGGGGCAGGCTCTGACAAAGACCTGGACAGTGGAAAAGTACCAGGCCTGGACTAGGCGTCCACACAGATGCCAGATTCTGGTGGCCTCGGATATCACATTGTGTTTTTAGACTAAGGGCCTTGGGAATTTTTTTTTTTTTAATGTGAGGAAATCAATAAATCAAATAGTAACACAGATCACTTTCAGCAAGACATATTCATCTCTATTAGTACAAATACAGCATTTGTAAAATGGAAGGGTTTGTTCCTCTCAGCCCCTGCAGTAGTAGCTGTGCAGCCTCTTAACCCACTGACGCGATGCTCCCAGATGTAGTGCTCACATCACCTTAAACTACTGCACAGTTGGTTAAATGTTAACTGATGGTGTAAGGTTTCTGCTCATTTGACCCCAGATGAAACTTTAGAGGTAAAAACACGCTCAGCCAGGATGCAGGCCCTTGTACCATGTAATCCAACCTTCATTCCATGTTTAAACCATCTTCAACTAAAATATAACTTTATTAATTATAGGACTATGAAAATGAATTAAAATACATTTTGTTTTGATCAACTTTTCAGACTAACTCCTGGTTTTATAATTGTAAAATAATCTCAGTAGTGTTCCCCTTGATTGGGTTAATTTGTTGTAAATCCTGAAGGATGAATCTGATTAGATTTTTTTAAACACATTAAACAGATATCATTTGATTCATTGTCTGTGATTTAGTTTTCGATAGCTAATGTGGGTAAACATTTTACAAGCAAGGGAAATAACTGGCCATGTCCTAGACATTTAATCAAATTCCATTATCTTTTACTAAAGTTTAACTTAGAAACTGTGAACCAAAAAGAGGATTGACACTTATAGAGTCCCTATGAAGTATCAGGCACTTTGGTTATTTAGTGCCTGATAGCTCTTGAGTTAATAATTATCCCCATTCTACAGTTGAAGAAGCTGGGGCTCAGAGGGTTAACTAAGTAGCTGACTCCTGACCCACAGCTGGTAAATACTGGGGACAGGATTCAAACCACACTTTCAAAGTCCTAGATGACTCAAGGCACAAAGCTGCCCTCTTGTAAGTTAAATGTGGATGCCCAGAAGCTATGTCATTTAATGACTGAAATAGCTGTCATCCTTGCGTCTTTCTTCTTCTGCTTGGTCCTTGTGATGTTGAATCTTTTCAACCATTAAGGTCTTATATCTGCTAGCACTACTGATGTTGTATGATTAAAAGATAGCTGTGCTGGGTATTTAAAAAGGCCTTATTAGGTCTCTCCTAACAAGCTGTGAAACACTGAACAAATAACAGTCTTTCTGAAAGTTGAACTAAGTGATCTTGGAAGTTGGTTGAAGTTTTAAAATTCTGTGATTCTGAATGAAATGTCTTTATTGAGATCAACAAAATAACTGTTTTAGTTTATTCTCTGTGCATAAGATAACACCATGTATAGATTGGGGGTCATGTAAAAGAAATATATTTAAAAACTCTTAGTTATCCAATTTTGAACTCCTTATTGAATTTTTTTTAAAAATCGTAGTTGAGGATCTTTGTTTCCCTTAAGCATTACAATATCTTTGGTTGAAATCTTAAATTTTTTAAATTTCCAAAGGGCTAAAACCAAATCTTCCTTTTTTAAAAAACAAATTGCAACTAAATAAAAAGTAGAGAACTGAAAACCTCCTTCCAGAGCTCTTAATGGAGAATCTTACTGCAAGTAGAACATACAGATTCTTTGTAGGTAATAGAGTCCGAGCCTTATTTCTCTCTCTGACCTTAAAATGTTTTCCTTACAACTAGTCCACCTTCAGGGACTTGACATGTTGCTCAGTAGTAGAGCACTTGCCTAGCAAATCTGAGGTCCTGGGTTCAATCCCAAGAAGGAGGAGGGGGAAGGGGAGGGGGAATACTAGCAGTATATAAGACCATCAGTAGTGCTAGCAGATATAAGACCTTAATGGTTGAAAAGATTCAACATCACAAGGACCAAGCAGAAGAAGAAAGGAAGGAGGGGGAGGAGGAGAGGAAGAGGGAGGAGGAGATAACACACTTTAATAATTACTCATTTAAATAAATTAAAGAAAAAAGATAGGAACACATAGGTATATTTGGGATCTAAGAAGGGCAAGCAGCTTCTAAAAATCCAAGTTTTCCTTTGCCTTCAGTGGTAAGGAAAAATCAAAGGGACTGGCAAGGGCTTGGTGTTTGATGCCAGGTAATTCAGTGACTTTTTTTTTTTTTTTTTTTTGTACCTAGGAATTGAACCCAGAAGTACTATGCCACTGAGCTAGGCCTTTTTATTTTTTTATATCGAGACAAGCTTTCACTAAGTTGCTCATGGCCTTGCTAAGTTGCTAGGGCTTGCCTTGAACATGTGATCCTCCTGCCCCAGCCTACCAAATTGCTAGGATTACAGGCATGCATCGTCACACCCAGTGATTCAGTGATTCTTAAGAAGTTTTTTGGAGCCAGGTACAGAAGCATACACCTGTAATCCCAGCAAGTGGGGAGGCTGAGGCAGGAGATTGGTAAGTTTGAGGCTACCCTAGGCAACTTAGTGAGACCATGTCTCAAAAAATAAAAAGGGCAAGAGATGCAACTCAGTGATAAAGTGCCCCTAGGTTCCATCCCCAGTACCCCACAGACACACACAAAAGAAAGAAAAAGAAAATAAGTAGTATTATTTTGAAGTATGAGAGACCTCTCTCTCAGCAAGAAGCATTCCATTTGAGGAAACTCGTTCAAAGCATCCATAGTTCGCTGAGTTTATAGCAAGTCAGAAATAAGCATTTCTTATTTTAACATTAAAGGGGCTTGTGTAGTGATGATATCTTCTTCAAATCACTTTCCCTTGTTACTATTTGTATATAAGATTAAAAAAATTCACAGCCCTGATATTCAACTAGTACAGCTTTACCAGTTTTTATATTTTGAAAGATTTCTGTAACGCACAGTGAACTGTCAGTGTGCTGAGCCACACTTCCCAGCCCTTCTTCCAGAGCCCTTGGCCTGTCCCCATGACCCAGCAGCCAGAGGCATGACTCCTGGCACCCTGTTCCCTCAGGGCTGGCAGACACTCTGATCCTACCAATTGTCAGAAACTTTTTCAGTTATTACCTGTATTTGCATCAGCCTCTTTACATACTTAGAAAATTATTTTATTTCACATTATGTCCATTAAACCTAGGTTTATTATTTTTACTAATTGCAATAAAAATGGATAATCTTTTGCTTAGAATATGTAGACTCTTTGTACATAAGTCCAAATTTAGAAAAAGGTTAGTGAAAATCACATTTACCCTGTTACAATGAAATATAAAACCCCTTATTGTTACTTTCTATATTCCCCCAAATAATAAAGAGCAGGTTGTTGCCAGAGCTGAAAGATGATTAATTATCCTTTGATAAACTCCAGATTTCACACTGAAGTGCCTCTGCTGTGCTCTCTCGCTAGTCCTAGGAGGCCACTCTTGTTTCTTTGCTGAACAAGCTGTGCAGGGAGCACTGACAGTGCCAGCACTGACTTGTTCTTACTCATTCTGTCTAAGCCAACCTGTGAGCCTTTACCATTACATGTTACAGATCTTCGAGATCTGATCTAACCAACTTGGTTAACTGGCATTTATTATACTGTATTATTCGGAATATCCCTTGGTGGTAAGCATTGTTCTTAGATGGAAATAAAATGTAGCATGGTAAAATGAGTAACACTTTTTGTCTAACAGTTCCAGAGCGTGAGCCTGGAATTAAGTCGTGGTGAGAAACTGCAAGCTAGAAGTGTGACCAACAGTGGATGGGGCTTTGCCCAGGAATGTAGCAGGTTCTCCGTGCAGCTGAAGCTATCAGAGGAGCAAACGACAGTGAGGAGAGAATAAGAAAATACTCTTAAATCATGAAATCAGGAAAGAGAAAAAGGACTTAGAACACAGAGTTTAAAGACAGTCTCGTGGCTCCACCATCAGCTGACATCCGAACAGCCAGCCACGGCCTCCTTCAGTTCCCCTCTGGGTGACCAGGCTGCTGGTGGGCACAGGTGGCAGGCCTGTTCTATGCTAGGTTCCTGGCCTCTGTGGACTGCCAGCCAGACTCGGCTTTCTACTCTCCCTCAGCTGACCAGATTTCAACACTCAACTGGTCCCCTGCCTGATTTCATGAAGGCACACTTGCACTTGATCAGACAGCCCAACCAGGTCCTGTCACTGGGTGGGGGCAGGGAGCAGACACTAAGTGTAAGACAGTAAGAGGCAGGCTGTGCCTGTGTCAGGGCCACTCGGCAGTGAGACTGCTGTGGGCAGGAGGCCTTGCATGTCTGGGCTCAGACAACTGGTTTGGGCCCTTTTAATAAGTGCTTCCCTCTGCCTTGTGAAAATAGGAGATAATAATACCTTAGCTCACAATATAGCCATCGTCCAGAGCTGCAGAACTGCTTCTCCCAGATGACGGGGATAGATTGTCCTTAAGCCCCCAGCACTGAGGCAAAGTCCTGAAATATTCCTCCCAAGGAATGTGCAGCCATGCACAAGGGACCAGCCAAGGAGGTCTGGGCCTCAGATGGTGGCCCTGCTACTTACCAAAAACCACTTAAACTATCTGTGCCTCTCTTTTCTCACCTGTAAAATGGGATAATGCAGCATAAGGATGTTGGACTTACAGAGCGCAGGAACCTGCAGGGCCTGGGACATGCAGTAAGCTTTCAGCCATCGATATCATTTTAAAAACTGAAAAGAACCTGACTTGGATAGAGTTCATATTTATTAGTGCACATGTGTTTTAGAATGTGTGTAAATATCTCTGTGTATCTTGAAATTTTATCCACACAGCTCAAAAGTATTCAGTCATCGTTTTTCTGCTGCTTCCTGTTGCACAAACCATTTCCTGTTCCCAGGACTGCTGACACTAGGAAGTAAAAGGACAAATAACCTGATGAAAGGGAGGCTGGGTCCCAGGCAGGCTGTGTTGTCAGCAGCAACAGTGCCTCTGAAGCTGGCCAGGGCCTCATGCTCTCAAAGACCCAGTTCTTAGCCGCTGGGTTGGAGAAGCAGCTCTAGAGTAGCAGGAAAGAGGCTGCCTCCCTGCAGCCCCTGCCCTAGAAGCAGCTTCCCTGTCAGCAGAGAGGCTCAGAAGATATCTTCTGGATGGTTCAGGAGCCTGGTAGACAGAAGCCATCCTCCAGGGTTTAATGTGTGGGGTCCAGTCCCCAGTCAGGGCTGCAGTAGGCCAGGTCCAATTCAAGGGCACTGTCAGGTCTCTGGCCCAGGGCGCCATGGTCAGGGTAGAGGAGGAGTGCAATAGGGGTGAGCTCCTGTCTGCACACGCAGCCAAACCCATCTTCCTCCTCACCTCCCCACATGTCCCATTAGCAAGAGCGATGAGGCCACTTTTTTTTTTTTTAATCAGATATCATGGGGAAAATAGCTCTTGTTTTGAGGAACTTAAAAATTTGAGAGTGGAGTGGAAGAAGAGAGAAATGTACATATAGTCACAGGTGGCTTGTGCAAGTTTGAGTCATTAGGTCACCTCTGAAGCAACTAGATGACAGGGACTTCCTCCAGGTTCCCAGGCCTTCCCTGAAGGGCCCTTCTCTCTGAGTAAAACCCCTGTGAGTTTCAGCCAGATCCCTAAGACCAAAGCCAAAACTTTCCTCCAGTGATTTTCAAGGTGTCCAGGTGATTTTCAGAGCATCATTTCAAAGTGATGGCTGGGACACACACAAATCATGATAGCTGAAAGGCAAAAAGAAGCTGTCCAGTGAACGGTTTTGAGTCTCAATTAGGAATCTGGTTCACAGGCAGTAACTTACCCACTATAATAGAATTGACCTTTGTGTCATGGGTTTCCTTGTCCATCCCAAGGCCACGCTCTCCACAGATACCTGGGGACATGATTCAGTCTGCTATAACTGAATCCCTGAGTTATAAGGGATTCAGTAAGAACTTTCCTTCCAAGATCTATTTTTACAAAAATGACTTATTGTAACTGTGTACAATGATTATGCAATAAGTAAGGCCAGTGCAGAAAGCCAAGTGGCCTGTTCTCATACCAGATTTCCTCATGGCAAGGCCTTCCTCATATAGCTGAGGGGCAGTTCACTTGGTGAGTGACACAAGTCTGTGCTTAGCACCAAGCCCTGCTTGGAGATGCCCTTTCTCCCAGCCTCAAGGTCAGCAGCTCCCCTGGGCCTTCTCCCATGGTCTCTGCCATCATGTGGTCTGGGGTCCTTTCCCGTCAGTCTCACAGCCTCTCCATGTGGACTCCAAGGGGCCATGAGTTACTTTAATGGTGACATGCATTGGTATGCTGTGGCAGGCTTTCTCATTTCTAATGTCTACATGTTAGCACTGTGATGTGGGCTGCCGGGCTCCATCCTCCGTGTCTGTCACTGCACATCCTAGAGGTAAACCTTTGCTAGCTTAGCTTCTTAATATACCTTTTTTAGCCAACATGAGATTGATCATTATTCACACTCCATTTGACAGTGTCTCCCGTAGTGTCAACTTTGTCTTCCTAGCATTCATTCGGGAGGCTGTTTTAGTAAAGGAAATACAGGGAGGTGGCCTGAGGAAGAAGACAGCAAAAGGGAAAGGGCAAGAAGGGCAAAAATCCCCAAGAAATCTCTTTTTGCTGGGAAGTGAACCTTAAAAAGTCTTGTTTTAAAGTTCTGAACACAGAGCTACCTCTTCTTACCTGCCAGGTCAAGGTTTAGCTCTTCCTTCCCTCAGCCACATCGCATTCTATGGCTCTGGTCCACATCTCTATCTTCTTTTCAAGTTGGTTCAGAGCAGCTCAAGAGAGCTTTGTGATTCCGTGCCCTGTTTGAAATTGTTTGCAAGATCTGGATTGTTGAAGAAAAGGTGCTGGTTTTTGAATGATATCAACTCTTGGAAAATATCAGAAATCATTCCAAATAAAGGGTCCTTGGATCTGTCATTTATTTATTTATTTTTTAATTTTTTTTTTTAAGTTGTTGATGGACACAATGTCTTTCTTTTATTGCTTTGTATGTGGTGCTGAAGATCGAACTCAGGGCCTCACGCATGCAAGGCAAGCGCTCTACCACTGAACTACAATCCCAGCCCCTGTCATTTATTTTTAGTTGGAATCGAATTAAATAACTGGCCAACTGCATAGATCTAAAAAACTGCTGTCATTCATTTTATCTTTTTCCTCTTTTAAGAGTTCAGAGGACACCTTGGATTTAGGGAGAAAATCTTTGTGCTAATTAAACCTCAGTTTGTTCTACCTGAGTCTGATCTGCTGCTTCCAAGGCCCAGGAGTTCCAACCAAACAGCTCAGGAACTAGTGTTCACCCTTGGCAATGACAAGCCTCAGTGTTTATAGCCATCGAGGGTCTGTGATTCCCCAAATTCTTTCAAGATTAATTTGCAAAGCTTGTAGTATGTTCTTCCTAGTTTAATTTAAGCTGCACTTGTGATGAAAATTTGGCGCATAGCTTCTGCTAAATGTAAACATGATTTATGTATCACATAGATCCTTCTTGGGTCTGAGAGTCAAGGGCTGGAGGTATCGGGGGAAACACATGGACCCCCTGTGTCCAAAGGGCTCCCTGGCCAGCTGCCATCCGCGCATCTCCCTGTGTGCACGGTGCTCTCTCCCGGGCCAGCCCAGCACTGAGGCAAGCCACTCCTCCGGCCCAGACACTCCCATGGTGCCTCTAACACCTCTTCTGCCAGGGCCACTGCAGAGAGGGCACAGCTTCCCCATCCTCTCCTCATCTCTGTTGCCTCCAAAACAAACAGGAGAAAAAGGACAAAGGAGTTTCAGTTACAGAAAGGTCAGAGAGTGTTAAAAATTACCAACATGGGGAAAATTACAAGGTTGCTAAAGAAGCTCAAGAAACTAAGGACAGTGGTTCCCAGCGCCTGACCTCATCTACATTTCACTGGAAGCGTGGGTCAGCCGCTGAGAACATCTCCCAAACATTCTTGTTATTCTGTGTGTAGCTGGAGGTTCCTGGTGCCTTCTCTGTCCTGGGCTGTGTCATCCTGCACTTTAACAGGCACCCTCTTCTTCCTTCAAAGGTTCTCTGCCTGGGCATCAGGCTGCTGTTCTGGCCTTGCTACCTGTACCCCAGGATCTTCAGGATCCTCCCAGGAATCTTGCACATGCCTCCTCCGTCACTCCACCCTGATCTAGAGCAGGAGGCTGGTTGGTATCCTCTTTGTCACTGAATTTAGGTTGGCCGAGCTTAGCAATGGGGCATGACGACCAAAAGCTGTCTCAGCAATCTGAATGGAGATAGCACTAATGCCTACTCCATCATGTTATGGTGAAGATGAAATCTGGAGTAGCTAAAGCCTCTCACATGTGTCTGGAATATAGCCCCTGCTCAGTGAACCCTGGCTGCTATTATAATTCTGGTCAGCATCCAGTCACTGCTCCTAGACTGCCGCCTCCCCTCGCAGCAGCGTGAGGCATGGTGTGAGGCTTGGGATCAAGGGTGAGCAACTGTGCCTCCGGCAAGTCTGCGGTGATGAAGGGGCCAGGACCAAAAATCACAAATCCAGAGGCTAAGTCTTTTCGTGGGAATGTGCTTGGGATCTTTAGGAACTTTTAACAGGATTCTGCCTGAGGACAAGAATAGGAGAAGGCTGTGCAGAAATAACTGTGGAAGGAGCCGCCAGGAGCTGAACAGGAAAAGGCCAGAAGGGAATGGTCTCAGGGCAAACGGAGGAAAGGCGTTCCTGCTAGGAAGAGAGCTGGTCCCAGCTATCTGGGTGAAACCTGGCTGAATCCCCAATGGCCCCGGGGTAATAAACAGATCTAGTCACCTTAGGCCATTGCACTTCATAGAAAAAGGCATTCTGGAGCCTTCCTCTGTGACAGCCATCTCTCTGCTCCAAAGCTCCACCTCCAGATGAGCCTTCCTCAGAGATTGCAGTGCTGTGCTTAAGATGAGGCACCTGCTGGGGAGCAATACTGACCAGATTGTATTGTAATATCATGTGTGTGTGAAGACGTAACAGCAAATCTCACTGTTATGTATAATTATAATGCACCAACAAAACATGGGGGAAAAAAGGATGAGGAGTGTTATTGTTTAGATGTGAGGTATCCCCGAAAGCTCACATGTGAGACAATGCAAGAAGGCTTAGAGGTGAAATGACTGGATTAAGAGAGCCTTAACCCAATCAGTGAATTAATCCCCTGATAGGGATTAAGTGAGTGGTAACTGAAGGCTGGTAGGGTGTGGCTGGAGGAGGTGGGTCCTGGAGGCAAGCCTCTGGGTTTATATTTTATCCTTGTTGAACTGAGTCTCTCTCTCCATCTCCCCCCGCCCCTCTCTCCTTCCTGGTGTGATGTCCTGAGCCACCTCCGTCCACCACACACTTCTGTCCTGATGTTCTGCACCCCCTCAAGCCTCGAGGAATGGAGTTAGACGTTTGTGGACTGAGACCTCTGAAACTATGAGCCCCCAAATAAACTTTTCCTTCTTGAATTTGTTCTTGTCAGTTCTTTTGGCCACAGCAGTGAAAAAGCTGACTAAAACAATGAGTGTGTTAGTAACATGACTTGTACTGGCTGAGTGTTTTCTATGTGCCTGACACTACCTTGGCCTTTACAAACATCATCTCATTTGTGTTCCTAACAGCAACCCTGTGTGGCCATCTTGTACCAAATCCTGGCCACAACAATTTCTAGTCCTGAGCCTGGAGCAAATAAGTAACCTCTCTGTGCCTGTGCTCCTTCATCCTCCAGTGAGGATGCTCATCACGCCTCCCAGGTTGCTGAGAAGTTCTATGAATTAATATGTGTGAACAGTCACAGTAAGAACTCTGCAACTTCTGCGCTATGTGGCTATAAAGGATGCTTCTTTCCCACCCACTTGCAGAATAGTGGTGACTGATGAAGCAAAGACTGATCGGTTTACCAAAATTGGTTCTCTCTTCTTGCTGTGCACATAACTAATCTATATTTCCCACCTCCCTTGAAGTTAGGTGTGACCGTGTGTTTGAGTTCCAGCACGTTGAACATAAAATAAGTAAATAAATAAATAATTGAAAATTAGCTGAAAATGTGTCCCTCTTCCAGGCCTGGTGCATGAAATTCTCCTCCTGCTCTCCAACATCACTTCCTGTCCTACTCAGGCCAGCTGGAGTAGAGACAAACTGAAGACATATTGAGATGGGGGTCCTATGATGAGGCCATGAACTAGCATGCATTGGCTTGCAGCCCAGCCCACCCTTGCTAATGCAATGAATGCACGCTGAGCTGCACAGGACCGTCTTGCTGGAGAGAGTGGGAGATCCAGTCGCTGCCTATGCAGCACATCTCCATTCTCTTCTGCCGTCTCTGCACCACCAAGTCAGCAGGCCGTCCATGATGGGCTGCTGTGCCCCAGCTACAGTGGTTGGCTCAAGGTTAGCCACCTGACCCAAGGCCAGCTAATCAGTCCTTGCAACATGACCTGCTGAAGCTGTCAGGACAGAAAGGATCTCATATTTTTGGTGGATTTCTGGCTGTAGAGATGAAGATCTTTAGGAATCCAGGCAAAGAGTGTTCCAAAGAAAAAAGCCAATACAGAGAAAAGCAGAGCTAACAAAGAAGTGCATTCCTAGTGACACCATTTGAATTCTTACATCCATTACTGTTTGACTCACATTGCCTGATTACCTTGGTCTATAAATCTCCTTTTTTGTTTCTATAAATCTTCATTTTCAGCTAATTTTGTTTAAGCTGGTTAGAGCTAGTTTTTGCAGTACTTCAGGTTGCAGATTACCAGCTTACCATCTTTACCCATTACCCCTGGTTTCCTTGGGCCTCTGACTCAGGCACAACCCACCTTCCCAGCACCTGCTCTGAGAGCCATCTTGATGATACTATCTTCACATTACATAAAATATTAAAATTCCTTAATTAGTGGCAGTACAGGCCTGACATCCACTGAGGGAGGACTGTTAGTCATTTGCAGTGGTCTCGGCTGGTGATATTCATTCTCATGAAGGGAACCTTGCTATGTTCTGGAACACAAGATCCTAGTAGAAGAAACCTCAAAGAAGTGCTCACGTTTCAGGCTGGGGTTTAGCTCAGGGACAGGGCCCTTACACAGCATGCACAGGCCCTGGTGTTCAATCCCCAGTCCAACCAAAAAGAAAATAAAATATTTCCCAAAGAACCATCACATTTGTTTTTACTGCACTGTACTTTCGTCTTATTGAAGATCTAGTAAAGTAAGTGGTGAATTTGGGGAGCTGAAACTTTTTGCAAATTTCCTCCATAATGTTTCTTTGTAATAGAATTTGGCCAATAATACTTGGTATGTTTTTCACTTAAAGCCATATAGTTGCCAGAGATTTACAAAATGTGAAATAACAATGTCATCTGATTTTTTATGATTATATAGATGCTCCTCCCAGCCTTCACTTCAGTATTTTGATCAAATAAGTATTTCTCCCAATATTTGGTGGGATGATTTCGTAAGATCGTACCGCTTGTTTTGTATTGCCAGCCTTTTATGAACGTGTATGAACCAAGCTCTTTTCAAAATGGAGAATTTTAAAGCTGCTTCACCCATGACTGTCATTTTCCTTTCATTTGGTGACAGTCAGCCTGACGTCCCTGTTTTCTTTTGTCCTATTTATTTCCAGGCATGGAGCTCATCATCCCAGAGGAACCACCCTGGAGGGAGACCTTTCTAGCCTCATCTTGTCCCTTGAACTTCACCTTCCTCTTCTCCCCCTTGCGCTGCATACCTCAGCCCTTCCCACACCAAGTGCCAGAAGTCCCAACTCCATAGGAGAGTCTTTTAAAAATAGTTTTTAAAGGATTTCCATGCCGGGGGAGGGAAAGTGCAGGCACTGGAAAGCGCTGCTGCTGAGGAGCGTGGGTTCCGTGAACAGAGCGCGACGGTCACCCAGCGCGGTGAACGCGGTTGACGCCGCTGCGTCGTGCCCACCCAAATGGCAATTTCTCTGTATATTTTGTCACAATAAAAGCACATTTATTCCCGCTTCCTGTCTTGTATGTCTGTAAATTACTAATGATAGACGCGTCACTCGTATGGGTGGCAGCGAACAAGAAAAACGACGAGGCCCACCGAGCAGGGGGCGCAGCCGCGGCGACTCGGCTCGGGACGGGGACGCTCCGCCCGCTCATGCGCAGAGCGGAGCCCGGCCGGCCGCGACCCCGGCCTCGGGTGCGTCCTCCACCTTTCCTCCTTTGTGCCCCTTCTGGGCTCGCGGGCCAACTCCTGGCAGCAGCCTCCCTCGTGCCTCCGTCAGGAGGGCAGAGGAGCCTCTCCGTGTCCCCGAGGCGGTTCCCGGCTGCTGGGCGCGCGGCGGCTGCGGGGACAGGACGTGAAGGAACGCGTGCCACACGGTCCCCAGGGAAGGGACGACCGCGACGGAAGCGAAGGGTCCGGCTTCACGCCCAGGAAAGAGCCAAATGCCACCTTGCCCTCCGAAGCTGGGAGAGTGACTGCTGTTCCCGGTGGGCAGGGCGGTGCCAGAGCCTCGCCGGGCATCTGGCACCTGGGCACTGGACGGCCGGAGCCCACCCGGCCCTGCACAGCGCCGCGAACTACGAAGGGCGTCTCCATACGGGAAGTAAACAGCGCACGAGAAAGCAAGGGCTGACCCACAGTTCCGCAGGGCTGCTCCTGTTACCTGTCGCTGCAGTGTGGCTTGAGGACGGCCCCCGAAAGGACCCGGCAGGATTTTTATCGCGCTGCCCATATGCGATGTCTTTTTCTCCCTCTGTCTTTTAGATACCGTTTTCATTAAGCTAGCAAAATTCCACTTTAAAGTGAGTTCACCCTGAATGTGTTTGCATGAAATTTTACCTAGTTATGGCTTAGCGTGTAAATCATCTTTAATTATAGGTAAGCGTTATGATATTTTTAATAGATAGAATAATATATTAGCACACTGGAACTGAAATGCAGACATTTTAATGGCCTTAATATTACACTGCCAGAAATAGTCGTCTTTCCAACCTTTAATCATGTCCCTGGCCTGGCCTCCCCTCCCTTTCCCTGCTCAAGTGAACAGCGCCTGCCCCAGCAGCCTGCCTGGGTCCTGCTCAGGAGGGAATGCAGGGCTCCTCAATATCCATGTTTGCACATCTTCTTCTTCTCTGTTGTCTTTTAAAAATATTACCCTCACCTGGTATTTATTTTCATTTGTAGGTCATAATATACAAAGACATTAAAGTTTTATTTGTTTCTTTCAAAAATTCATTCTACAGTCAAGTGGTATTTAGCCTGCTCTCTCCGCCTGCCTCACACCCTACTGCCGCCCAAAGTGCTGCTGCAGCTGAAGGGAGGTAAAGCAGAAAATAAACCCCCAAGTTCCCTTTAAACACGTAGAAGACTTCCCTACCCATTTTTGTGACAAACTGAAAATTAGTTGCTGTTCATTAACATTTCTTTCAAGTTAGAGTAAAATGTAGAATGTCCTCTTCTATTTTCCAGCATCCCCCCCACCCACAAAATTCTGGTTACTTGATTCTTAGTTATTTGTAATCCCAGCACTTTGGGAGGCTGAGCAGGAGAATCGCGAGTTCAAAGCCAGCTTCAGCAATGGCGAGGTGCTAAGCAACTCAGTGAGACCCTGTCTCTACATAAAACACAAAATAGGGCTGGGGATGTGGCTCAGTGGTCGTGTGACTTTGAGTTCAATCCCTGGTACCAAAAAACAAACAAACAAACAAAACCAAATCATATCTATGTATGTGACAATTATTATAACTCAAGCATTACTATTCTTAGCTTACAGCCATGATATCTTTAAATCTGGTTCATCAATAAAAACTGAGACAAAACGTTCACACAGAAATTTTTAACTGTGACAGAGACTTGTTCTCAGCATTATTTCATAGTCATTTATTACTTACTTGTCCGAATGAATAGACACTTGGTATGTCTTAAGTTTAAAGAAGATTGTAGCTCGGTTTTTTAAAGAAAAAAGTTAATGGAAGTGTTCAAAAAATTCTTCCCAATTCCTCCTTAGGGGAAAAAATGCATTGTTTGCAAACAGTTTCACAAGGGCATTTTGTAGAAACAGTGGAAATTAATGCACACATAAACATAGGCATCATTTTGTGCATAAATACATATGTGTACATGAGCATAACTACTACCTGTTGATGGTATATCACCACAGGTCAACCTACAGCTCACACTTCCAGCTGTTAGAGGCCCTGCAGGAGGCATGGTACCACCTCCAGGATGATGCCTGAAGGAGCCAGCCACAGCCATCACAGGTTTGACACATAGCAGGACCCCCTAGAGCAAGCCTTCTGGCTGACCACAGAGGAAGGCCAAGATACACAGGAGTAGGGTGAGTGTCCCCAAGAAAGCTTTCTCTTGACTAAAAATATATTCCTCACCAGTGGACTCTACGTCCTGAAATTTCTATTAGTTACAAGCCTTTAACAGATACACTCATCTTCTGGGAGGAGGTCATTATCCAGGGTTCACCTACAATTGAAAGAGTGCCTTGAAGTAGCCTGAGTGGGAGGGGAGCCAAGACTGAGGCCGGAAGGGAGCAGAAACTCAGGCTGGTAGCAGAGCCCGGTAGCAGAGCCCTGCAGCAGAGCACAGTGGGCTTCTCCAAAGGTCGAGGTATGGTCTGGGTGGGGAGCACCTGAGAGACAGGCTTTGGGGGCAGAACCAGCTGAGGACCAATGATTTAGAAGCTTCTTCAGGAAAATGAAGCAAATAGGAAACTCGGTTGTCACCTGTGAACTTGAACCTGTGTTATCCACATGAATGAGGTGCCCTCACAGACATTCTTCAGCACTGAAGAGAGGGCCAACAGTGGACAGAGGATTTCTACAAGGCAATTTGGTACCAGATACAAAAATATTTAGGGTTTGTATGTGCTTTTGGGCTGTGATTTCACTTCTCAGAATTTATTTTGTATGAATTATCATGAATGAGAGCCACATTATTTCAAATGGAAAAAAATAGCAGAAAAATTATTTTACTGGGCTTTTTATTATTGTTGGCTTAACTCTCATTTCTATCCTAAGCATGAATTGATTATGTGGTAAGAAATCAATAATAAAAGTTGTTAAGAAAAGAAGTTGGTTCACAGTTTTTGGGCTGCCTTGATGTCTGTCAAAGAAGAGTGTCCCTTCCTCAAACTACATGGAAGCTCCTTGGGTGCCACAGAAGTGCTTCCGAAGAGCTCAGGCACAAATACTCCTGAGGCAGTGCCTCTCCTGACATCACAACGAATCATGAAAGACAGTGGAATGAACCAGACACATATTCATATATGAATACACAACCAGGGAAACTGCACATCACATATAACCACAAGAATGGGATCCTAATTAGAAGAAGGTATACTCCATGTGTGTACAATAGGTCAAAATACACTCTTCTGTCATGTATATCTAAAAAGAACAAATAAAAAAAAATTTTTAAATCATGAAAAATTTCAGCAACACAGTCATACTTTGAGTAATATACACAGAATTTGAAATTTTTAATAAATTCAAATATGAATTTCTGAAAATACTATAATCATTCTCATTTTTTTAAAATACAAGCAAATACATGTGAAACATAAACAACACATTTCCACTCTCTAAACTTCTCTTCCATGTACTTATTCTCTCTTTTCTAGTGCAACTGTTACAGTGAACTTTCATGCAAATAGAACAGCATTGCAGAACACCACCTTTTCTCAAACCAGAGCTGATCCAAATTTGTATTAAAGCAGCAAAATACAAATAAACATATCAATAAGGAGTCTCAATTCAGAACTGAAATTAAAAATGACACTCTTGTACTGTCTCTTTTCTCATAAAGTTTTATCTCATGGAGTGATTTTTGTTTCTCAACATTTTTAAAATATCTGATCCTTGAAACCGTCACCTAACTCATTGCCAAGTTTTAAAACACTGTCGATTTTGGAATCTTTCCACGTGATCTCAAACTTGCAAGATGGGCAGCCCAACCCCCAGCTGTTTCCCTGGAGGCTCTGGGTGGGCCTAGCTGCCACTGATTATGATATTTGTCCAGCCTCAAATTGCTTTTGCCCTAGATGGCAACACATGTTTCACAGCTGAACCTACAACCACTTTGAATCTAAAAGTTTATGGGCTAACTGCCAAATTCCAAACTCCCCTGACCTGTCTCTCTGTGTTCTCTGACAGCACGTACATGTACAAACTTGTCTGAAGAGAGCTGGTTTGTAAATAGTGGAGAAACTGTCCAAGAAGTATCACCACAATGAAATAATCCCTTTACTGTGTGCATAAGACAACCAGTTAATTTTGTGTGAAAAAGGTACCATTTTAAAATTTTTTTGATGAGTCAACTTAATTTCATGGTTGGTTTGTATTGGTTAATCACTGAGTTATCTGTGAATTTGAATCTTGAATATGCATTTTCATCATCTAAGGAAGAATTTTTGTTAAGTTATAATGTTTTAAGTTCCAATCATCTCACCATGGTGGATGTTTAAATTGGTGGTTAAACACAGCTAATGTCCTAACTGCTTCAGGTACGAAAGCCCCGCAGAGTGCCTCTTGGCCAGAGGCCATCAGAATCTGGGCTTCTGGGTTCCTTTCCCCTACAATCTGGGCCAGTCCACTATTGACTGTGTCGTGTGTTGGACTTCCTAAACCAGAAACAAAAATGCTGCGTGAACGCCAGCGATCCAGCCTAGACTTTTGCTTATTTCGCCCCTGTACAGTATTGCACAAAGACATAAAAACAGGGCAGATCAAATTTGGAGCCTACCAGCCTCTGCTGCTTGCCTTCAGGACTGTTGGAGTCTTTTGAAGAGGTGCTATAATTCGGTTTTGTGCAGCCTTCTTTCCACCATTTTTGTATCTACCATTGAGTTTTCCAGTAAGCAGCTGAGTGCCAGTTCTTGGCATTTCTTAACTGTTAAAAGCAACAAATAAAGGAGAAATATGAGGAATAAGACATATAATCCACGATTTTAAGCAGAATTCATCTATAAAATCATTCAGTCTTTCTAAACTATGTGAATGGAATTTGTTTGCATGAATGTAATTCCACCAAAGGCTTCTCAACTGTGAACTAATTACACGATCTAATTTTGGCACTTTCCCAAAGTTAATCTCTGAATTAGTTATCTTTTGCTTTTTCTTTTATGTGTCATCTTGCTTTTTCACATTTCATTAGGAATTAAAAACCAAGAGAGACAAAGTACAAGCTATTTATATTTTATCAAGTCTCAAGATAATGGAAAATATTTTATCCCAGTTAGAACTGCGGAAGAGTCAGGTGATTCCTACACCAATATTTTGGCAGGATATGAAAGAACAAATAATTATGGGCAGCAATTTCTTAAAACACTTTTTAAATGATCCCGAGGAGGACAGTTATTGCACAGTTTTCATTTTTAATTGAAATGAACCTCTGTGGCACATGTGTCGGGGTGTGTGTGCGCGCGCGCGTGCGTGGGTGGGGCGGCGCCTGTGCACGCCCTGTCAGGTCAAGACCTGAGATGTGAGTTCAAGCTCTCTTCCCTCATGTGCGGATTGACAGCAGGGAAGTCAGCTAATGTCTCTGAACCTCAGTTTGCTCATCTAAAATTTGAGCTAACAGTGCTTCTTCAATCTGGTTCAAGGGCTCATCATGAAAATTAAAGAGATAGTTAGCCGGGCGCGGTGGCGCAAGCCTGTCATCCCAGCACCTAGGGAGGCTGAGACAGGAGGATCGCGAGTTCAAAGCCAGCCTCAGCAACGGCGAGGCGCTAAGCAACTCAGTGAGACCCTGTCTCTACATAAAACACAAAATAGGGCTGGGGATGTGGCTCAGTGGTCGAGTACCCCTGAGTTCAATCCCCAGTACCAAAAAATATAAATAAATAAATAAGTAAAGAGATAGTCTATGTGAGACTTTGTGTTAATTACATTCGCAGAGTCCTAACAATGTACTGGTGAATACCATCATTTTAGCAACAACTCAATATAAGATTTGGGGCAATTTATTGAACTTTACCAAATTTTGTCACATGTGAAAGTAGGGTTATTGTATAATGGATTGCAGGGATAGAAGTGATAATTGCAGTGTAACCTTGAGCAGGGTGTATTAGTTATAACTTTTTTTTTCCCAAGTAACATGAACTTGAAATAGTTGGAGCCAAAAGTGGGGAGGTATTTATTCAAAGTCTCAAGTGTCTCTGGAAAGGGCAAGGAGATAGCTGAGCCTTAGACGCCACTGGAGCTGGGAGCTGGATGCTAACGGGACTTCTCTTTTCTCACTGCAAATTGTTCTTCTCTCACGATGCCCACGCAAGACTGGACACACGGCCACGGCCACTCCTGCCCCCTCTTCTCACAACTCTTCTACAAGGGAAAAAAATACTGTGCTAAACTGCCCAACTCCTCACCCAAGCCCTAAGCCCGGCGATGCCTGTTGAAGAGTCCCAGGAAAAGGCCACAGCGTCTGGGCTCAGGTCAGGGGCCCTGGATGGGAGCTGTCATTAGCAGCCACCATCTGAACCCATGGTTGAGGCAAAAGAGAAGCACTGAGAGGAGTAGTGCTGTCCTCAGAAGACAGGAAGGGCCCGAGGCAGGCACGGCAGTGACTCAGGCAGCAGAAGATGGAGCCCACTCTGAAGCTGGGGTTGACAGCCCTCTGTTTCTATTTTAGGAAGCAGCACTATTTCAGATAATCTCTTATATTTAAAATTTTATTTATTTGCTACCTGTTAAATCACTCACTAAGACTTGCTTTGGACGATCCCTGAAATCTCTAAAATTAGAATATAAATTAGAAATTACAAAAGCCGTTATCGACAATGTGCTCCTCGTTGACTGTTGTGGAGTACCACCGAGAGAAACAGCAGAGGAATAACGCAAGTGCGAATCCTCAAGGGCCACACCAGCTTCTGTGCTCCCCCTCTTCCTTTAGGTCCCTCTGGGGAATTTCCCATTGGCAAACAGCTGTCCCTGGGGCCTGTATCTGTTTGGCAATAGCTGTGCCTGCTCTGTGGAGTGGTTTGTGACCTTCAGGGTGGGTCATCCCAGACTTCAGCTCCTTCACCTTGCTGGTGGGCCCCAGCTCTCTGCACCGGTTTGAGCAGGTGCTGCCCACTGGGAAGGGGCCTCCCCCATCTCTCCCTGCCCACGTGGGCCCATCATGTCCTCAGGGCTCCTCCAATCCCATGCCCTTTGCTATCTGCCCCCGGGGACCCACTCCCTTCTTCCTTTGTGAACGTGCCCCCCCCCCATGTTCGCTGGCACTGTGCAGGCATAGCTCTCTGCCTTTTTTCAAGTTGTTACATGTGTCGTTTTGTCTCTCCAAAGGATTAAAACCTGAGTGACTGCCATGTTTCTTTGCAGGAGCTGGCAGTGACCTTGGATGCTGCCAGAAGGAAAACCTTGGCCCGTCATTGTAAAGACAGCACTTTAAGCAAACGCCTGGCCAACTTCAGTTCTCTGTCCCATTCCCATCTGAGTCCCTTGTCTGATGGGAACTGGGACTATGTTTGCCCAGATCTTGTCTCTGGGCCTGGGGCATGGGGCCATGATAGGATGGAGCACCTCCTGCCTCTGGTTGCAGTCGGAAAGCTGCAGGATAAATGCTGAAAATAATACCCTGGGGTGAGGGCCAAGGTCATGGCCAATGAGTGAATCCAAACCACGTCATAAATTAAAGTTACTTGGAAAACGGGGAGCTGAGATAGGGAGCCAGAATGAGCCATGCCACAGAGAAAGCCCAGAGTGGAGGACCAGGCTGCACTGTCCAAGGTCATCTGAGAGTTTCTAGTTGTGATCTGTGGATGAGCTGGGATCACTTGGGCAGGGGAAGACAGAACCTTCAGATGGTAGCCAGAAGCTTGCCGGTTCATTTGCTGGATCATTCCACATGCTCCCAGGGACTCCCAAGTTAAGCATGTTCTCTCATTTAGAGCTCATCCAGATGGGCAGGAAATTCCACTCTAGTCATTCGAATCCTCGAAAAGCCATGATACCTGTAGAGCCAATTCCAAGTTTAACTGTGGAATTTCTCTCTTCATCCAGAGAGAAATCACCTCCCAACTTTTGTGAAGTTCTACAGAATATCCACAGTCCAGCAGCACAGAGGGAAACCTGCATCGAGGGAGCTAACACTGTGAAGAGCTTGAATGAATTTATGGTGGCTGGCTGGCTCTGCACGTGTGGAGGGCGGGTAACAGTCACACTTTATCTAATGGTCCACACGCTCCGGCTCTTCCCTCCTCTTCCTGTTGGGACATTTTCATACTTGCCACATGCCATAAAATTCCAAAGGAAATCTGAACCTTTTATGATCCCCTAAATCAGAGTCCAGTTGCCAGATGGGCCTTCTGTTATAGGTTCAATCATTGACCATACACTTTGAAAATAAAACATAGAAAAACCGAAATACAATTCTAATTGCTTCTACAATGCCATCGTTCTGTTAACTACCTACTCAGCTCACACAAAGGCAAAGCTGTATTTGTGCCTGCTACTCAGAGACTAAATTGTTCAATCTTTGAGACTTTTTCTGATGAAAAGCTGGAACACATAGCTCTCCAAAGTTTGCACATTTTTTATTTAAATTGATTGGTGGTTACTCTTCCTGTATTATTTGGCTTTGAAATGCCACGAGTTCAGGTGAAAAAAACATGGGAGAGAGCAGGACAGGGAAAAATCCCACATCCCTCACCAGTCTGAACCATGTAATTGGGAGGAGACTTACCTTGGGGATAGGAGATAAAAAAATCCAGGTGGCCCTTGAATGATCCAGAGCTGACCATAATTTTTATTCTCTGTGCTTTCTAATGGGAATCCAAAAACGTTTTAAACTCTGGAAAACAACAACAAAAACAACAACAACAACGAAGTGCTTTATTTAGGGGAAAAAAAAAAAAAAAAGACTCCTTCATTCACAGGCTCATTGCCCATCAAGTAAAATCTATCACTTTTGTAAAACCTTTTATTTTCTGGTAGGAAAGTTCAAACCTGGTTCAGGATGATGTTCCCTTCTTTGTACCCAAGGATTTGTATGTGCAATTACTCTTAATATTAATCCCCTTTCCATCAAAACTTGAGTGTGTCACTGGAAATGGTGACAGCACAGGTCTTTTCCTGTCTAGACCAGGTCAAAGGGGTGACTCGGGACGTTCCTTTGCTATGACACCCTGTGCTCCCAACATAAAATAAACATGGAAGGGGAAAGTGGCTCTTCTTCCAGGCTTGTAGATTTGAGGGGGAAAAATTGTGAAGTAAAGCGGAGATACCCAAGAAAGAGCAACAACCAAGTAAGGGAAGGCGAATGGTCGCTGGGCCACTGGCTGCCACGGGGATGCAAGCACTATCCCTGCAATCTCCAGAGCACTCCCAGAGTTTGAACTCTGTTAGTCTGAATGGACCCTCACTTTGGTGTCCAGAGGTGAGGACAACTTATTCGCCTTATGGCTGACCAATAGTTTATTGTAATTCTCTTCTGGAAAGTGGAACCTCCACCACAAAGAGAAAAAAGGCAATGTGCTGACATGCTAGCAACACTGCCCTTGGTGACGAGAGGCCTGAGGTCCAGCCCTGGTTTTGCCACTTAGTACCCATGCAACTTTGGCAGACCACTTCCTCTCCCTGTGTCTCCCTTTCCTTATTTTTATAAGAATTTTCTCTGCAGAACTGTATTCTCTCTGACACCTCTTCAAGCTCCAAAATTCTATAATTATAACAACCAATACCAGCAAGAATGTTAAGATTATTATTTGAGCAATTAGTTTCCAAATGTGAATTAAAGAATGGATTCTTATGGCACCATAAGCATGACTTTGGTATTATTTTATCACATCACCTCTAGGAACATCCTGAGATAGAGCCTTAATCACATACCAATAAATTCCAGACAGCAGGGGAAATATCCTATTATAGGAACAAACTAGCAATTAGGAGAACTGATTTTTATCTTAATACGAAGAGCAATAATTTATTGAGCACCTACTGTGCCAGGCAGTGTATTAAACCTGTATGTGCATTTTCTCCCTTAATCTTTGCAGCAGTCCTGGGAAGTTATTAGTATGCCATTTGCTGTGATGTGGACACAGTGTGAGTGTGCCCCCCAGGGTTCATGTGCTGGGTGCTTGCTTGGTTCCCAGTGTGGTGCTGTTAAGATGTGGTAGAAACTTGAAGAGGTCAGCCTGATGGGAGGCAGGTAGGTCAATTGGAGGTGCTTCCCAAGAAGGGATTACTATAGTTCTCACAGGACACTGAGTCAGTTCTCAAGAGAGGGCTGTTGGAAACAGAGCAAGGCCAGTCCTTCCCCTGCTCTAGCTTCCTGTCTCTCCACGTCACCTGTTGCTTTTGCACATGTTCCTGCCATGATGCCATTGCCAGAAGGCCTTCACCAGAGCCCAGCAGTACAGCGCCTTGACCTGCAAAGCCTCCCAAACTGTGCACTAAATAAATCGCTTTGAGTTGCCAGGCCTCAGGTGTTCCATTACTGTAATGGAAAACAGGCAAATGCACCATTTTACAGAAGAGGAAACTAAGTCTCATAATAAGTAAATTGACTACGATTCAGCTTAAACTCAAAGCCTATCACTTGGACTCTATATTAGTATCCCCCCCTTCTCAGTACTGGGGTTTAAACCCAGAGGTGATTTAGCCCTGAGCTACATCCTCAGGCCTTTTTTTTTTATTTTGAGGAAGGGTCTCTCTGAGTTGCTAGGGCTGGTCTGGAGCCCACAATCCTT
The DNA here is from genome assembly GCA_004024805.1 of Geosciurus inauris. Lineage (NCBI taxonomy): Eukaryota > Metazoa > Chordata > Mammalia > Rodentia > Sciuridae > Geosciurus > Geosciurus inauris. Next base: position 80,713 of record PVHX01001156.1, on the reverse strand, counting down.
CTGCCTCAGGCCCCCAGTCACTGGAATTACAGGGGTGTGCCAGGGTACTCATGGTCCATACTAATGTTCTTGAGTGCTGAGCTGTACTTCTCACTTGTTAGGAAAATTTAGAAAGATACTAACACATTAACAACACCTCCTTCAGAGTAGGAACTTTGCCTTGCTCATAAAATCATCTCGTGTGCTTAAGAACAGGGCCTCCCCATAGACGGTTTCCATTCAGAGTTTGTTAAATGAAAACTAACTACCTGTTGGCTGACAGGTCCCATATCCTCGGTGTTTAGAACAGGGCTGTCCAGTAGAGTTCTCTGTGGTGGGAGAAATATTCTGTATCTCCATTGCCCACTTGGTAGCCACTAGCCAGGTGTGGCTACTGAGCCTCATTAGTGTGACTGAGGAAATAAGTTTTAAATTTCATTTAACTTTGATATTTAAAGTTTAATAGCTGCAAGTGACTAGTGGCTACCATATCAGATAGTACCTGTTAAATATGTGTAAAATGTTTGACATGCCATTGGAATTTGGGTTTACCAGTGAGAAAACAGTCTCTTTGAGATTAACTGTCTTCCCAAGGAATCATGAAGTGGAAGAACCATGACTCAATCTTGACTTTTCTCAATATGACTCAAATTTGTACTTTCTCCACCCCTTTCCTCACCACATTACCAAAAAAAAAAAAAAAAGAACCCTGGTCTAAAGAAGTCCCCCTCTGGGTGCAGTGGTGCACACCTATAATCCCAGTTACTTGGGAGGCTAAAGCTGAAGGATCTCAAGTTTGAGGCCAGCCTCAGAAATCCTGTCTCAACATTTTAAAAAGTATAAAGGGCTGGGGATGTAGCTCAGTGGCAAAGCACCCCTGGGTTCAATCTCTACTATAAAAAAAAAAAGAATCCCCCAAATGAAATCACATGGGAGCATCAACAAGTCCCTCCCGTCTCCCACCTTTGGGAATGGCTTCACCTAAACAGCACACTCATATTTAAAATGGGAACCCACTGTCGTGTGTGTGTGTGTGTGTGTGTGTGTGTGTGTGTGTGTGTATCTGGGGATTGAACCCAGAACCTATTGTCTTCTGAGGAAAGCTCACCAGATAAGGAACGGCACAGCCAAATGGAATTTGCAGCCAACGCCCGTGCTTGGGCTCTGTCTATGAGAGTGGTGAACTAACAGCTTGTTCTCATCCAGTTTGCCTGAGTTGCACACCTGCATTAACAGCACAGGAAGAACCTGGTGACCCACGCACGCACGCACGCACGCGAGGGCAGCATGCGGCCACAGCCGCTCCAGCACCCATGCTCATTCTATCTCCTCTGGCCTTCGTGGGCTGTGGTCAGAGTCACAGGGGCCCATGAGTGTCCCCAGGAGTTTGTGCAATGCAGGAAGTGGTCCCTAAGTGCTGGATTGTTTATTATTTTTATTCACACAGAAACATTCCGGCAATGTAGCCAGTTTCTAGATCCTTCTTTTCCAAGGTTACCATTTTGAAATTCTTAACTTGCAGTGGGGACTTTGCTGTGTCTAGCTACAGCCGCTTCCCTCAGGGTGAAGCTCCTTAAGGAATCATTGGCCACGAAGATGCAGGGTGTCCTCCTCGTCCAGCCTAAGTCAGATCCTCCAGACACTTATTAAGGCCCTTCAGAGCTGATTAGAGGGAAATCACAGGCAGCATGTGCCTAACATAAAATATGCACAGTAACACCATCTTAATTAGATGTACATGTCTCTGAAGATACAAATAAATGCTTCCTTTTTGATATGTCTGATTTAATAGCCTAATAACAGGGGAACGTTGCTGAAATATAATTCAGGGGGTGAGGAAGAAATTAATAAACTCAAATATTTAAAGCTCAACAGCAATTAACAACCCATTTAAAGCAAATTTTCTGAATTTTAATTTTATTTATCCTTATCCAGCCAGGACTGTGCCTGGAGTTCATTGTTATTCTTTTTCACACCTAGCAGGTGCTTTGCTCAGGAAGCACATTCACTTCCATGATATCAGGGCAGCAGAGCATGGTGGGCAGCAGCTTCGAGTGGAGACTCAGGTCCCCCCGAGCTTCCCCAGGCACAGTGCCTCACGTTCGCCCCGCTCTTCTGCTGCTCTCACTCCCCTGGAAACCCACATTTTAGTTTTTGTGCTGCATGTTTAACAGTACACATGCAGAGAATGTCCAGGTCAGTGACCTCCAGAGGGCAAGGGCCACAGCTTGAGCCCTGACCTCCTTCCTGCTCACACGGAAGAGATATGCACCTTAGTTCTTTTTAATACACATTTCTTAATATTATAGTTATTCATCCAGTTGTAATTTGGCAGTAAAATTTATTTTGCAGCAAGATCTTACATGTGTGTTAGCACATCAATCTTCACTCATTCGTTTTGCCTTTCCCGTTTGTCCTTTGTGAGAATGCAGGACTCCAATATTCCTCCATCAGTTTCCCTCAGCTCATGGGAGACAGCTGGGAAACTGTGATACCTCATGCTCCTTTCTATAGCTCTTAAGCTTGAGTTTGTCTCTTCAGTTCAAACATGAAGACCTGACACCCTCCTGCAGTGGGAGGGGTGTGGTGGGCTCTGAGGCTTGGCGTTTCCCCCTCTTACCTGTATCTAGTGGGACACAGGGTGGGGGCGGAGGGCAGGGCTTATGAGCACAAACACTTCCATGAAGACTCTTGACACTGTATCCAATGTGGGGACACTGGAAGAACACAGGGCTGGGAAAGAGGGTCACAAAAGCCAAGGGTGGCTTTTCTAACAGGATGCCTAGTGTGAGCCTAGGAGGGAACCACCCAGAGAAAATGGCTTGGGGGGTGGGTGTGAAGAAGGACACTGTAAAATCAAACAAAGGTCATGAGGCGGGCCTTCTCTGTTGTGTTAAGGAGCTCTGCATTCCCCCAGGGAAATGCAAACAGCCTACTTACAAAAAGAAGAGGTTCACTTAGCTTGCAGTTTTGGAGATTCACGGGCATGACACCTGTGTTGGCTTAGTTCTGTGAGGGCCCAAGGCAGGTGACAGTTAAGGGATGGGGCACTTGTGGAGGAACGAGTCACATCTCAAACAGGAGCAGAGAACAAAGAGACTGGCATCACACAGTCCTTCTGGGGACACATCTCCAGTGACCTAAAGACCTCCCAGCAGGCCCCAGCTCCCAAAAGTTTCACCTCCTTTTTCAAGGACCACCTGAGGACTAAGTCTTCAATCTCAGGGACTTTCTGTGGACAAAAACCATATTCAAACCAGAGTGTGTGTAGAGGGCCAAGGGTGGGGAAACCCTGGAGGGCCCCCTATGTCAAGGGCTGCACCTTCTGCCAGCAGCATTGCCGTGGCTGTCCTTGTCCCTCTTCCCTGAGGGCCACCCTGTGCCCCAGCATGGGCTATTAGCCATGTTTGTGCTACATGTTTCTGCACAATTGGCGTCATCCAGGGTCTCCCCAGTTACATTCTCTCTGAGAACTTGGAACTGGGAATTCTGAGGTGCTCACCTCCTCTGACCTTCTTCAGCTGGGGTGGAGACAAGCAGCAGGACCAGTGCTATGTGGGCTCCCATCATTAGCTCTTCGACAGAGACAAGGACAGCCAGGCTACAAAGAAAGAAAAATGCCGCGAGCAGAGAGAATGTGCGATAAGACGTCAAGTGACCGCCTGGCCGTGGGGCTTATCAGCACCCCTCCCAGTGCCGGCCAGGCCTGCCTGTGCTTCCTGGCCTCGGGTACTATTTATCTGAAGAATAAACTCCCCTTTGTCTTTTGTTGAGGCTCACATGGGTCATGATAGTTGTACCGAAAACAAAAACAAGCTTTGAATAACCGTAATGACCAAGGAAAGCCAGGGGCATCACTGGAGAGTCCAACATATTGGAGAAAGTGGGGAGCCAAAGAGGGATTCAGTCCATTCCAGAAGATGCCCCAGAGGAAAGCTCCTCTTAGAAGCTGCGAGGAAGGTAGGGGACAGTACATCCCTGTGTCAGGTGATCAGTCCCCGAGCTGTCCGACAGTGAATAGCCAGGGTTGCCAGGAGCGGGACATGGCCCTTTGTGGGCACCTCCAGGAAGCTCAGGGTCCACTTGAGATGGTGTGTTCTTCCTTGGGCTGCTGAGATAAACGATAAACTTGGTGGTTGGCAACAGAAATTGAGTGTCTCATAATTCAGGAGGTCAGAAGCCTCCACAGGGCTGTGTTCCCTCCAGGGCTTTGACAGACTCCACTCCGGCCTCGTCAACCTCCGGTGGCTGCAGCACTCCATCTCTGTTGCCGTTGCTGCACGCCTTCTCTTCTCTCCATCTCTCCTCTGAGTGTCTCTTACAAGGATCCTGGTCATCGGATTTGAGGCCCACCTGGGTAATTCAGGATGATCTTATCTCAGGGACATCTGTGAACATGCCTTTCCCCAGGGTCCTGAGATTGATGGACCCTGGGGAAAGGCATGTTCACAGATGCCTTGGTCGGAGCTCTTGTCCAGTGTGGGTCCAACAACAAATGGCAGGGAGGGAGGACTCAGGGTGTAATATGGGACTCCCTCACTTTTCCTGTTGCATCATACTTAACGTTTATTAATTTTCTCTTAACTAAAATTTCTCTTGAAACATAATGGCCAGTTTATTTCTAGGGGAGGATGTGCCAGTCAGTTGGGCTGCTCAGTGACACAGGTACTCAGGTTTCTCAGAAGGAGTTTTAGCTAAAGAATAAAGAATATTTAGAAGAATGCTTAGAGTTGCCGGCCCCCCGGCAGCACGGGTGCCAGCTTAGCACCTGAGCATGAGGCGTCCGTTTCCTTCCAGGACATGTGTGTGGTAGGCGAGAAAGAGGAGAAGGCAGGTCAGACGTGGCTGCTGAGCTGGGTTCAGGACATGTGATCAGGTAAGAAAACTCAGAAGTCACAGGGCAGTTGAGGCAGGAACAGGTGACTTTCCAGTGGACAGAGCCCAGTGGAAAATTAGGAGATTATCATAGGCAGATAGAGTGGTGAATCCAGGGAAGGTATATTAATTTTTTCCTATTGATCTTCTGCTTGCCAACTGCCTGGAGCCATAAAGATATATGGCAGCTACTGGAGTAGCTCAGAGAACTATGGAGAAGCTGAACAGACCACCTTAGGAACCGGCAGAATCCAGAGCTGAGTCCACCACTGAGCTCTGCCACATTCTGCACCTCTGCTGTTCCACAGTCTGCCTCAGTCACATCCGTGTGTCTTCCCAGGCAAGTTTTAGATTCCCCAGGGAGAACCTGACCCGCCCAGACCACGCACAAGGCTGACCAGCTGGGAGTAGACATGGCCTCTGTGAATGTATTTGGGAGCTAGAGAAGTCATGCCAACTGGGATCAAGGACAGTGACACCCAAGAGCTGGGTAGGCAGGAGGGGACCAAAGGTGCAGGGCTTCCATGACTGTACTGGGATTGGGAATTGGGCTTCAGACTAAGGGACTAGAAACAGAAAGGGCTGGGTGGGCTGTAAAAACCATCTGGACGTGGTAGAGCACAAGGCAGTGGTTCTCAAACTTTTTCACCTAAGGACCTCTTTACACACTTCAAAATTATTGAGGATCCCACAGAGGTGGGCTGTATCTATCCATGTTGACCTTATTAGAAATTAAACCTGCGACATTTAAGACAGAACACATGAACACTCACTCTGTCAGTCGTTAGAGTGATGCTGTTGTTTTTCTTCTGACGCCTTGGGACCCCTCCTCTGCATACTCCTGAGAGAGAGTGAAAAAGGCAGATGACATCTTAGTTTTATCAGGAATGAGTTTTGATCCTGGAGGACCTCAGGAAGACTTTTCCAGGGTTGCCAGGTACACTTGGGAAATGCTTGCACCTGGCCTCCAGGGCCAGACTGCCACAGGGGTACAGCAGGTTTCTTAGGGAATGCCTCCATTTCTTCACAAAATGAGGCAGTAGTGGTGCCTTCCTGACAGAGCCCTTGGGGAGATTAGAGACAATTCACAGGAGCACATAAGAGCGAGCCGGGCACATTGTATGTCATCAGAATAGTTTTGTGTGGTTCAGCTCAGTCCCAGCATGGTTGCCCTAAGAGCAGAGCCCAGGCAGTCCTGGGCCTTCAGATTTCAGGGCTGCTGGGTGAACAAGAGCCTGAGAACCGGCCTCAGCTCCAGAGGTCAACCCAGGGGCTTCTGGCTCCATGAGGGATCCTCATGCTGAGGTCCACCTGCTAAGAGAAGGCTCAGCCCAGCCGCGCAACCCTGGTGATCTCCAATAACATTGTTCTCAGGAGACACTGAAGGAACAGTCCTTGGAAATGAGATGCAGTCTAATATCTCAGCAAAGATGATTATTAAAAAAAAAAAAACAACCTTTTTATGGTATACATGACTTGTATTGCTGAGATACATCTTTCTTTGCATCAATCAATAAAAATGTGAAATTGGGTTAATTTATGAATATTTCATATGTAACAAATCTACGTATTTAATGTTCAGAAATGATCAAAAGTCCATCGATACCCTCTGACCTCCTGAGCCGCTCCACAGGCACCAGCCCAGCAGAGCCTCCAGAACCCAGGCGCAGGCTTGGTGGAAGGCACAAGCACACCAGCCTAGGCGCTCCCTCCAGCTCCAGCTGGCCCAAGGATGTCTGGACCCAGCTCCCTCCAAGGAGAGCCAGGTGCTTCTCAGAGCCTGGGGTAAACCGGACAGTTCTACCAGCCGGTCCAGGAGGAAGTGGTGCTGGCCAGGCTCATGCACACAAAAATGACATCAGGGCCACATGGTCAGGCCCAGCAGACCGTCCATAAATGCTGCCTTGACAGGATTGTGTTCCTTACCGGAAGAGTCACCACAGCGACCTTAGGATGAGAAGGTCATGTTTTTCAAAACTCACCAGGCAGACGACAGGGTTGTGAGTGCAGGGGCACCTCCCTGTGTAACAGGGTGTGGCGGGGATTAGCTGCCGGAGGCCTAGGAAGCACCACAAGGCTTGCATCCCTCCTCTTTTCTCCTTGGGACTCTACCCACCCACTCCACCCAGGGCTCTTAGGACCCCTCTTTTGTAGTTGGGGGCCAGTCCTTCACGGAGCATCGGCAGCATTTTTAACAGAGGCCCACCCAGCGGCCCCTGGTTTCATTCCCTGCTTCTTGAGCAGTATCTGCTGGCCTGAGCTACCTTGAGGCCCATCCCCAGGTCTGAAGGCGCAGCCAGCTCATGGCCCACCTCTGGACAGCCACAGAACCAGAGCTGGAGGAGCTGCAGAAGTCACCTCGTTCACTTCTTGGTAGACTGCGGAGGAGGCAGATTTGGAGGAGGAAAGGACTTTCTCCATGTCATGCTGTGAGCCAAGAAGACATTTCTGAGCCCTGTGACCATGGGCTAGGGAGTAAAGAACAAAAGCACTTGGCTCCCCTGGCTTTCTTCTGACTTTTGCTTAACTATGGAGCCCTTTGGGCAGGCAGGGAAGATTCATTTCCAGTTTTGTGAAATGTTTCAGAGCATTACCTACATAAATAGGTAGACAAATATATTTGAGAAGATAGTAACAGTGTGTATACTCTTGAAAGGTAAGCTGGTTTCTCTGCAGTCCTCCTAGGTTTTGTGCCTACTAATCCATACTAAAGGGTTCTCTGAAGCCCAAGATGTTAGCTGATAAGGGATTCAGGAGATTTGTTATAATAAGGGACTCTTAAAGGCCAAAACAGCTCTCAAGACTCAAAGGACTGAAGTTATGAAAGTGGAAAATTAAACTCTGCTGCTAAATTCCACTGGGCTTCCCTCAAGCCCATAACTGTGTTCTGTTAGGAGTGTAGGAGCCAGCCAGGACTCTGTTCATGGCCTGGATCACACCTTCGTGTTACAGTTCCCAGGAAGGCTTGCCCTGCTGCCAGAGGCACAGGATGTGAGAGCTCGGAGCCCAGGTCTTCTCAGTCAGGTTACCATTGGGTGGAGGAGGCAAAATGACTGCCTCCAGTCACACAGCTGCTCAGTGTGGAAGCAGAGCCTTTGGAAGGCCCTGGTGTCTCGGTCCAGCGCCCTCTTGCCAACGGACCCCATGCCTCCGACCCCAGCACTGCTGGGGAGCACTTCAAAGTCACAGCTGTCACCTTGGACCATGAGGGCACCTGATCTTAGCCAGGCATGATGGCATGCACCTGTGGTCCCAGCCACAGGGTAGGCTGAGGCAGGGGGGTTGCTTGAGCTCAGAGTTTGGAGGCCAATCTGGGCCTATTCTAGACCCTGTAGCTAAGATAAAATAAGTAACTAAAAAGATCAAAGGCACCCAAACATGAATCAGTCCTTTGACGATTCACTGTTGAATTCACTACTCTGATGTAGCCCTCTGTGACAGTGGACACAAACACACTCCTGTCCAAGTTAGTCTCCACTCAAAATTCTACTGGGTCCCTTTGCCCATTCACACTTCCCATCCTGTATCATACATGAGGGCTTGTCTCTCTGGAGAAATGATTTTGTTAAAACTTCTAGGGGAAAAGGACCACACCTTTATGATAGCCCCTTCCTTACCTGCAGGGGGTATTTCAAGATACCCCATGCGTGCCTAAAACTGAAGACAGTACCAAAATCTATATATAAAATTTTTTTTTCATATACATGCCTACCTATGATAAAGTTGGATTTATAAACTAGGCACAGTTGGAGATTAAGAACAGCAACTAATACTAAAACAGAGCAAACATACTGTAATCAAAGCTTGTGCTTTGAGGCCACTGTGAGGTAAAATAAGAGTTACCTGAACACAAGCACTTCCATACCATGACTGATGGGCTGAGGTGAAGCAACTAAGTGGGTGGGCGGTGCCTGCAGCAGGGTGGGCTGGACAAAGGGTGATTCACGCGTGGGGCAGGACAGAGAGCTGGGCAACGTTTCCTCAGACCACCTAGAACAGCAAGCAGCCAGCCACGTGAACTTGTGAAATGTTTATTTCTTATTTATTCCTTCCATTTACTATTTTCAGACTACAGTGACTGTAGGTAACTGAAACCATGCAAAACGAAAGTGTGGCGAGGAGGGTCTACTGCATTTTTATTTTAATCATGAAAAGAAGCAAAGCTGGCTTTACCCTCTGAGAGAACAGGCGCTTGGCTCTTTCAGGGACTGCCACCTAAGATGGAGGACTGTGTTCAAGTTCCTCTAATGCTGGGCTATTTTAGGGGAAGTTGAAGAAGCACAAGAACAGGACAGAACTTGGCTGGTGACAGTCAACAACATCCTTCATAATTTAATCCCCACCAACATCACCTCCCCACACTTGAGGGGCTCAAGGCCTTGCTAGATGACCAGGGATGTCCCAGGCAGCCTGTGCATTTTTGTGCCCACTGCTCTTGGGCACATGTTTCCTGCTAACTTGGGGGGGCTCCACCTGGGCATGATTGACATTAGGGCCTGGGTGAGTCTCTGTTGGGAGACCTGTCCTGTCTATTGAAGCCACATCCCTGCTGGTCTCTACTCACTAGGGGCCCAAAGCAACCTGAAGTCAGGACAATCAAAAATGTCTCCAGACACCGTCACATGTCCCCAGGGATGAGGGGGCTGCAAATTGCCCCTAGTCAATATCCACTGCTCCAATGGAAGGAGCTTCTGGAGCCCCTCCCCATCTAGTAATCCTATTCCTTTCATGGCTCAACCCAAACATCACCCCTCTATGAAGCCTTCTGGAAGTGCCCAGGCAGAACTAGATGTCCTTGCTCTACAGGACTTTGTAGATCTGCCCCAGTTCTGTGCTTATTCATGGTGGTGCAATTGTTTGCTCTCTCCCATTAGACTGTGAACTCTAGGAGGGCAAAGGTAATGACTCCGAATCCACATTTGTAAATCCCCAGCACTCAGCAAACATCTAATCCACAGAAGGAACCGAGGTAGTGTTGAATGAATGGGCCGTGTGCTACTTCAGGCTGGTCTTCCCTGGGGAGTGACCTTTCTAAGACATGTTGTGATTATCCTCAGCCACTGCCAGAAATGGCCTCAGCCCCATGATCGCACCCGATCCTTGTTTGAAACATATCTTTGCCAAAAGAATAACTCAGATTTCTATTTCTAGTCACAAAGTAGTATTAGAATCATGATAGAAGCTGGAGAAACTGAGGCCCTGAGAGTTTTATTTGCAAGCTTAGCATACTGGTGGCCTTGGGATTAGACTCCAAGGCAGTTCAACTGCAAACCCCAGTTCCTGCCCTACCTTTGGAATTTTATTTTCAAGAGTGATGCCATTATTTTCAAGACTGAAGCCATTTAAAGTTTGAATGGCTTCCATGTGCAGCACGGGTTGCTGATGCCCAGCTGCAATTTGTGACACTTCTTATCACTGCAACCAACATTGAATTCTACCAAAATAGGGAAAAATCATTTTGATGTCACATTTGCATATCCAAGGATTGGAGGATGGTTTGTATAATCAAATTATGTCGAGTTGTAAAAGGGAGCATGGTTTAAACAGCTTACAAAATTACTTTGAAGATGCACATTAAAATCTAAAGAACCCATCGCCTTCAAGATCTTTATAAAAAGCTAAATGCTAATTGATTGTGACAGCTTTGTCTTTACCACTGGCTTCAGTCAGTGTCACAGCCCGTGTATCACCCTGCTCCCCGCCTCTTCCAGCTACATTCATTCCAAGCTAAAATAACAGATGGAATTTTATGCATGACTGGCTTTCCCTCCTCTTCCCATAGTTGATCAAAAGGAGCAGCCTAGAAAAAAATAAAAACTAGAATTTGCTGAAATTCTGATGTCTTTCAGCAGTTTTATAGATTTTATAACTTATCTTTTATTGACTATGCAAGGTCTCTGGTCCTCAGCATCTGTTTGTTGCATCTGGAGAGAAAGATAAATTCTTTTTTTTTAAAGCCAAATTTAAGGGACAAACGGGTCTTAATAGAAGAGGAGGGCACTGTATCCTTGTTCATCCAGGCATCTTCTTTCCGGAGTCCTTTATGGACAGGACAAAAGGAGGGACAGTAAGGGGCCCTTCCTACTTGCAGGATTTGCTAGCTTAGGGGTAAATGTCCTGAACATGGGCTGAACCAGGTAGAGCAGTTCGCCTCCCAAGAGGGGAACTTGTGACTGTTGGAGTTGGTCATGAGCATGGTTAAGGAGGCTGCTTTGTATATATGAAAAAAAAGAAAAAAGAAAAAAAACTAAACTATACATCGGTTACAATTTCTTAGACTTAAAGAATTGTACCTGGTCACCCAGAGACATGATTCTACATCATGGAGCTTCATTATAATAATGGCCCAGTACTCCAACTTCTTTAAAACCTCAGCTGTTCGATCCAGCCTCTGCAGCTCCATAACTGTTTGTAAGATTAATAGACTCTGATGCATAATTGACTCTCCCACCAGGAGAAAAAAAGAGAGAGAGAATAATCAGAGGCCTCACAGAAGGAACATCCCCAGGATGGTATCAGGAGGTGGTATCTGTCCCACTGACGAGGTCAAGGGTAGGGGAGAATTGCTAGCACAGCAGAGGAGTTGTCTTGGGGAGCGGATGGGACACACCCCTGCCATTTAGTCTTTAGTGGGCACCCAAAAAATAGCCTTAGTGTCAGAGCCTGTAGGACAGGGTCATACTCTGCAGCAGGGGAGCAGAGTTGGAGCCTGAAGAGGCAAGATAGGGGATGGGGCCCCCACCACGTGGGCATAGAAGGCTCGGGAAGGGGAACCCTTGAGGAACTGGAAGTGGTGGAGGCTCTGATAGGTGGTGTCAGTGGAGCTCAGAGGGCAGGGAGTGTCCCTGGCTCCTCCTTCCCATTCTGGGGTGAGGGGTCACAGGATGTCACGCCAGGTCCTGCAGGCCTTTCAAAGAGATAATGAGCTGTTCAGGATGGCAGGGCAGGCCTTCGGGTGTCACCTGAAGGTTAAAGGAAATGAAGGACGTAGGTGAATGGGATGTGGGGGTGGAGAGCTGAGGCTCAGAGGTGGGCCTGCTGACCGCCACAGAGCTGCAGAAGGGGTGTGCCTGGACCCGCGGGCAGGGTGGGCGCACTTGAGGGTCCAGGCTCCCATATGACATGGTCCCTGCAAGCTTCGAAGGTCCCAGCAGTCACTCAGGGGCCTGGCGACTTGAACACAGGATCAGGTCTGCCCCAGAGTGGGAAGAGAGTAGACTCTCACAGCTAGCTGGCCTCATGTTCACTCGCCTGCCATCCGCAGCACCTCTCCTCTCGTCTTGTTTAATGTTCCAGAACAAGACAGTCTAATGGGGCAGAGGGTGAAAGAGCAAAATAATAAGAAGAGATTAAAGCAGAGAGGGCCAGCTTTTCTACTCCAAATAATGAGAGACCCACACCCCACACATAAGGAAGGGAGCTGGGAGCCGATCTTCCATGATCATCAGATTTGGGCTTCTTCCTCTTTGCTGTAAATAACTGCCCCTAGCTGGACATGCATGACATCTGCTGCTGCTTCCCCAGCGCCTGGAAAACACAAAGGGACTGCAGAGATTAAGCTCTATCTCTCCTTGTTTTCCTTTGAACTGACCACAAGGTGACCCTGGTAGGAAGGCAGGTCAGGTCCTTGTTGATGTGGCCAGAGTCATATCTGCCTGACGAAAACCTGGTGCACCAGAATGAAGGCATGTCACAGGCTTCTACATTTCCCAGCTGTTCACCGTGAACTCTCTCTCCTGTGCATTTCTGTGAGATTTGGCATCTTCTCAGAAGTGCATTTGGCATCATGGATAGAAGAGGCCAGGGTCTCAGAGTTAGCTCTGTCTAAAAGACCTCCTTGCCAGGAGAACTCCAGTTAGTCCTTTCTACCATTTCAGGGCAAAAGAAGCAGAGAATGCCCAACATCAGTTTATTGCCTTCTAAGCACGATTGGTCTTCTTCAGAGAAGGAAAAAGTCCTTGTGGTACCTGGGTTCTGCCCGGTGCTAATTTGACATGGCAGGGAGGTAACAGTTCAGCTCAGGCTGTCTTCAACCTCACAGGTTCAGAATGCTGTCTACTAGCACAGGAGTCAAACAATTCCCTGGCAATAGATTGCTTTCCACTTAGAGGTCTACTAAGTAAATAAAAATGTAATTAGTAGTGTGCTAGGGTAGCTGTATCAGGTGGAATTTCATTAGAGCAGAAAGAACTGAGAGAATCAAGAAGTCATTTCTTGTCCACTCTCTGATGAATCTTTCATGCTGTCTTTCTCTAGGATGGGCACGTTATCTCTGCTTGTCTTCAAGAAGAGAAATTTCTGAACTTCCTATTATATCTTCCCTTTGATCAAGGGAAAAGGAAAAAGAAAAGAAAAATCTCAAGTGTCTAAAATTGGCTCCCAAATAAAGAATTCTTATTTTTCCATCTGATGATTTTTGTCCTGAAACCTATGTGCACTTGTTCCTCTCTTTTGTGGTATTTGTGTTTTTAATTTTTTCCAATTTTTAAGTATACGATTCTGAAACATGAACCAAACGTCTCCTCATTTCCCCCTCCCTTCGGAAAATAAATGGCATCATGGCACTTGAAACAGCAGGAAGAAACAGAATTTCATAGGAAGGAAATTTAGGCTCAGTTGGAAGAGAAAAGGAGATTAAGGCATTTATTTTTAGCTGCCTTTTAAAAAATATATTTGAAAATACCAAATTCAATTTCACATGTCCAGAATGGTATAACCTAATTTTAGCATATTAATTAACAATAAAAGTAGTGTTTTGCCTCATACAAAGGAATAAAATAATTAACTTTCTAAGGAAATGGGGTCATATGATTTTACTTTGAGAGGGTAATGAATGATGTTGAGTTACTGTGACAGAAAGGTTTTGCAAAGCAACTCTGGCTGGGGCCTTCTCCGGAATTCTCTTTTAAGTACCTGAGGTAGAACCGGTTTCCCCATCTCAGAACATTCCTGTCTCCACTGGGGACAGGGCCACACTTCAGCCAGTCAGGAGTTTCCCCTGGAAGGAATGCTGGGAGCGGTGAGCATGGCCCACTTTCAAGGGTTGTCTGCAGGCTCACCTACTCCTTGAATCAATAACTAGGTGGGCTGGCCACGCACCACGGTGCTTTCTACTCCAGGAAGGAATTCCAACATTGCGTATTTTACATATTTGGACCTTTGAACTTGGAATATTTTGTTACACTTCACATAGCTTCATTCCCTGGGGGGGAGTCCCTAGCCTTTCAAGTGGTTATTATAAAGCTAAGTGCATAAATATGCATGAGAGGTCATTATGACCACAAGATGGTACTTAAAAGGTCCGAGTGTCTCTTACTAAGACTTTTCAACTTGTTCGGTGACAGTAAATCCAAGCCTCCAGGTTTGGGGTTGCAGAACTTTGCCTTTGGTTCCTCTTTCCAGTTTTCAAGGAAAGGCAGTGCTTTGGGGACCTCAGTGGTGTGCATGCGTGTGTGCATGCTTCCGTCCATGCACTCGTGCACTCTGCAGAGTAATCAGATTTTAATTACCTCTGTCCACATTTAATGCAGATTGCTGCACGTTAGGTCGCTGCAGTCAGAACTTGCACGTTTTCCAGATTTTAGGCCAGGAACTGAGGCACAGCGAGGGCAGGTGACTGTTTCCATGTTGTGCTGTGTTCTATAGACAAGGCTGGACATCAGATCTCCTCTCTAGACCAGGTTTTGTCCAATGAGCTAGGACTTCTGGAAGGTTCTAGAGCCCAAAGTGTTGGGTCGTCCTGGGACCACGCTATCAAAGATTCACATTTGAACATATCTTAACTCCAGAAATCGCTACTTCAGTGTGGACGAGCTGTACAGTGTTAATCGAATCTAGAAGGCTCTTGAACATGACCTTCACGTTCAGAATCGGTTCCTATCCAACCCTACGATTGCAACAAGTTTCCACTTGGAGAGCATGAACTTTTCATCTCTGCAATTAGTTATCCAGGTGGCCCTGAAGGAAGCCAAGGCATAGAAAACAGAGCAGAGCTGAAAAGAGGAGCCCAGGCCACCGGTGCCCCCTTCCCCTCTGTGGGTGGGACTGCCATGCAGGTGGCCCTCGCGTCTGACCACATTCTTAGCCCTAGATTAACAAGGAGTCAAGAAAGGCATTTTTAGTGTTTTCTTCTTGGAACTTGTCCCTGAATTCCAGGCAAAATTTTTGGAAAAGGGAGCAGGTGGACAAGTGCGTCCTCTCACTTGTCACCCAGTGAGACAGACAGGCCTGCAGTGTTTTACACACCGCATTCCCGCCCCGAAGGCTGGTCCTGCTGGAGGACATCGCAATGTGGGAATGTGTGAAAGACAGAGCAGAGCTCTTCTGGAAGTTAGAGCTGACCCGACAGCGCCCCAGCAGCCCAGCCCAGAGCCCTCGGTGAAGTGGTGCATTGGGACCCCTCCAAGGGTGGGTCCCTCACCTTCTTGCTCACTGTTACTCACAGCTGGCACATTCTGAGGTCCATTTCTATCCCACCCCATCCTTCAGGCACACGTTGGGACCATGGAGATCAGTGGAAAGGGCTGCCCAGGAGCCCAGCTTGGATTTGAATCTCTGCTCTGCCATGTATCATCTGGGAGCACTGCAGCAAGTGACTGGCCTCTCTGAGGCTGTTTTCCCACTGGCAGTCCAGACATGCCCTGCTTCCTCAGCTCTGTCCGGGCTGGGGAAGCCCACACAGTGCACCAGGTCTGGTGTGACAGGTCCGCCTCCACCCTCACCTTCCCAAGCTCCCCCTCAGGAAGCCACCGCAGTGTGAGCCCATCTTAGTCACACCAACTTCAGTAGCATTAGTTAGTTACACGTCATTTCTGTATACTCCTTTGCTGTTCTGTTATTTTAACAGGTATTAGAGTTGCCAATGTTTAGAGCGAATTGTGCTTTTACCGTGACCTGAGTTTCAAAAGTGCATGCCTTGATCAACTTTCTCATCAATTCACCATTTCATCCACCTTGGAAGGGCAAAAAGCTGGCTGACAGATAACAGAATGAACAAACTTCCCTAACCCAAGACTCTCCTTCCACCCGAGGTTATTGTCTTCCTCAGACCCTCGAATTTCAGAGTCAGGAGGGAGCTCTGACATCACCGCTATCTCCTCTCTCACTCCTGGCCTTGGACTGGCCGTATGGACAGTCAGTGCAGACCTCAGATGCAGAGGAACCCGTGAAGCACACTGGCAGCTTCCAGGGGCTGGGGGGACCAACCCTACCACGTGTGAGTGGAAATCTTTGCGATGGTTTTCACGGAGCTCTTGGTTCCTCCTATTCCTTTAGGGAAATGACGTTCCCAGTAGCCAGTGTGTGCCTTCTGTTTTTGAGTCTGCATCATTTATTCTTTTTCTAAACTTTCTGCCCAGAAACTCAATCCAGGTGTTGGCCTGACATATCTTCACAAATGACGTCTGTTAATAAAATCGAGTCAGTCACACCTTGGACACAGATTTATCCACACTCTACAAATGACACTTCCTCATCTGCTTGTCTGAGACTAGTTTAGAATTCTTCATTCAGGCAACATGTGCCAAGCTCCTGCGAGGTGCCAGGCCCAGGGCTAGACGGGGAACCCTCTCGTGCTCACTCTTGGAAAGCCAAGAGTGAGAACTTTCTGATGGTTAGAAAGTTCTCCCTTTCCATCCCTCAGGAGCCTTTCTTGTTTGTGCACTCTGAGCCACCCCCACAAAATGTAACATCCCATGACAGGATGTCTTTCCATGTGCAAACCAAAATAGTGCTGGCCTCTGTGCTCCGAGCTCCTTCTGAACTCACACTGGCATCACGTCTGCCCGCGCCCCCAGCCATTTGGGCCTCCTTCTGGCACATGTTGAGAGGTACTGCTGTGAAGCTAGGTTGGCTCTTAGGCTTCTTTCTTTTAAAGCTTTGAATCTATTCACAGCCCCCCCCCCCACACTGTTTGAACTATGTTCCTGGTGGGAGTCAGGTGCTGGCCGCTGTCTCGTGTATTTCAATCTGTTTTTCTTTTGCTAACAAGGATGTTAAAGAAACTATACCCCAGCTTTGGAAAGGGGCTCAATTATATTCTAGGAAAGCAATATTGATCCTATCTTGTCTTCAATGAAAGATTCTCTTCTTAAAAACATTTAGAGCTGGATGAAACCTTAGAAATCTCCTGGTTCAGTCTTTTTTTTTTTTTTTTTAGTGGGTTCAGGCCAATGACTTGCCCTATAACCTGCAGGTCAGGATTAAAATCTGGAGCCCCTACCTCAACCTAGTGTGCTGGTCTCTTTTTAAGGATTACCTGTTTTGTTGGAGACACATGTGAAAGAACAAAAGCCACTCTACTGCCACGTGGAGTGAAATACCGTCAGCCTTGCTTGTCCTCTGAGCGAGTCTCTCCTGGGCATCTTGACACTTAGATTAATGCTCTTTTCTCCGCTGGGACCCTGGAAGCTCGCCCTGGCCAGCTGCACTCTGAACCGACAGACCCCAGTGTCCCTTCCCAGGATGTTATCACCTCCTGGGGTTGTGGCCTGTCTGCATCACAGCGTCGCTGGCGGCCGCCCGCTAATGTTGCCTGACCGACTCTGTGTGAGACTCTCTCTTGATAGGGATGAGGCTTTATTTCTGAATGATTCTGATGGTTAGAAAGTTCTCCTCTGATCTCAAAGCCTCTTCCATCTTCCTCTTGTTGCCCCCGCTGTGCTGATTCTGCTCTGTGTGGTGGACTTGGCCCCTAGGCCAGCGGAACGCCAGCCGTGGGTGGAGGAGGCACTTTCTCCAATGTTCTCTAGGGAGGACCTGCAGTGTGCCCTCCATCCCGTGGATCCCGACTTGCTGAGAGTGTGCCACCCGCCTGATCCAGAGTATGTGGAATAGATGATTTCCCACTCCCTTGTTCAGCCCGTCGGTTTGGGAGTGCTCATGAGACTCCCTGGTCTTAGTTCTGTCCCCTGGAGCTGCACAGGGTACATCTAATCCCTGCTGGTATTTTAAGAGTCTGAGCCTCTCTCTTGCAGGGCTCTTCTCCCTCTCCTTGTTCACTCTATAAAGGGTAGAGACAAATGTTTGCATCTGTAGTGATGTCATCAGACCTGTGCATAGACCAGTGAGACATTTTTCTGCCTTTACTGGAATATTCTATTTTTGTCCCTGGTTTTGTTTAGCAACACCATCATGCCCCATGCTGGTGGTCGACCAGATGTCCCGTCATCTTTCTCCTCTCTCAAGTCACTGGTGAGCCTGGTCTTGTTTATTCTTTATTATGTCATCTGCTCTTATGTATTATGTTATTTCACATTTTTACTTGGACACATTTTTCTAGCAGGTTGCTAGAATCTTTTTTAATTCCAATTCTTTAATGTGCTTTTATATTTCCTCCAAGGCTTTTATTGTACACAAATTTAACACGGAAATATTTTGTGTGTCAAGGCATAGATGAAAGTGTTCGGTCGGGGTACAGGCTAACACTCTGAAGTAGCTTACATGTGTACAGGGGCTTAGCAAGTAAGAATAAAAGCATTGGATGTTGAGAACGAGCTTTTTTATTGCAGGAGAAGGAAGTTACAGATTACCAGGGAAAGGCCACTGGATTAGAATCAGAGATGTCAGTGTGAACTTGAGCTTACTTTAGGGAAGATGCAGAGATATGGGTGCAAAAGTAATTACAGACACATCTGTACACAAGTTTGCTAGCTCTGTCCCCGGAGAAGTCCAGGAGGGATGACTCACAGGGGCACTGAGCACACTCCAGACCCACGTCTCATTTTCAAAATACAGTTCTTCAATAAAAGGAAGTAAGCCTCTGTGGGAGAAACGACTGGTCAGCAAGAACACAGGACAGCCTGAGCATCCTGTAGTAGCAAAAAGTGAGAAAGTGGGTTGGGGTGGTGGCTCAGTGGTAGAGCGCTTGCCTGGCAGGTGTGAGGCCCTGGGTTGGATCCTCAGCACCACATCTAAATAAACAAATAAATAAAGTGAGAAAGTGTTCAAACTACATAAGATTGAGGACTTGGGGACTGGTCAATGGCACAAAAGAGCCAACCTAGAGAAGCTTCCAATGGCCAAAGCTGCAAAAAATTGAATAAAAAAGTAAATAGCATAGTACTGGATTATAACCCAAGGTATAAAGTAAATATACACATGTACGTATTTATACAAATAAATGATTTAATACATAAATAAATAAATGGGAGAGAAGAGACACATCCCCTTGCAGAAAAAAATCCCAATAATTGACATAGATCTTCCCCCACCTAAGACATGGAGCATCATTTCATCCCCATTCCCATTCCCTGCCCTAGAGGGGGCCTGCACTTGGTCCCTATCTCCCAAGGAATAGAGCATGGAGATGAGGGGACAGTCCCTTAATTCTGGACAAGCCTGGCAAACACTACCTCAGACCAGTGACCGAGTCATTGGTGATGAATCATGCAGGTGGCACACATCCTTGGTAGGAGGAGCTGGGAAGGGCTGGTGGTCTTCTTCCCCAAACCCATTAAATGTGGTCTGTTCTTGAGGAAACATCAGAAAAAACCCACGGAGACTTTTCTGCAAATAAATGTCCTCAAAATTGTCAAGGTCATTGAAAACAAGGATAGACGGAGAGATTGTCACTGAACGGAGGAGACTAAGGCGATATGACAAGAAATGTAGGCTCTTCGTGATTCTTCTGATACCTAAGATCATTCCCTCCAAATGTATCTCAAAAATAGGAAGGGAAAGGGACATAAATGATTGTTTGTAAAGCGCTCAATAGGACAAGGATGAGATGTCTGTGATATTCTGCTAGCAACTGCTTAATCAGTTGGAATCAGTCCCACAATTGCATCTTTCTACTGAATTAGACTGAGTGTGGTTCTTCCTATCATGGCCAGGTGGCCCCCCAGCTGGGCTTCTTCCAGCAGGAACCACATCTTCAGTACCAATGTCTTTTCTGCTGGGGTGTAAGGGTGCCTTGAGTTCCAGAACCTAACAGGTCCAGGGCTGAGGTATTCCACTGTGCTAATGCAGGCCAAGTCCAACTGCTATTATTACTATTATTTTTGGTAGGAAATTTCTACTTAGAAATCCACTGATATTTAAAGCTCAACACATCTAAGCCCAAGATCCACATTAAGTTTCCCTCGTGCTGGAATCTTTTCCTTGTTTTCTGATTATCAGGAAGGCTCCTCTATCTCGGTGGCCTAGATTAATAACTTCTGGGTTATCTGCGAGTTTCCTTTCCTTTATCGCCAAGATTCACCCTGTCTCTGCCCTGCCAGGGAAGTCGTTTCCTGCTGCTGGTTTGTTCCCTTTTGAGTCACTCTACAGGTGAGTCAGAGCCCCAGAAGCTCTGGGCAGATCCCGGGCCCTCTCCTCATTCCGTGTCCATAGAACTCCCCTGGCCATTGGACCATTTTCCTTGAAGCCTCAGTTTTTCTAATTTCTTTTCAAATAAAACCAGCAGCTTTCCATCATGATCATCACAGCCCTCCACAGGGGTCCCTTGCCAGCAGAGGCAGATGAAGTTCAACCTCTCTCTCCTGTCCTTCCCCCACGTCCATCCTGTGGCTGGGACTCGGCTACTCTTGCGTAGCAACTTGCTTCATACAGAATGTTCTCTCTGGCCTCCCTCCCTTCCTTCCTCCTGGACACCAACCCCACCCCTCCCATTGCTGGACTCAGGCCAGCAAGAAGCTTTTGAATCAAATTCCTTTCAGGCCATGTCACTCCAGCTGTTTGAGTGACTCCTTGACCTATATGAACAGCTGTAAGAAATGCACCTCATCTCCTATTTCTGTAATTTTTGTTTTCTGAGATCTATGTGACTGAAAGCTCTTGGGTTGAGTCCCTGTGTCCTTCAACAACTTCTAATTCATTTACATGTCATTTGGTAAAGTGTTATTTGAACACAATGAGTCTCCAATTAAAGACAATACTAGTTTTTCAGTTTGTTAAGCATCTAGTCTTCATGGTGGATTAGTAAAGAAAGCTGGCGTTGTCTGATTAGGGCTTATTCTTTACAGGTAAGGGTTCTAAACGCTGACCTGGTGGTATCTCCTAATTCACCTCCACTGGGGCGCTGTCCTTTGTGTCATCCTTGGCTGCGTGGCCCCTGCCTCAGCACCTCTTCTGCAGGTCCAACCCACCAGTCTGAGACTCAACTCAAGTCAACTTGAACTAACTGTGCAAAGAAAGACCCTCACAAGAGGCTTTCTGAAGAAACATGGAATGTAATAGCTACACGTTTCTCCTGATCTGTGAGTTCCACAGTGCTATCAAAAAAGCTGTTTTGTTTCTAGAGCAATTTGTGCTTGGTAAATCCAACCCACACTTCAAAGATCTAACCTTCTCCAGATAGGAGCTTGAAAAAGACTGTCATCGTATTTCCTTTTCTTTCTTGATGATCAGGCTGTTGCAGCTCTTACCAATCTCCACCAATTCTCAATAAGGGTTGAACTCCTTTAACACATGGAGAGACCATTCCCAGAATCCAGAGCTTTTCCTTACTTCTATAACGCCGCTGTGTGTTTCCTCTCCTAACATTCTCTGTTTCTTTCTGAGTGTTCACATGGAAAGAAATGCTATTTTTCCATCTCTGCTGTGTCATCTGAGCTTACCACACAGAAGGGCTGGATGGCATCAAGAAAGGAATAAAACCACCACAGCCTCCACCGAGGAGCTGCCTGGGCACCGGGTGTCCTGTGTGTGCATGTGTTTGTGAGATAGTATCTGTGTGTGTACATGTGTGTAGTTTGTGCTTATGTATTTATGGGAGTGGGTATATACCAAGGACCGGTACCTGGCTATGTCTGGGCAGGAGAGTGGACTGGGCTGGGCAGGGCATGGTCCTGAGCCTGAGACTTCCCTTCCACTTGGCTGCAGTAGGGGGCTGCTGCTGTGTGCCCTCATGGAACCTCAGTTTTCCAGTCTGTGAAATGGTGACAATACCAAGGGTTGAAGAAGCCTGCTGGGTGTGGAGCGGCTGTGTTGGTGTCTGGAGGTCCTGCAGTGTTGGGTGACCTCATGCATTAGCCAGGATGCACCCACTGCCAGAACTGTGCCAAGCAGCCTGTCTCTACTTTTCTGCGCAATTGAAGGAATAGCAGGAGGAAGGAAGAGAAAGTAACTTTAACTTTCAGCTCCTTAGTAGCCCGTCTTGGGGTGTTCTCAGCCTTCCGTTTCACGGAAAGCCAACTTGAGGGTTCCCTCTGGTAGTATATTGCTTTGATTGATCTCTGGATGTCTTGATTTATTGGCTTTGAATTGATCTATTGATTTAATAAAAGTCATTTATCACTGTCACTGGTTTGAGATAAAACACTCAATTTATTTCCAGTTTGGCAAACATTATCAATAATAGATGCCATCCTGGTTTGGTTGGGTGACTAATTTCCATGGTGTGATCACGGGGAAGCTCTCTCACTGTCACGGTACAGTCTCCCTGCATCTAACTAATGACACCACCCTCCAGCTGGACCAGCACCTGGCTCTTCTGTTTGGGGATGACCAACCCCCTTGCACTCCACCTGAAGAGCAAGTGGCCACCTGCAGCTGGGGCAGGAAGGTGAGTGGGGCCGGGCGGGTGGGGTTGGGCCCAGCGCAGTCCCGCCTCTCCTGTCCTTTCCCAGCAGTCCCCACCACTGGCTGAACAGCTGGCGGGATTGTGGAGAAATGGTGGAAATGAGGTCATCAGCCAGCGTGGACTCACTTCCCCTGGACATTTATAGCCAAGCAGGCAAAAAAAAAAAAAGCTGCACATCCTGCAAAGTGCATCCCAATGCTCTTCACTGTCCTGGTTCCTGTTAGAGCACAGATCACACCGCCACCCAGAATGCGAGCGTGGAAACCAGCTCTCAGCACACGCATGGGCACACACACTGCCCCAGCTCGGGCCCACCTGGCACAGGCTCCACGGTCCACCCGTGTGTTGAAGTCCGTGGCCACGGGGCTCATCGGGCTGTTCAGCATTGTGTGCTCCTGCACGCTTGGCCCCGTGTGGGCCATTTCGTCCCCAGCTCCTACTGGGCCACCCAGCCTAGAGGTTCCCAGGCCAGCTCTGCATGTTCCTGGGGGAAATGAAAGTCAGCCTCCCGAAAATCAAAAGAGGAAACGAATCTAGCCAGCTGCAGTCCTGCCCTCGCCCCTTGGTGTGTTGGTGTGCCACCCTCCTGGGCACCACCAGGCCCCTTTGTGTCGCTGCCACCGAGGAGACAACTTCTCCTTTGTCTGGCGCATGTTTCCAGCAAGTCCAAGCCCTGTCTGCAGACCACAGAGGGGAAATGCGCGGGCCAGCATCCGTGTCCCTCCCACCCCCAGCTTGAGCAGCACTGTTAAGGAAAGCACAGCATTTTCTCTACTGTGACTTTCTGAGGGCAAACACATCTCCTGGAGACATTTCCTCAGAAACGCTGATGGACATGAGCCCCAGTAAAGCTCTGGTGCCCAGGAGGGTCATGTGCTGACATCTTGTACCTTTTTCTTGCAGTTTTCATCTCTTGCATGTAAAGGAAAACTGCTTCTCTCAATAATTAATTGTGATAGCTATTTAAAGCATTTGCCACTATAATCAGACACCCTGGCCTTTTCACTCCTTACCAAAGAGCATTCCGTTATTATAAATTCTGATGCCAACTGGTCTGAAAGAAGCTCAAAGAAAAACAAATGATTTGTTTTTCTCAGCCTTTATTTAAACTCCATAATAATTTTTGACTCTGAAAAAACATTTCCTTAGCTATTATATAGAGTTGCTCATGTCCTACACCCGCACATTCCTCAGATAGTGCACGTCACATAGCTGGGCTGTGTGCGTTCTCACAGCCAAACAGAACTGTGTGGTTGGGAATTAAATACGTGGGCTTTGCCATCCGCTCTTCGCTGCTGGACTCATGGAAGAGTTGGGTTCATTTCTCACTTCAGATATTCTGACTGTTGCAAGTTTCCAACTACAGGACAGAGATTCTATCCTCAGGTCAAATCTTCTTGCCTACTCCCCGCTCATAGCCCTAAGTCTTCCAGAAGAAAAGCGCAGGCAAAACCCACTGTTGACATGCAGGAAAGGCCCGGATTTCCATCCACCAAAACTTTCTTAGATTTTCTGCTTGGGTTTTGGCAAATATTTTTCACATGAATGTACATCACTTTCCACCACCCAGAAGATGGTATAGAACAGTGTAGGAAAACAGGTGAACTGAAATGTGTGTATTTTAATCACAAAAAGGTTCTCCATTTTCCAAGGCTTTATGGCAGCAGTGAATTCGATAGTATCAATTTTAATGCACTCATGACCTGATTTGCAAAAAGTCCTTCCACGTGGGTATTTCTAAGGATAGTGAAGTGCAAGGTTCCAGCCTGGCCGTGAGTTTTGATTCTGATGGGCTCCGGGTGGGGTGGGGGTTAAGTCCAAGGACAGAAGTGCTGGAGGATGCCCTCTAGGGATTTCCTTGGGAGAGCTGAGGGGCAGAAAGGGGAGCCTGCAGGCACAGTAGCAGGCCATAGAAACATTTCTCAGTGCCGGTCACTGTCTGGCGTGTGCATGGGGATTGTTACCAAGGTGGGTTCTGAGAAAGGCCCTCAGCCAAAAATCCATGAACAAGACCCCTGAGGTTATAGCATTGCAGGCCCTTTAATAAAACACAGACAGAGCTCCCAGTTGGGAGAGGACACATTCCCAGCTGGAAACTCCTTTGACCAGTTTGTCAAGTCCACCAGTCAGTTAATGAGTATGGCCTGAACAACTAGGCTCACAGGATGTGGAAGGGTAGGGGGAAATGGACCTTGGGACTAGGGAGGAAGAGTTCTGGCCCCAAGTGGGAGGGTACAGGGCCGTGGGGGGTTGAGGAGGGAGTTACAATGTGTACACAGTATCCCAAAGCTGGGACACATCAGACACAGTTATCTTCAAATAATAAGTGAGCTGTTTTTAAATAGCATGCTCAATAGATTTTTATTCAACCTCTGATACCTTTCTAAGTAAAAAACTTTAAATTTAAAGCAATGGATTCAAAATTAATCTAGAAAATATTACAGTAAATATACACCTGTGCACTGTGACTGCCAAAGCATTCTGGGAACCAGAAAAAAAAAAAAACGGTTCAGTGAGTATATTTGGGTGGGTGTGGGTGAAGGGTCCTTAGCACATGCTCTATAGCAGTAAATCTCTGCATGTGACAGGGACTGGCATTGTTCCTAACCATCCCAGTGCCCTGCGACTCCCAAATAGATCACGTAACGACACAAACCCTTAATTACAGAGCATTTTGCTGTTTCTCTGTCCTTTGATCTACTTCTCATTTGTTCATTGAGCAGCTATTGTTTGCAGGGCCCTGCGCTGGGTGCCAGGAAGGACAGGGAACTGAACACACAGGTCTACCATGCAGGAGACATCTCGGAGCCTTCTCCTCAGCCACAGAGTCCACTTTTAAAAAACTTCCTCCTCCTAGCCTCTGCTCCCACCAACTAAGCTAGGGATGCAGTGGCCATATTTAGCTGTATGACTTGCCAGGTTGATTTGGAACCTGACGCAAGATGGGACAAACACTCTTCCAGAAATCAAGGATTTGAGTTTAGAGATACCAGTTGAACTTAGGAACATAAGTTTAAGAGCTGAGGAAGCATTTCATTTGGCTGTGTACTTGCAGAGGAGCAAAGAGCACCAGTCAGTAGAGAGGAAATCACAGAACAGGTTCGCAGAGAGAAAAGAGAAATGTGAGGCCAGGCGATCTGAGAAAAGAGGAGGCAACGCAGTCTGATTCCTGATGGCTTCCAGTGTCTGCCTCCAGCCTCTCTGACTCTCTCCCTCTCTATCAGTTTGGATTTCTTGTATCAAAAACATGTCAGTAGTGACGTTAGCCAGGGTCTCTTGAGCTCAGTGCTGTTGACATTCTGGGTGGATAATTATTGACTGTGGGGGCCCTCCTGGGCACTGCAGGATGTGAAGTGGTACTCTTGGCCTCTGCCCACAGATACCAGTAGGATCCTCCCTGGTGGCACAACTACAAAATGTCTCTATTCACTGCAGAGGCCTCTGTGTGGGGGATTGTTCCTGGTGGAGAACCACTGACTTGCATAAGAGGAGTTTCTTTTTCTCAGGTGAAAAGAAGTTAGTCTAGGGTAGAGTAGTCACTAAAAAAGTGATCATGGACCTGGGTTCCTTTTGACTCCTTCCATTTTAGCACCTCATTGTGGACAAAAGGCTGCTCCACCTTCTGCATCACATCCACACACAGGAAGGAAGGAGGGGAGAGGATGAAAAACTATACTAGCTTTTCCAAAAGTCTCCCACACCAGAACTTCATTTATATCTCATTTGCCAGAAGTAGGTCTCCAAAAGTCCTTTTGACTGGCTCCATGGGTGCCTTGATGCAAATGGGAATTCTGTTACTAAGTGTACTGGATTGAATTGTCTTCACCTCCCTGTCCCCTGACAACTTATAACCTAGTACCTCAGAATGTGACCTTATAGGAAATACGCTTGATGCCGAGTAGTTAGTTAAGTTAGGATGAGTTAAGTTAGAACTCCTTCTACTGGAGTCTGGTGGACCCCTAGTCCACCATGACTGGTGTTCTTTGAAAAAAGGGAAATTTGGAGGCAAACAGGTGTGCAGGGAACACGTCACCTAAAGAGGAAGGCCAGGATTGGGGTGATGCCTCTAGAAACCAATGGATACCAGGACTGTCACAACCTCCAGAAGCTGGGGCGCAGCATGCAAGCAAATTTTACCTCACAGCCCCAGCAAGAGCCAAGCCTGCCAGTGCCATGATCCTGGACTTCCAGCCTCCGGAAGTATGAGATTGCCATGGGTTAAGCCACCTGATCTGTGATGCTGTGGGTAGATGGCCCCAGAAATTAACACAGAACAAAGACAGGGTGACGGATATTGGGCAGATGACCAGCCAAATCAGCTTTAAGCTTCAAGGGAGCCATCAGGGTACCCTTGGTACATCTCCCTGTTAAGCAGAACTAAATGTGTTTCTGGCATTTGCAAAGTACCCTGAGCTGACAAACCCTTCTGAGGATGGAGACCCAGTGTTCAGGCCACTCTAACACTGGAGAAGGATCTAGAAGGACCCCCAGAGAAGGAGGTACCTCACGGTTCCAGGGAGGGGAAGGTTGTTTCTGGCTGGGAAGCAGAGGCATCCTGAAGGAGGAACTGGCCTTGAAGATGGAGGCCCTGGGTGCAGGAGGAGGAGGAGGGTGCTCAAAGTCAACCTTGAGCTGAGCCCTGGGGGCAGCGCACAACGGCCCGTGGGAGAAACGGCACAAGGTTTCACTGGGCCACTCTGGCAGGACGGGCAGGATGGGCCTGGGTGAACAATACATTGTAATTATATTTGAAACAAGGGAACTGCGGGCTTCAGCTGGAATACATACTGAACTCCTGTATGAACGACCCAAGAATTGAGTCTTATTATTCTAGTGAAGCACTTTGGTTTTTTGTTTTGTTTTGTTTTGTTTTATTTTGCTACCAGGGATTGGACCCATGGGCACTTAATCACTGAGCCACATCCACAGATTTTTAAATTTTTTTATTTTGAGACAGGGTCTTGCTAAG
Organism: Geosciurus inauris; assembly: GCA_004024805.1. Classification (NCBI taxonomy): domain Eukaryota; kingdom Metazoa; phylum Chordata; class Mammalia; order Rodentia; family Sciuridae; genus Geosciurus; species Geosciurus inauris. The sequence goes on along the minus strand of PVHX01001156.1, from coordinate 53,369 downwards.
TTGCTTAGGGCCTCACTAAGTTGCTAAGGCTGGCTTTGAACTTGCAATCCTCCTGCCTCAGCCTCCTGAGCTGCTGGAATTACAGGCATGCACCACCACACTTAGCAACAATTTCAGTTTTGATCCAGTTCTCCTTTGCATAACTTTTGGAAAGATGGTTTTTACTTTTCTCAGACCCTCTGACCTTTTCTCACATCAAAACATCCATCAGGGTCTTGTCATGTAGCATCTCTGTCACATCAACAGTGACCTGAAACTGGTTAGTTCTTAAAAGTAACTTTGAAGCTTTCTTTGCTGTATTAATCAGGTTGTTTTGTTACTATAACAAGATACCTGAGGCTGTGTATTAAGAGAAGAGGTTTATTTTGGCTTACAGGTCTGGAACTCCACAATGAAAGGGTTGCATCTGGTCTTATTTCTGGCAGAGTCTTGAGGCAACGCAGAGACCCGTATGGCAGGAGACAGGGAGGACATGTGGGTCTATGTGTTGGCCGGTCTTTTTCCCTCTTCCTATAAAGCCCCGAGGATTCAGTCGTGGGGCTCCACCCTGATGACCTCATCTAAACCTAGTCACCTCCCAAAGGCCCTGCCTCTGAACACCATAGTCGATCAAGTTTCCACCCTCTTAATACCTCACAGCGGGGATTAAATTTCAACACATGAACCCTGGGAACACACTCAGACCATATCCACACCAGGGCTTTGCCATGCCCTTTCTCAAAATATTCGATGGGGATGCCTGACAAGTATACAGCGTCTCCTTAATTAGACTTGCCAAGAAGTGGACTGAAGCTCCGGGAGGTGGGTGGCAGGCTCTGACTCCGCCAGCTCCCAGCGCCAGTGCAGGAATGCCAGTGTGTCCTGGTCCACTTTCCCAGCTGCACCTGCGCAGGCAGGAGCTCAGCCCTCAACCCTGTGCTTGGGCCACCGTGTGAGCATCAAGAAGACCGTAACATATACTGGCTTTGACGAGGACTGCCCCCCAGCAGTGGTTACCACATCTGCTGCAAGTGTGCTCCAAAAGGGCCTGGTGTTGCACAGGGGGCCTCTGGGTGGGGCGCAGCACGTGACCATGGAGTAGGGTGCCTGACTCCCCAAAGTCTGTTGATCAAGCATGAGATACTCTTACACTCCCTGTTACTAGTTTCCTATAGATTTGTTACCAACTGCCACAAATTTGGTGGCTTAAGCCAACACATTTATTCACACACAGTTCTGGAGGTCAGAACTCTGAGGTGAGGCTTCAGGACAGAATCTCGTTGATCCCCCAGCTTCTGGGAGTTGCCGGCATTCCTTGACTTGTGGCCCCTCCCTTCGTCTTCCAGATGCCACTCCGATCTCCGTTCCTCTGGCTGTGAGCTCTGACGCTGACCCTCTTGCCTCTCTCCTGTGAAGTCCCTGGGATCAGCTGGGCCTACCAGGGTGATCCAGGGTGATGCTCCATGTCGGCATCCTTGGTCACGTCAGCAGGGGCCTCTGCCATGCGAGGTGACATGGTGATAAGATGTGGACACGGCGGGGGGGCATCGATCTGCCCACCACACTTTGCAAAGAGTGTTCCTTTTGGGCAAATGAATTTGTGACATGTTTAGTTTCTTTGTCACAGACCATTTTAGAGCTTTTGTTTTGTCTTTAAACTGAACACTGGGGATTTTATCCAGGGGCACTTTACCACTGAGCTATATCCCCAGCCCTTTTTATGTTTTATTTTGATACAGTGTCTCACTAAGTTGCCTAGGGCCTGGTGCTTGTAATCCTCCTGTCTCAGCCTCCTGAACCACTGGGATTACAGGCATGCGCCACTGTGCCTGGTCCTTTTGGGAGTGTGTTAGTGTATATCACAGAATCCAAGACAGAGCTATACTGTTTTCAATCTTGTTTAACCAGAGATCCCTTCCCCCAGCCCCTTTAAACCAGTTAACATTTCAGAATAAAATAAGGTCTCAGTCTCAGGGGAGACAAGCCCTGGAGGGGTAGGTTCACTTCTCACCAAGGCTTGGGGTATTGCTTGAACAGACCAGTCCTGTGGCTCTTACCTTTAGCACAGCACCCCCCACCCCGTGTTGCCTAAATTGAGTCCTAGGAAATAGGGGTCCTTCATTTAGGATCTGAAATTTCACCTCTGAAATTTCTAACTAGGATTTAAACTCAACTCCACCCTCAAAGGCAGGAGAGGATTCAGTCCTCACGTATCCATCCATCCTTTTGCTCAGTGGTTACAAGGCAACATTATGCCCAAACTCCATGGCTACGCTGTCCCTGCCCACATTCCCCAACTCTGTTCCTGCCCAGCCTGCCTTTGCCACGGCCACCGTAACACTCCAGTAGAAGCGCCAACAGCTGTCTCCCCAAAATATCCCGAGAACTTTCCCTGACTATATATATTCTCAGGAAGGCAGGGCCATAGGCAGGAGGGGTGGGGCCCAGCAAGTTCTTTTGAGTCACAGGCAAATGCTGCCTGAGTATTTTGGGCTCTGGGGTTGGGTGGCGGGGGTGGGGTGGGCAGTGCTTGTAGTCATGGTCGGGTTAATTTATAGGATTTATCCAAGTTAATGGCAGTGCTGGGAGGCAACTCCACGGAGCTTGCAGTGGAATGTGCCTGTGACCACTCCAGTGAGTTCCTCTCTGGACACGGTGCCATCCCTAGCCCGCTTGGATGTTTCTACTGCCAAGACATGCCTTTGCCAAGCTGCCCCATTGTCCCCCTGTCCTTGCCCCCCGGCCCCGTCCTCTCCTGCAGTCTCTGCAAACAGAACCCCTGGTTGGGGCGGGCACCTGGGCCCATCCGCTGTGCCACACATTGCCAAGCGCTTAGCAGCCCTATTTAAAAGCTCCAGTGAAGGATTCAGATTCGGGAGTATTCCATTAAAAGACCACATTAACGAGCCCTCAGAGAAAATCTCTCACAAAGCTTTTGAGCTCATAACCACTTGTCTGTGTTATGAGCTTCTAGCGTGTTAACATTCAAAACATAAAAATGTTCTGAGTGCTGATGCTGCTGCAGCCTTCCAGGTCTTTGCTAACTGGAAGCTGCTCTTGGGTGCTGCTGGGCAGTGGGCACTGAGTGGTGGGCTCCTGGCACCCGAGGCCATGTGGACACGGCCTTTCTTCCTGTCACTGTCCTCTCCATTGGGCTCCTGGCCCCAGTGGCTGCTTTGTGTGCTCTTTTGGTTTGGCATCTGTGAGAAGGTTTGGAGGGCAGCAGAGCAGCCCGCCTGGGGGTCAGAGCTCTCCAGTCACTATCCAGCTAGGAGGCCCTGGGCATCCTGACAGCTGAGGAGGGAGGGTGGAGAGCGTTGTGCCCAAGTTCAGATCCAGACCAACACATTATAAAAGTTTCCTGCTGTGTCATCTTAACTGCGAAGTAAGCCTTTCGGGGTGTTTCTGGAGTAGAGGGGTACCATCTGCTCACACTTTGTTGTTTGTTGTCCCCAGAAAAGGAAAGAGGAGTGAGTGTCACTCCCTGGGGTTGGCTTTTTCTTTCTGCCTGCCTCCTGACACCAGCCCTTCTTATTATTTAAAAGGAAACTTTTTTTCATTTGTTTTAATTAGTTACACATGACAGTAGACTGCACTTTGATACATCATATAATAATGGAGTACAATTTCTCATTCTTCTGGTTGTATATGATGTGGAATCACACTGGTTGCACAACAAACAGAAAGATGGCTTAACATAAAAAAAATAATAAGATTTGGGCCTACTATTTTTTCTATTGGGCCCAAATCTTATTATTATTTTTTTCCTGTTAGGCCATCTTTTTGGTCGTTTGTTTCTTCTTAGTTCAGCCCTTATTTTTAGGGATGTTTTGATGTGATGTGTTTAATGTGCTGCTGAGACCCAAGCATGGGACCATGGAGCCCTTGAACTGATTGGTGGTATCTTCCCTGTCCTTGGGGTGTGACCAGAGGAAGCTTAAGCTGAGTCACAGGACTGATGGAGACTGCAGGGGGGCCTGCGCTCAAATCTGTGACCTAGCAGCCTGCACAGGCCTGTCCTCCCACCTGGTCCTCCCTAGTGGCCACAGCTTGCAGAGCCACCCTGTCCCCCAACCTACTCCTGTTACCATGTAACACCAGAGTCATTCCCAGAATCCCAAAGAGTCCCCAGAATTGCCCTGCTCCTCTCTCCTTTGCATCCCAAGCTGGGGTACCCTTGCTGACCTACAGTTAGGAGTGAGCTTAGTTTTTGAGCTCTGTGCCTTTGAAGCAGAAGCAGTGCTGGGCGGATGCTGGCTTCAGTGACACCAAGGAAGAGAGACAGCTGGGCTGCATGTGGCTCCCGTTAATGGTCAAGGGCAAGGAGGGGAAGAGACAGTTCCGTTTTAGAAAGAGCCCAACAAAGCAGCAGGACAGGGTGTGGGCACACACAGACACGGCATCTCTGCTGTGGTGGCCATAGAAGGTCGCCCTGGGATCACTCCATCTTCCTTCTAGAAGCCCCTTATGCCTCCCCCACCTGACTCAGCTTCCAAGTGAGGTTGTGCTCTTGCTGGCTGCCCCTCAAGGCCTGCAGAGCATTCCTGCCCAGCTCCGATTCCCCTCAGTCAGAGTGCCCAGGACTTGTTGGATCTGTCTGGCGGTTGGAGATCTCTGCCTAACCCTGCTTCTCCCGTCCTCTTGCACAGGCCTCGTTCCCTGGCAAATCTTGTGCCTCCCATTCTGTGCCAGCAGCTGCTTCCAGAGGGACTGACAGAGGGGCACAGCTGAGAATGGGTTTGGAAACTAGCTGACCAGTTATTTCCCAACTCCAAATGCACTGCAGGTCGAAGAGCTGTCTGAATTCTTGTAAAATTTAGGGGCTGGAGGGCACTGTGAAGACTGGACGGAAAAAGTGGCTTCGGCGTGTGGCTGATGTCCTGGAGGTTGGAGAGGGAAAAATGAGTGCCAAACTGCTGAACGTGACCTAAAATGACCTCAATGTGACCTGAATGTGCCAAACCTCAAGGAAAGCTTTGTTTTTTCCCAAACACGCAATGTTGAGGTGGGGCTCTGTATATGCACTGACATCTTCTATGTCACAGTCTGGCTTTGGGGAGTAAGTACACCTTATGCCAAGTTGCTTTGGGAACTCAGCCTTGGAAATGTTCAGGGGTCAAGGCACAGAAGGCAGGTCCATGGACAGGTTGGGTTTGGGTGGGTCCAGGGGACTGCAGGAGGCTTTTGTGCCAAGGTCCAGATTTAATTTTAATTATCAGATGTCTCCTTCTGTGTCTGATAAATGGAAGGTGATTTATAAAGAAGAGCCAAGAATTTCTTCCATATAGTGAAATGATAGTCTCATGGATATATATGGGTGTCACTGGAACTTGTATTGTATTTAGAACTCCCAGTGGTTCTAAATAGAGGTGCTTTAAAAACTAGTTAGAAGAGTTGGTACTTAAAGAATCTATAATAGATCTTTGTAGAAAATAAATTTCTGAAGGAGGCATCTAAACATATTTGTTCAGTGAATAATTGCTTTATCCATTGTCTGCATTTGAATGTTGGTGAAGTATATTTTTAAAAATGGGATAGACATGTAATTTTAGAAGAGATGACCTATTCCAAAATATCCCAGGTACGACGTCCTGCAACTATAAATACTTCCCAAATGTTGTGTTTGTGAGCACTCCCAGTTTCCCCTCTAGCCACAGCCTTTCAAGCCAAGAGCCAGCCCCTGCAGGTTTCAGCTGAACCCTGGGAGGGACCAAGAGCCAAGGAGCATGCATTTCAGGCTGCACTGGTTTGGCCTCACAGCCTTCTGAAGGGCTGCAGGAAAGTTTCCATGCTCCTCCAGCACCGTGGCTTGACTCTGCCTTCTTCCCATCTCTCATCCCTCTTGCTGCAAGGTGGGAAGGGTGGAGGACCCGTCAGTTGGAGTGACAATAATGGCTAAGGCAGCTCAGGTGGGAATGGGAGAAACATTGGCCTTCAGATCCAGACAAGGGGTGGCAGAGAGATTACATTTTTGTGTCAACTCTTGCGATTGCAGATACTCCCCAGGTCCCTGTTTCAAGGGCATCTCAGAGGAATTAGCAGCTTCTAATAGATCAACTCCTTGGTGGTAGGTGCTGGTAAAGAACCAGGGAACACACACATTTTCAATTTGCCAGCCCGTCTTGGACTCTTGTTTCCTGTCTGCACAGGAGCCCCAGTGTTGGTGGCCCTGTCTGGATCCACCCAGGTTCTTTCTGAAGCCACACTCTGACCTTCCCACCAGCCTCCTGCTGAGATGCATCTTCCGGGCCACCCCTGTGTGCATGTCTACCCTGCAGGACTACTTGACTAGCTCTACCCTGAAGTCAGCAGCTGTCAGGAGACGTCACCCTGGGAGCTGAGGGGGTGGGAAGAGGAGGCCTGGCCCAGACCTGGAGGACTTGAGGGTTTCCTGGGAGAAGTGTCGGCCTTCATGTCGGCAAACCAAGCAAATGACCCCTGAAATGGTCCCAGGGGCCCATCTGCCTCTCCCCAGTCCTCCTCACTGGTGCCCGAAGCTCCAACATTCTGTTCCATGTGAGCTGGTATGGGGTCCTCCCTCTCGCCGCAGTCTAGTGTCGGTTTTTAATGGACTGAGGAAGAGGGGGTGCAGGTGGGGACCCATGCAGAACGGGATGATGGGGAAGGAGGCCAAAGACAAACTTTGCCTGGGTTATAGGGGTGGATTGTGGACCCCAAAGGACATGTTGCAGTCCTGACCCCGGTACCTGTGGGTATGATCTTATCTGGGAATAGATCTTACAGATGTGACCAAGTTAGGAGGAGGCCATTAGAATGAGCTCTGATCACGACTGCTGTCCCTGTAAGAGGAGCAGACAGAGACACATGGGCAACACCACGTGACCAGGAGGCAGGTTGGAGTGATGCTGCCGCAGCAGGAAACTTCTGAGGCCACCAGAAACTCAGGAGGCAAGGAAGGATCCTCGCCCAGCGGCTCTGGAGAGCATGTGGCCAGCAGACACCGTGGCTTCTGACATCTGAACTTGAGAGAACAGGCTGTTGTTTCAAGCCCCCAGCTTCTAGCATTTTGTGTCGGGGCCTGGGAACCTGACACCACCCGTTGCACTCATTTCTATACTTCATCTCATCATTATTCGAAAAGCAGAGGTTCTGACTCCCGTAAATTGGAGGCTGGGTAAATTGCAATATTGCAATAGCCACAGAAAAAACTACAGACCAAAGAGAGAGAGAGAGAGAAACAATCCCAACAATCACATGAGGTCTGGGTGGAGGCTACCTGCAGGACCAGCTAGGTGGACAAGGTTCCATCACCAATAGTTCAACACATACGTGCACCACTGGGAAATAAACAGTCTGGCAGCAGAAATGATGGACGTGGATGGCCAGGCGAACATCAGCGGCAAGAGAGGTGCATGCATGCCTGCAGGTGCAGAGCTCTGGGAAGGGCCTGCATGCCTGCAGGTGCAGAGCTCTGGGAAGCAGGGAGCCAAGGTCAAAGGCAGGCTCAGGCTTCTGGCTCAAGAATTAAAACAGGAAATGAAAACTCGTCCACAGTGTGCCAGGCCCCCACAGACAAACTACAGAGTGGCCAGCATCTCCAGAGGCAGCGTCTTGTGCGACCAGCTGGACGGACGACTGTCAGCCGCCCCTCTCACCTGCTGCCCAGCAGGGAAGGACCAGCTGTCGAGGTCCCTAGGATCATCACAGGAACCGATTCTTTGATAAATGCCTCTGACATTCGAATTGCTCAAATGACAGCAGCAATTGTATCCCGGGATGACAATGTCTTTGGTACCTCAGAAGCCACAGCCATGTTACGTGGGACAAGTTGAGTTGCCAGCTCTGGGGCTGCAGAATAAAGCTGAGAGGAGTGTCCAACTGGTGGCCTAACTGTGGGCAGTGTGCCAATATGGGCTTCCTGGGGCGAGAGTGGAACTGGTGGCCCCACTGGGGCTGGAGAGGACCGTTCCAATGACAACAAAGCCAGACCCTGGGTGTCTGACAGGAGATGAACAGACAAACCCAGGAGTCATGGAGGCAGGGTGTCGGGGCTTCCCACGGATATCAGTGGTTGGAGGGACCACGGCCCAGGGCACAGCTGCATCTTTGGAACCATGGCCTCTGACATCTGGCACTTGGCAGTGGCCACTTAGCCTGGTATCAAGGGAGAATCAGCTTTGAATTTGTTTTACTTCTGTTCTTGACCAAAGTACAACTGTTTAAGGACTCACTTTTCTTTTTCCACCAGGAAAATCATGTTGCTCATGCTAATTTTAAAATAAAGTTGGATAGGTTGAGTTATGAAAAAAATCTCTCTAAAAGCAAAACTCTCCATGTGACAAAAATCTCCATTTCCAACTGGGGGCTACTTCATGTGGTGCCTAGGATACGAGAATCATAGAATGTAACAAGTAGGTGCTTATCAGTAATTGTGAATGCCTAGAAACAAAAACATAAAGAACACGAACATGCCTGCTTATACAGAATTACACCCACAGTGCCATGAAGCAAGCCTCTGTACATGGAAAATCCCAGGGTGGAAAGACGCTGTACCCACTACATGGGGCACTCACAGCGGGGATGGCAGGGCGGGTGGCCACCAGGTAGGTCTGACACTTTCAGCCGGTGATGTTAGTGGAGCCCTATTTTCTCCACTACAAAGTGGGAATAACAAGACTTCTCATGGGATTGTTGTAGTGATGTCATTCCACACCACAAATGGCAGACAAGTAGCAACGAGGTCCAAGGGAGTATAATCCCAACAGATGACAGAGATTCACTGGGAAAAACACCTAAGAGGCTCCAGTGAATCTCTAGGCATGTAAAAATCCCTATAAGACGAACGAGGAACAGAGATGACAGTTCACAGCAGTGAATAAGTGCATTCCACGAGTACGAGGGGAAGAAAGCCTGGTGTGCACACTTGTGAAGAAGGACAAAGTAATGCAGATATCAAGTACCATTTAATAACAGCGTTTAGACTCCTGGCAGTGGGGAGATGATTCCGGTGAGATGCTGCTTCCTGCTGCTGGGTGTGTGGGTGTGTAGGTGTGCGGGTGTGCGGGTGTGCAGGTGTGCTGATGGAAGTGCAAACCAGATCCTCTTGGAGGAGAACTTGGTCCTGGTTATCAGGAGCCACGAGGTGCTTTACCTACAATTCTGCTCCTGGGAATGAAATCATTGAAATCAAGGAAAGCTGTACCTATAATGAGACACGGAAACAGGACTAGGAGAATGAAAAAGTAACACCCAACTGTACATGAATGGTTAGCTCATATTACATATGACATAATGATTAAAACCCATAGAGGATTATATACAGTACCTGCAAAATAGTGTTCAGTAGAATTTAACACATTGAAATAATTAACAGAATATTTTTAAAATAGCAAGTACACATGGGTAAGGATGAGACAAAGCTATGGATTACTGCAATATATTTCATATACGTAAAAATTTTACATAATGGTATATTTTATTAATAAATATATTAAGATAATATAGCAATTATCTTAATTTATCCACATTACCAGTTATGAATCTGCGACTCCTTCTGATCCATTTCCTATCAAGCCATCGGAGGGCATAAAATCCAACTCAGGGACTGGATGAAGACACAAACCAGGATGTCCTCTTTGGGACATCCTGTGTGTGGAGATACCAGGAGACTATGCATGTTTGTTTCTTTTTTTAAAAAAAAATATTTATTTTTTAGTTGTAGGCAGACAGAATATCTTTAATCTATTTTTACGTGGTGCTGAGGATCGAACCCAGCGTCTCATGCGTGCTAGGCGAGCACGCTACCCCTGCGCCACAGCCCCAGCCCCACATGTTTGTTTCTTTAAAGGAGACTTTATTCTCTCAAGATTCGTACCTGGTTCCCTGCTATTCTCTTTAACATTATTACAAAAACCGCAATCTTTTACCTGCTAAATCATTCTCCATCATGCCTATGTCTCAAAACTGCTTCCAAAGTCACTAGCGTTTTTCAAAGAAAATGAAAAGTTAATTGGTAAAGTACCAAATAACTAACAGAATATTATACACACTGGATCTAGCCAAACGGGGACATAGGAGTATTCATCTGATTTGTGGCTTTTGAGGAATCCTCTGCTTCATGAAGGACAGAACTGTTTTCGGAGCTGCAATCTGCCTCTACTACGCATGTGAAGAGAAGCTATTTCTGTTCCTGGGTTCTGGTTACACATCCACAGCCTGGGAGCTTTGTTCTCAGAATTCACGCTGTCATCAAAAGGACTCAATACAAATACAGCCGTGGGCTGGCCAGTGGCTTCTCTGTGACCACAGCTGCAACCTCCTGTCATGTGAAAAGCTCTGCGTTTTTTTCTGGGTGTGGAATGTGTTTTTCCTGCCTTTCCTTCTTCTGGAATCTGGTCCATCTTTCCTCTCAACCCTGTTTCCCCACATATCCCCCGCCTGCCTGCCACTCTACCTGATCTGCATGGTGTGGGGGGGGCTGGCCCTTGTTTCTTCCACACTTAGTGTGACAACCTCTGTGGGGCCAGCTTCTGTGACATGGACCAGCACCTGCTGATGCCCCTAATAGGCGTGTTCGTCCACAACTGGGGTTCATGGTGCTCACAGCGCCAGGCCTGGAGGCCCGCAGCTGAGCTTCAGAAGGTCGTCCACGGAGAGACTGTGTGCATGGTCGGGGGGTATCCACAAATTCCCCGAAACTGTAGTCTAAGTCTGTGTGTGCTGTCGTCTATCCACGGTAGTGTCTTTCCCCGGCTTCTCTAGTCCTAATGAGGCCAAGTAGGAGACCGTAGGTAGGGAGGGCAAATCGCTGTCACGAGTGCATTGACGCCCTCCGTGCCTCCAAGGGAGAGTTCACTAGTAACCAACATAGTTTCCAGCTAAATGTGGCTGCAGCTTCAGAATCCTTCTCAACACTACAAGTAGACCAGAGTTGGCCTGAGGGTACCAGCCTGTGTGCTCTAGGCGGTCTTGCTGTAAAGGTCTGTCCATGTCTCCCCTCCAAAGAGTCCATCCGTACTGAGAAGCTGTGGCGGTCTCCTCTCCAAGAGGAGTGACGGGTTTCAGCCTTGGCTGCTCACCTTGCTGACTGGCAGGATCTCAAGTGAAGTCTGCCTGGGACTTCGGGGAAGGAGGTTTCTCATTAAAGAGGGTGACAAGTAAAAGGAGTCCTCTATTCCAGTCCCCCCGCCCACCCCTGGACTTCATCACCCTTACACAGAAGCTTAGAGCAGATGCAGCCTCCCAGGACCACAGGCCAGAGCGGGTGGGACCGAAGAGTAGTCAGAAGCCGGGACGCCTCCATCCTTCACCCCCTGACCCGCTGACTTCTGGTTATGGGCTCAGAATGTCTGTAAGTGTTCAGCAAGGTGATGATTAATTGATTAAAGCATGGAGAATCTCTGGACAGGCTTCTACATAATCCAGAACTTGTGGGGCCCATCTAGAGGAGTCGCCTGCTGGCATGTGTTGTTCCCACCCTGGACCCCACTTTGCAGTGCTCCCGGGCAGGGGAGAGAGCACCAGGGAGGCCTGGATGTCAGACCAGGCAGGGGGCTTGGGGTGTCACACCAACAGAGGACCCAGATGCTGCTTGCTGGGTACAGACTCCTGAACAGTATTGATCAAAGTGGGCCCCACTTCTCCTGAGAAAGGCATGGCTCCCTCTGATGATCTCTGTCCCAAAGCCATCTTCTGAGTCTGGGGCATGTGTCTGCCAGACTTAGGCCTACCTGCTGCTCTGAAGCTGCCCGCCATTGCCAGCTGGTGCAACAGCCTCTGGTCATTGGCCATCTCCTGAGTTTGGTAGAAATACCCCATCCAGCAGAGGAGCAGTGGCATGCTCAGATGGTAGCAGAGGATTCTGACATGCCCCCTTTCCAGACCCCAAACCCGGTGCCAAAAAGCACACTTGTGTTCAGGTGCTTTTGTTCACACTTGTGACTCAGCCATGCACTGGGGCCAGGCTCGGGTGCCACCTGTGGGTCCTGATGAGGTGCACCCTTTAGTCCCCGCCAGGCCTGGGATTCTGTTTACCTTGACCCTGCAGGATGGGCACAGTGCCAGACTGAGAGCACAAAGTGCAAACTCCCAGAGGAGAGGCAGTGGGCGCCTGGGGAAAAGGAGCAAGGGCACCCCAGGAAGGACAATGGCCTGTGCAAGGTGACCCGAAGCCTCACGTATCAGGTGGTAATTCTTTCCACCCTGAGGGTGCCCAGGCATGGGGGGGTGCAGCCGGAGAACACACACAGGAAATGAGGTGTTGGGAAGGTTCCTGCCTCTGCAGCAGGCCAGGGGGACAAGAAGGGAGCCCAGGGATGGGTCTGCATGGTGGTGCGGGGCTTGGCTGCAGGGTGCAGGTTCTAGCCAGGGGTTCCCAGTGAGGGCCGGAGGCGGCTCCTCTGCCCCTCCCCCTTCCTCTTTCCTTTCCTTCCTGCCTCTTTCTACCTTCCCTGCCTTGCCCACCCCCTTCCCAGGTAGAAAGCTGTGTACAGGTGTGACCGCAAGCACCGCTGGCTGGGAGCTTTGGACATGGGCGGCCCTGGGAAGGTTTGCTTCCTCCCTGGTCCCGCGGGGAGACTGCAGGCCTCTCTCCAGGGCAGCTGTGTGTTCTGATCTAGAAGCTGGGGTGGGGGAGAGTCACCTGACTGATTGGCTTGAAGTGAAGCAGATGGTGCTGTTGGCTGGGCTGAGTGGCTGAAGGACACGACCTTCCTCCCGGCCTTTCTTTTGGGAAAGGAAGTCTTTGGAAGTTGGTAGCAACTGAATAAATCTTGTCCCTTTGATAAGCAGGGTCCCTGTTAGGCTCCTGTGTGGAGAGAGTGCCACACTTCCTCTGATTGTCTCACGGATAGAGTTTCAGTGTGTGCGACACGATAACCTGGCCGGGGAGCCCAGGAGGAAGTGCAGGCGGGCTGGAGGGCGGCCGGGTGGACAGCTGCCCTCCAGCCGCAGTGCAGGCGGCTGGCCGGTTATTCTTGGAAGTTATTTTGATCTGCTGGGCCTGACTGGGCTCAGGTTTCGGTGCCCAGCCTCGGGCCCAGAGGGCCAGGCGTTCATTATAATAATAGACTCCCAGCTCACTGGGCGGGATGTCCAAGGGCCTGTCCACGTGGCTCAGTGCCTGGCCCTTGTGTGCCCACTCCCAGGTCGCTCCTGGGGGTCTCTGCCCTGACTGCATGCAGCTCCTGGAGGGAGGCCCGCAGGCCATGGAAGCCTGCTGGGAAGGAGGTGCTAACTACGTGGTGGCCGGAGGGCAGCTTGCGTGGGCCTTCCAGGCACCCACAGCTACTCCTTTAACTTTATATTTAGGTGATCTTTTATGACTAGAGATGCTACATTAGTTCATTTCTCTCCCTTTTGAAAGTAATAACAGTCATGTTGGGCGAGAGTCCCTGACTCCCCGAGGCTTGGTATCCACTGAACCCACTGCTTCGGACCAATCCTTGTTCCCAAGAAGGTCCAAATCTGAGCTACTGGGCTCTGGGGGGACTTTGACTTTGGGGAACACAATTTAACTCGTGATGGATGTGAACACATGGATTGTAGCAGTGTAGAAAATAGAGACCAAAAAACAGGGGGTGAAAGTCAGTTTCTAGCACTCACAGGTCACCACGAGGAATGTCAGTCTTCCTGAAAATACAGGACAACACAAAAGGTATATAATATCCTAACCTGTTTTATTAGTGATCTTTTCCTTTCTATTTCACCAACTATCTTCTCATCCAATACCTAGTAGATGTTCAAATTTGCAACGGCTTTATTCAAACTGAAACCTAATGCATGGCCATCCATCTGAACAGGTCATTGGGTCCCTTTAGGGAGCCCAGCGCTGCCCCTTTCACGAGCACTCATTGGGGTTAGGTCGCGGTTAGGGTTAGGAACAGTTGTACTGTGCGACATCCCTCCTCCTGGTTTGTCAGAGGGCTTCTTGTGATGTTGTTTGGCTTGTTCGCCGGGCCCCTTGTGTTGTCTGGGAACTGGGGCTCATAGTAGACTCCTGGCAGACTCCAGTTAAGCCTTTTGGGTAGACAGCATTGCAGGCACTTCTAAGTGGCATTTTCCCAAAGACACAACATCTGCTTGACTGTCGTTAGGCCTTCGGCAGGTCTGGGGTCCCTGTGCGGGGTGGGAAGTGGGAGCCAGTGTTGGCAAAGTCCTTGCAACACTGAGGTTTTTCAATGTGAAGGTTTCTGATGGTCAAGGTGGGAACTTGCCCTTCCTGTGGCAGCTGGCATTGGGAGAGGACACGCGGCAGGGTGGCTCGGTCACCTTTTCCTTGGTACTGGGGATTTAACCCAGGAGTGCTCTACTGCTGAGCCACATCCTGTTCCATTTTTGTTTTTTGAGACAGGGTCTCGCTGAGTTGCTTAGGGCCTCTCTAAGTTGCTGAGACTGGCTGAGACTCCTGCCTCAGCCTCCTAAGTCACTGGGATTACAAGTGTACAGTACCATGCCTGGCCAAGACGCACCATCCTAAGACTCTGTGGCTCCCAGTGCTTGTTGCACGGATATGGTGCAATAGGCACAGGCTCTCCCACCATGCTGGTGCCACCAGAGTCCCCCTCACAGACTGCTGACCCCTGAGTCAAACATGCCCTTACTTTTTTTTTTTTTTTTAATTTTTTTTAGTTGTAGATGGACACAATGTCTTTATTTTATTGCTTTGCACGTGGTGCTGAGGATCGAACCCAGGGCCTCACGCATGCGAGGCAAGTGCTCTACCACTGAGCTACAATCCCAGCCCCTGCCCTTACTTTTTCCACACCTTCTAGGGAAGATCAGAAACTTTTTGTTTCCACATTAGTTTTTTTTTTTTTTTTCTTTTTGGGTACTGGAGATTGAACTCAGGGGCACTCGACCACTGAGCCACATCCCCAGCCCTATTTTGTGTTTTATGTAGAGACAGGGTCTCACTGAGTTGCTTAGCGCCTCACCCTTGCTGAGGCTGGCTTTGAACTCGCCATTCTCCTGTCTCAGCCTCCCTAAGTGCTGGGATTACAGGCTTAAGCCATTGTGCCCGGCTAGTTTTTTTTTTTTTTTCTTTAGAGAAAATTTTACAATGAAACATTCAAATTTCATGTGTATATTCCCTGATGTTTTGGCATGTGTATGCAACCACTGAACACAAACCTCTATTAGAATCTAGAACAGTCCCATCGCCCCATAAAGTTCCCTGGTACCCCTTCCCAGGCAATCTCTGCCCACCCAGATGGGACCCAGCACGTTCCCTCTTACACGATGCAGTTTGGGTCTTGTCCGTGGCAGAGCAGATGTCAGTTCACTGCTGCCTCCTGGGACGTCCCCTCACAAACACACTGTGGCTGCCTGGTTTGTTGTAGTTGTTGTTTCGTTGTACTGTGTTGCCCAGCTGGCCTTGAACTCCAAGGCTCAAGTGGTCCTCCCAAGGAACTGGGCCCCCAGGAGTGTGCCACCACGCCTGGCTCCACTGTGCCCCATCTCTTCATTCTCCTGATGAGGGACACTTGGGCCTCTTCCAGTATTTTGCTGCCATGAACATTTTTGTACAAGTGATCTTGTGCACAGAAGCTTTCATTTTTCCTGGGTGAACATTCAGGAGTGCAGCGAGAGGATCGCAGTGTGGGTGCTGGGAGCACCTCGCTCTCCGGTCCGCAGTGAGGCGGAGTCCTGCTAGGACAGCGCCGTGCTGGACAGTGAGTGGTGTAGTTCAGCGGGAGCCACCCCTTTCCCTAAGGGCTTATTTTACTAGGTTTGGTGGGAAGGGGGTACAAGTTCAGAGATTGTAGCTTGTGGGATTGACGTCCACTGGACAGTCCCAACACCAAAGAGCTTTCTTGAAGTTGCAGGTGGGGGAATCCTGTTCTTCCATAGGGGGAATCACACTTGCTACCCTCCTTAGAGAGGCTCCTCTGAGGCAGCTCAGGCATTTTCTGAGAGAATAACACAGAAGCACCAGGGAACCATGAGAGCACACGCCCCTGGTGCAGCCAAGCCAGCCCCCTGTCCCCTCTACCTGCTGCAGCAGTGGTGGGATTTAAACTCACCCCATTCCCTTTCACTGCGCTGATTCTTCTGTGCTTCTCCAAGTCCCTTGCCTGCTCCAAATGATGGCACCCTTCACTCGTGCAGAATCATGTCGTCGCTGGAGGATCTTACTGCTCTGTTTTTGTGGATCTATAAACTGCCCAGGAACTTCACTGGAAGTCTTTGGCATGGACCAGAGAGAAAGAAACAAAGAAGAGAAAAACAGGTGGGACTAGGAGAAGGGCAGGGAGAGGTGCCAGGGGAGACGGCAGGGAAGGAGGACCTGGAAGGCAGGGCTGCACTGCTGCTCCTGGGTGCTGCTGGAGCGTGAGGAGGTGAGGCAGGCTCCCCACCCTCTGGGGGTCTGTGACCTCCAAGGCAGGCCGAGAGCACACCTGCGAGAAATAAGTGGCCCATGGATGGATGGGTGTAATGGAAACAGGAAGTTATAACCTGAAGACACCTCTCCAGGGGACCAATGTTTTAAAAGCATGCCACCTCCCATCCCTTGCCTCATTTCTAATTGAATCAAACTACTGTCCTTATTCCTTTAGAATAAGGTGCCATCATCCCTCCTTCCCCAGAGCAGCAGTTCTAATCTTTAAAGATTTATCAGGGAGATGGAACATAAGGAGCAAGGAACATAAGGAGGAGGAAGGAAGGCCCTGGGGACAGGCCCGGCGTGGGGTCCTACCCTGAACGGTCCCAGGGGACAGGCTTGGCTGTTGGGGTATGCCTGCATCGGGCCAGAAAGGATTAAAAGGAGGGCAAAAAAGTAAAGGAAGACAAGAAGGAGTTCTTTGCGTGACCGCCATGGCAACTGCTCCATCCAGCAGAGAGGGACTGTGGGAAAGTGCTGGCATCCCGGCCCCTCTCAGCCCTGGTGAAAGCAGCTGTTGGCAGCAGTGCCCCAGGAGGGCCGGAAGGGCGACAGGCTGGCACACGGTACTCTCCACCCCTGCCACATTCTGGGGTTCGTGGATTCCCAGGCCCCAGCAGACAACCTTGGGCCGAGTCCCACTTCCTCCCTGAGAAAGTCTCAGGCCCAGGGAGGGCGGCAGGGGCCGCAGCATCTCTGGGAGGGGAGTGTGGTCCCCTGCAGAGGGCCTCAGATTGGGGTCACTTTCTCACTGCCTCCAATGGAGGCAGATGGAAAGAGGACACCAGAGAGATTTACTGTCTTCCTGTTACCAGATTAGAATTGCAGAATCTAATATTAGGAAGAAACTTTAGGGATCAAGATATGACTTCAATACAGAGGGGGGATTAAGTTACTCGGCCTGGATCTCCCAGCATTTGGATCGGCTGGTCTGAGAACCCGGTCTCTGGATTCAGCTTGGGCAGGGCCCCTTGCACCACCCAGAGGGAGAAACCAGAAAGTTCTGAGCCAAGAACAAATGCTGTTGTGGTCTGGACCTACAAAGGAAGTGCTGCTTAGGTCAGTTCTGGGAACCCAGGTGACAGGGAGGAAGGAAGGGATCCTCGTTCCCAACAGGAGGAAATGGTAATTGTCTCAGTAATTGGATATGTCAATCACATGCCAATCATACCGACCTGATCGCTGCACATGGTACACAAGCACTGAGGTGTCACACTGTGCCCTTAAGTGTGTGCAGTATGCATCACTTGACAATGTAAAAACATATAATAAGAAAGGACAGTAGTGAGAAGGGACATGCAGCGTGGAGTGGGAGGGAGGGGGACCGTCCTTTCCCCTCTCCACACGGGCTCTTCTTGAAGTGTAGATGTTACTGCGACTCAGCATGCCGGTGGGAACCCCTGTGTAGCCTCTCCGTGACCACTGGCCCTTCTTGAAGCTTCCAGAGGGGAAAGTCCCTGTCACCTGGGTCAGCTTGAAGTAGGGTTTAAATGCCACCCAGGAACTCTTTCACAGAAACTGTTAACTCTTTGCGTGAGCAGAGCCTGACTCTGCGTCCTCCAGCTTCTCAGGAGATGCCCAAGATGGTGCGCTGTGGGAGGCACTGGGCCTGGGCATGACTGGCACCTACCTCGCCAGGCTTCACGCTTCCCCAAGGTCTATGATGGAAGAATCATTTCCCTTCTCTGAATGCTGGTTTCCTCATCTATGACACAGCAGTGCCCACCTCACGGGCTGTTGTGAACATGAGTGACAGTCTTTACACAGGGCCTGGAGCTTCCTGTTGACCTGGGGTCCCCCCGCCCAGCCTGCACATTCTGGGCCTCTGTGGTCCCCGCTGCTGCTGTGCAGCTCTTCTCCTGGCTTGGGGCGAAGGCACCGTGGGCAACAGCATGGATCAAACTCTGCCTAAGAGTAAGCAGGGCTCTCAGAAAGAATGGCTCCAAACTTTCAAGATCCTGGGCTGAGGGAGCGTGGTGAGGAGAGCTGACCCGGACGCTCAGGCGCCACCCACTTCCCTGGACTCCTTCCCCACCTGGTGGCACCCACCATCAGTGGGGAGGTCTCCACACCTGGAGCTGTCATCTCTGTGGACAGTGGAAAGAGGTGTCGAGTCTGGCCCCGTGAGTTTCTCATGCCAAGTCTGACGAAGGAAACATCAGCGAACCGTCCTCTAAGCCCAGGGTGAGTGGCGTTCTCAGTGCTGGAATCGCACGGTAGCCCTGCTTGGGTGGCTTTGAGGAAAATTGCAATTCTCATAAGAAGATAAAATAGACACACTAGATGTCACCTGTGATGACATCCTCATCTCAATAGTCTGTGACACCCATGAGCAGAAGGCCACGTGGCGTTTGCAGGAGATCCGAGCCAAGCCAACACTCTCACCATAAAATGCTGTGAAGACAAACTTCTGAGTGACAGAGGCCGGGTTCACCATGGCTGAAAGCGAACGCTCCCCATGTTCAGCAGGGCACCAGTCATTTTGCGTATGCAGTGTGGAACACGATCTTAGGTCCATGCCTGGGTCTTCTTAGCCATGAATAAAGGGACCTCACTGTCCGTGGCATCCACCCAGGTCAGTGACAGGGCACACACTGGTGGGAGGACCTCACAGCATGCATGGGCTCACACTGCTGTAACCGTGGCCACTCACCATGGCCACATATTCTCAGATGAGTTTGGGATTCTGGAGTGGAGTTTGTGGATTTCTATTCCTGATATTTGTTTTATATTTATATTTTTAGCAATGTGTTTGGAATGTCTCCTGTTGAAAGGTTAAATCTCAGGCATGACTTGTCTTTTTTCACCTTCCCAATGCCGTCCTCCTATTTTCCAGGTGGAAGAGCTGAGGCTGGGTGTGTCTTAATGGAAGTCACTGGTGCAGCCACAGTGGGGAGCTTGTCCTGAACAGGAGCCTAACTGAACAGGCTTCCTCACTCCCTCACACCCAGCCCCGGGCCTCATTTTATGTTTTAGATTGGAGTCAGGTTACCATTTTTAAGACTGACCTAGTACGTAGGTGCCTCTACAGGGCGCCATCCGTCTTTAACTATAATCCTTCAAACGATCACAAAGCCCCAGGGACGGCCATCTACTTCTATAGCCCTGCTGTGCACACGTTGGGATTTAGACGTTAACTCCTTTCTCTACAGACAGTACGATGTTGGCTCTTCTGTGAGAGCCTAGCTTGTGACCCCCCCACGCTCGCCTGCCCTGTGCCTCTCACATGCCTTATGCCTGTGAGCTCCCCAAGAACAGCACCAGGAGAGAAGAGGAGCTCCTGCGAGCCCCATGGTGGCCTCCCTGGCTGCAGGGGCGGAAGCGCTCTGCACGTTGGCACTGCTTTGCAGATTCCTGCAGATCTTTTCCAGAGGAGAGCTTTCCTTAGGACTCCTTTGTGAGACATTGTGGTATTTGTTAGATATGTGGCCTTCGCCGTGTTCCTGACGCTTTTAGCAATTCAAGCATGTCCAGAAGACTCGAACTGCACCTTTGCAATGAAGCATTTTAATCCATTTGGTTGTTGAGCTCTGAATTGAAGGAAAACTGCACTGCAAGCAGGAGGTAGTCCTCCCCTCCCAGCAAACAAAGATCCACCACATAATGTGAGATCAGGGCAAAGATGGTCATGGTTCAGGAATGTTTTGCAGTTGGATTCTCTCTAAACTGAAAACATTCTTTTAATATGGAGAATTCCTAAGAGGGCTGTAAAAATCCAACTCTCATGACATATTACCCCCTTCTGAATGGAGCCTACTGAAAGGGTGATTAAAAATTTACCTTTTTGTCAATAAAGTTCTTTATGGGACATTTTTCTGGCTGCATTTTAATGTAACGTCCACGGCCCCAGATGCATGAGGCAGGAGACAGAAAGGCCATTTAAAGCTGTGCTTCTAGAATGCCACATTATGCATCTCCCTGAATCCAGTGACACGTGGGCCCTGCTGTGTGTGGACATAGTTTCAGCTGTAGGTTGCTTTCACCAGCCCACGGAGACTTGGACCTGCAGCCACTGGGAAACGCTAACAGAGCCACCTTGCTCAGCAGGCGTGTGTCTGGTACGAAGTCACACGTGAGTCGATTCAGCCGATCTAAGTTCTTTGCATTTGGAGTCTTCACTAGAAAGGGCCCTTTCGGTATTAACATAACTGACTCCCCTTTTTTAATTAAAAAAAAGCTTCAAGTCTACAGATGACAATTACAGTGGAAATTTCAAATGCTACCCCCACCAGTGAGACTTCTAAGTCTTTTTTGGTTTCCTGATAATACTTGAAGCAAACAACATGGGTTTTTACCATCGGCTTTTTACTGGTTGATGTAAGCCATACTTTTCTCAGGTACATGCTGTAGACTGGGGACAATTTGGCTGTCTCTGTGATGAGGGGGGGTTGAAGGCTTCCTAATATTCCTGAAGTCAGGGTTGAGTTAATTTCCCTGAAGGGTCCTATTGTCTAATGGAAAATCACAAGAGTGGCCAGGCTTGAAAGCAGGACCAGTGGAGACTCCGGCTTGAGGATTCCTGACTTTCAGCTTCTCTGGAACTTTGAAGGGCTGGGATTAATGTGTGGGCAGAAGCCTTGGTTTGGGAAGTGGCTCACCACTTCATGGGACATTACCGTCACAGGGAAGATTGACAGGTCCCACCCTCACCCTGGAGTCTCTGATTTGGTAGTACTGAGCAGTGCCCCAAGAACTTGCCTGCCTCTCAAACTCCCAGGTGATGCTGCTGGGCTAGGGGCCCTACTTTGAGAACCGCAGATCTAGGGTGTGCTGGAGTTCACTCTCGTGGTCGAGGGGTTAGAACACTTGGGTCAGTTCTGCTTGGTGTCCTTGAGGATGTGGATTTAAATGGATCCTTGAGCCCCTTTGTGCTCGAGGGCCCTACAAAGAGCGTGCATGAGATTGGGACATGTCTGGAAGGGACCGCACTCTGGCTGCAGCCTCACTGAGGCTCTTGACTGTGGGGCTGTAGGGTCCCCAAGAGCAGCCAGCCGAAGATGTGGAGGGAGACAGAGTCTGCAATGCTGGTGCTGTGTCCACAGAGGACATCTATCTGCCTGGGAGGGCCAGAGGGGCTTGTTTCGGGCAGCTTCGGGGAGATTTAAAACACTTCTCTCTGACTTGGTTTAAACAGAATCGTGGATGGCTATTCTCATGACAGCACCACCTTTTTGTATTTTAAAGCCCAGTGTCTTTGGTGGATCGAACGCTCGATTGATAATTCTTCCTCCTTTGAGACAGGAGACCCTCAGATAGTCCTGTGATCTCCTAGTCAGAGGGGTGGGCAGGGAGGGGCACAATAATGTCCCCATTCCTGACACACGGGCTGGACAGTAGACTGTGCTGTTTTGGAAGAGTCGCAGTGGTTTGTTCCCAGAGGTCCGGTGAGGCCTGACTGCACTCTTCACTTGGGCAGATGGAAGCCCCTGTCTTTGTGCAGCCTATGCTCACACAATAAGTGACTAACAAGCAAGGAAATTTGTACCGCGGTCAAATGTTTAGACACAGGTAAAGCAAAACAAATGGAGAGAGGGCGAGAGGAAAGAGATCAACAGTGCCCTCCCCCACCTTTATTTTGGATTTTATTTTATTTTGCTTTTTCAGAGCTTCATGGTTATACATAGTAGCTGGGTTCATCCCAATAAACTCAAACATGCATGGAAATTGATTTCAGTTCATGATCACCCCTTCCCCGCTTCTTCTTCCTCTAGTCACTTTTGTTCATCTATTAATTTGTATTTGATTGGTTCTTTAATGTGATCTTATCCTTTCCTTTATTTTACCCTGGCTTCTGCATATGAGAGAAAACCTTCGACGTTTGAGTTTGACTAATTTCACTTAGCATGATATTCTCCATTTCCCTCCATTTACTGACAAATGCCATTAATTTCATTCTTTTTAATGGCTGAGTGGGACTCCATTGCATATATACACACCACAGTTTCTTATTTCTTAATCCATCAAGACTGGCCTTTGTGAGGGAGAGAGTGCAGTGGGGGGAGGGCAGAGTACACACCTGGCCCAGGGAATTGCTGATGCAAAGCTCTGAGGTGAGAGCTTGTAGGGCCCACTGGACCACGGACACACAGAGGGGCTGTACCACCACCTGGAAGTGGGACTGTGGAAGGAAACAGCTCAGAGCAATGGGACTTCCTGGTTCATGTCACACACCGTCCCCCTGGGGTTTCCTCAGTGCTGGGACAGGGAGCTTTGGGGATTTGTGTTGAAAGTGCCACTGACTCCCAGGAGAGGCTGCCCCACACAGGTGGTTAGCTGGGCAGGATGGCCGCTTGGTCTGGAAGAGGTAAGAGGGAGCCAGGACGTGGCTTTTGCAGACAGGCTTTGTGAGGTTCCGGTTTGGGCGAGGAATAGTCAGGAGTGCATGCCTATCGGGGGGCAGATCAGAGGGTGGAGCTGGATTTGGTTTGTCTATTTGGTCTGGTTAGCCCTTTTGACATGCTGGTGGACATGTCCAGTGGACAGTGGGTAGATAGGGCCCAGAGTTAGATCTGAGAGTCAGTGGTTAGCAGATGGCATGCAAAGCCATGGGGCTGGGTGTGCTTGCCTAGGTCACAGCTGGGACGCAGCAGGAAGAGGCTGAGGTCCTAGCCCTGGGTCCTGCAGAGCTGAGCTGGGAGGTTGGGGGAGGAGAGGGAGCCAGCCAAGGAGGCCCAGAGGGAGCAGCGAGTCTGAGCTCAGCAGCCCTCCCCAGACCGCTCGTTCCCAGTGAGTGTCTTCAGCCTCCCCGGGGGCTGTGGCATAGTGGGCAGGCAGTGTGTTCTCCCGCTGCTCCTGGTGGATGCGCTGCCATCTCTTAGAGGGTGTGCCTGGATTTACCTTCTACACCTAGAGCTCCAGACCTGGGGCTCCCTGGTGCATGGGTGGGATCAGAACATCTTACAATGTCCTGAAATCACCATCTGAATTCTGTGTGTAACATACACTCATCTGGGTTGAGAGTACATAGTTTCCAAAGGATTCTTAAGGCAAGGCTAGGCAATATTTCTCAATCATTTCTAAATAAAAGCACAGGAAAGGAACACATCCTTTCACCCAGATTTAAACTTACAGAAACTTGGCAAAGTAAAAACGAACTAAGCATTCAAGTACCTTAAAAATATTCCCACTGAGGAAAGCAAAAGTCGACCCTTGAAACAGAAATGCAAGGAAACCAGCGTGCAGAGCCCACTTTCCATTGCGCGTCCGTCTTTGCCATTAGCTGCTGAATCAAGGACTGGCTAATTGTCTAGTAACTTGCTGGCTAACAAAGCTACCCCAGTAGTGAGGCCTAAAACTGGGTAAGAACACAAACAATAAAATCCCTCCTTGAGGAGAGCAGGGGGACATGCGGGGCTGCCTTCTGCAGTTACTGCATTCCTCTTTAATATCATCCGCAGCCCCTGAACCAGAGGGGAAGCCACTGTCACTTGGGGTTGCTCGGAAACAAAGCCTGCCTTGTGTTTTGCGTTTCTATCCAGTGGGCACACGCTCACACATGGAAGGCTGCGAAAGAGACAAAGATGATGGGAGATATTTTTAGAACCAGATTCAACACCGAGATGTATTTTCCAGTTGGAAAGTGCTCTTGATTAAGCCAAGAATGCTTGTATTTTTTTCCCCCACTGCAGGACAGAGAGGACACTTGCAGTACCTTTTGTATTAAACCATCATGATTACAAATAATCCTAGTGGAGTGGAGATCAGGGATTCTTTCAGAGTTGCCCTCTTCCCCCAAACACGGGGACTTCATGCTCAGGTTCCCTATGGAGCAAAGAAATGGTGGGTCCAATGCACACAGGGAGACCAGGAAGGAGAACTCGCTTCAAATATGTTATTTTAAAGGAAATGTTGGTTGAACTTGGGAAAGCCCTTCTTTCTGGGCCTTGGAAAGAACATGGTGTTTTGTGAGCCCCACAGCAGGCCCTGGGGGGACCCTGGAGAGGAGATGGAGGAGCTGAGAATATTCACATCCCCCGGCTGCCCTGTCTGAGGCAGATACCGCTGGTCCGTCTGAGAGTGCTGGGTCCTTCTGGGCCTGGATGTGTAGGGGATACACACTGGCTGGGCTGAGTGGACACCTGACTGAAACCAGTTTCAGTTTGCTGAAAACAAAGCTTTCTTCGATGGTGAAATGTCACATTTTGGACCGGATTTGGGGAACTGGTACATTTCTAGAAAAGGGAAGAATTCGTCGGAGGGAGGGAATTTACACCTTGAATGGTGGGGGTGTTTCCCAGGTGCGTTGCTTCTCCAAGAGCTTCTTTGAGTCTCCTAGTTTTTGCTTAGAAAGAGCTGGTGATAAACATGTCAGAATAGCTGAAAGAAGGAAGAGAGGCGGTGAGTGTTGAGACAGACTTAGAATTGCTCTGCTTTTGCTTTTCTAAGTTAGCACCTTGAGACGTCCCAGGACCTGCACCAAGACTTTCCAGAATCTCATGCAAGCAAACCCCAGGAGGCATAAGGCTTGCTTTATTTAGGAAATTTTAGTTTTCACACTAGTTTCCAAGCACACAACCGTTTCCCAGCTTTCCATCTCTGTATTTCAGCAAGATGCGTCTCAGACATAGTCGGGCTGTTTTTGTGGCATGGGGGTAGGGGAGGTCACTCTCCTGTGCGCAGTTTCCAGGAGGGTAGGTGACTGTGAATGCCCTAGGTCTCTCTCACCTGGAACTATGTTTCAGCCACAACCCATGCTGCTGAGGGGGCAGAGACAACCCTTCCACCTGTGGAGGTCTTGTCAGTCACCAAGAGCCTGGCCTCCCTTGGGGTCCATGTGGGTGGAGCACAGTAGGCTCCAGACACCAGGCCAGCTGCTTCCACAGGACAGTCCTCCTTGTCCCTACATAAGCTAGCAACTCTGCTGAGCTCTTTAGGGACACGAACTTTTCATACAATGTTTGTAATAAACCACAAAGTAGACATTATTGCATTCCCTTTTGAATGAGGGATTCAAGTTTTAGAGAATTGACATGATTTGCCCAAGCTGCCTTGTGACTGGTGGTAGAAAGAGATTTCAACCCAGCCCTGCATGGGCTGTGGCCTGTACTGTGACCACTGTGCCTGCATCTATCATCAGGTCCCTGCAGTGACCCTGGAGAGACTGTGACAGGTGGGGGAGACCTCTCCTTGATGTGCCCCAGCTGCACAGCTCCTGAGTGGCAGGCCCGCTGGTCTGCGGGCTCTGCTCTCCAGGGTCCTACTTGTGCCTTCGTTTTTTTCTTTTTTTCTTTTTTGGTACCTGGGACTGAACCCAGGGGTGCTTAACCACGGAGCCACATCCCCAACCCTTTTTTATATTTTTTGTAGAGACAGGGTCTTGCTGAGTTGCTAAGTGCCTTGCTAATCTGCTGAAGCTGGCTTTGAACTCACAATCCTCCTGCCTCCGACTCCCAAGTTGCAGGGATTACAGGCGTGCGCCACTGTGCCCGGCACTCGTGCCACAGCTGAATGGCATCTTTGAGTCAATCATGAGTGGACAGTCAAGCCCTGCCCGATACACCCGTGCGGGTGTTTCATCCCAGAGCTTGAAAGCGGGTTTCCCGCAGGCACACAGCAGGTGAGAGAAGCCACCGTCCAGCAGGGAGCCTGGAGGCCCAAGAGGGCATTTCTCTCTCTCTCCCTCTCCCTGCTGGGGACAAACCCAGGGTCTCACTCATGCTGGACAAGGACTCTACCGCTGCACTATGCCACAGCCCCCGTCTGTTTTGAGTTAATGAGAAATTATTTGGGAAGGGTAGAAGCCAAAACTGGAGTAGGCTGACAATAAGAGAAAGCCGAGAATTCCCAATTCTGTATTAGCAAAACGACAAAAATGTGTGCTTTTGTTTTGTTTTGCTTTTTAATCTCCAGCTGCGGTCTACACAGTTGTTTTGGTTTTCTGCAAAATGATCCCCTTATTACAAGGAGCTCACCACTACCATGTAGGGAGCACCATAGGCATTTTCAAAGGTAAATTGCTCTGTTGAGATAAAAATGAGTTACCCTTCATGCTGTTTCTCTCCAAAATAGAAGTTCAGTGAGGATGAGAAACCAGTATGCTAGTACTTCATATAGAAGACCTCTGATGCTCACAGCATCCCTGCAGGCAGGGGTAACCTTCACATCACAGCTGAGGACACGTGAGATCAGAGAAGTTAAGTAGTCTGCTCATGATAGCACAGCCAATGAGTGACAGAGCTGGGGAATAAAGCCTAAAGCTTTAGTAACAAGCCAGAGTTCGGGCTCTTGGCTGGATCCTCTTGTGCCCGGCCAGGCACTGTGGATGCATATGACAAGAGAGCGACAAGCCAGGCCCACATCTGTGTGTGAGCTGAGCCTCGTAGGAGCTGTGCTAGTTCAGGCTTTCAAAGGTGCCAACAAACCATGGTTTTTCCAAATAATAATATCATGGACCAAGTGTCCAGTATGGCCGCAGTCCAGGACCCCAGCTACTGGTACAATAGGACGTCGTAATTTGGAGCAAACCTTCCTTGATTCTCCAGTGTCTACTTGAAGCTGTGTCATTTCCAAACACTGTATGTGAGAGCTCGTTCGTCCCGCCTGATCGTTATAATCTCCATTTATTCTAAAAAATGCTTATAGAAACTAGGTGGTAACATTTAAATGCTAGAATTCACCTGCTGAGACAGCAATCAGTGAAAATGAATAATGAACTACTTTACAAAATCGGAGTTTGCCTTTGGAGCTGTGCCTTCGACAATTACTAACAATAATATTGAGGCCAAAGCTCAGTGAATGGAGAACACAATTCATTTTTTCACTTTTATGCAGAAGTTGCATCTTGCTACAGAAACAGCACATTTAGGCTATGCATTTCTGGGCCGGTGTAGGATTGCTCAGGTGTGCAAAGCCAGGGTCCTCTATGAAGTTTTCTGGGCTGTGTTTCAAATGCCTGCAGCTCCTGGGTGGCAGGCTCAATAGCCGCGGTCCAGCGCTGACTGCCTTTCAGTCTTCTCTTTGGGCATTTTCTTTTCTTCCTTGGTTGAATGAAATGTGCATGTCTTTAGTTTGCTCTTGGTTTTCGGTCTCAAGGAACTCCTAGAACACTTCCCTCAGACCTGCCCGTGGTGTGATAAGGGCCAGCCCACCAGCTGGAGGAAGGAAGCCAAGGCAGAGAGTTGCCCGGGGGAGATTCCATAGGGGTTGTCATTAAGATGCATGTGTGCTGTTTTCAGGAATGAGAAAAGCCCGAAACAAACTGTGGGAGGACACTTTGTCAGTTGCGTGCCAGGTCCTGGGACGTGGTGTGTCAGGACATGGCGCAACAAGGCTCCAAGCTTGCTTTTTGTTTCAGACCGTGTTTGCAAAGTTACACTTTGCACCTCACCCTGCCCCCAACCCCTCCCCAGCTTCTCCACCTGCACCCAGATATAAACTGGAAAGGCCCGAAGCCCAGATCACTAGCAGGCTAGAAGCATTAATTACATTTATAGCTGAGGTTATAACGGGCTGCAAAAATTTCCTGCTGTAATTGGAATATGGATTCAACAGTTTTATTGAATGTCAAAGCACATTATTCTGCACAGCTGCTAGAGAGGCACCGCTGAACTGATGCTTCTCTTCCATGACAAACACCTATTAAGCAGTCAGCACAAACTCTTCCCTTGCAGCCTCTGACATCACCCTCAGGGCAGGCGGACACTGCACAGCAATTGCTGAATTGCGTATGAAAATTATAGTTTTATTGTCTACACAAGTGAAGGTTTAACTCCGACTCCTGCCTCCATCTGAGCTGTATAAAGAAGCAATTCTTCTCCTAGAACAAATAAGCACAGTACACTATTGTAATCTAAGAAACAGGCGCTATTTATGTATCGGAAAGCCTTGCTCTCAATAGGGCGAACAGTCCAATGGCCCATAAGCCACTATTCTAGCAGCTGTAGAAAGAAAGCGTAGAAGTCACTAGTAATGAGATGCTAAACGCGGCAGAGACAGATGACCGCAGTGCCCAGGGAAGCCCGGCGCTCACCGCAGCTGCTCCCTCAGTCAGTTCAGCAAGCACGACTCGTAGGTAGGGACCATGTACTTGATGTTGATGAAGGCGTCTTCCCCTCCGTAGCGCTCGAAGGCCTCCAGCGTCTCCTGGATCAGGTCCCCGATGTTCTCCCTCTTCTGCTGGCTGTAGTCGATGCCGTCTCCGGAGTTAACTGGTTCATGCAAACACACAGAGAGGCCGGTTATTGCTGTGCAGTCTCCCCAAAGTCCCACACACCAGTCTAGACACTTTTAATGGTTGCTAGACCAAATAGTTAACATTTCACTTTTCTGTGATCATGCTGAGATTTAGGACTGGAGACACCTAAACCAAAGCACCCAGTCACAGCATGGCGCTGATGGAAAATGATTTAAAATAAAAAAAATGATGGAGTAAATGAAAGTGAGTTAATCACAAGTTCAAGACCTGCTGCAAGGCAGGGGGGGACTCCTCTGACTATTGCACAAAGTGTTCTCTTGGGCCTGGAGTTTTTCAGACTCACAGCATGACCTATTTAGAAGGCCTAGGTAGTTGGTGCCCATGATTGAAAGTGGGTGCACTTTGGGACAAGAGGCCTCGCCCATCCCTGTGCTTCTGCAGATTTTGAACACAGGTAAGCTCTCCTGTGAGTACCAGGTTCTGTGTTCATTTATCTCATCGTGGAAGCTTTCCATATCACATGAAAGCTGGGTTACGGTAAAATCTGATTTACAGAGTGGTTGATCATCCACAAATGTAGACTGCATGTAATCTCTAAACAAGATTTATAACAGAACAAACAAGAAATAAGATTTTTGAACAGAAGGGCCTTGCCCTATTGTTTTTTTTTTAAATCGAAACAACAAAGATACACAATTTTAAAACAAAAATATAGACAAATACACATTTAAAAAACACAGGCTTTTTGCAGAGATCGATTTGGCAGCCTGAGGAGAGGGCTGCAGTGAGACACAGGGCAGGGGCCACCTCAGGAGGAAGCCGGGCTCAGCTCCTGTTGGTTACAAGTGTGAGAAGAGCTGTTCAGGAGAACTGGTCACCTGGACCTACAGCAACAGAGGAGGCAGGGCCGAGAGCACCCTGTACAAGGAGACGATAATGCAAAGACCCTCAGCATTCCAGGACTGCAGCGGAAGTGGGAAGAATGTCCCAGGAGGTCTTTGGCTGCTCTGTGTCCCTCTTCCTCCCTAATCACATTCCTGATACGCTCCTGCTCATGGTCTCTGGTGCACTTAGAGAGCAGGAGACATCACCTAGGTTTGCGAGGACAGCGGAGCCCCAGGCACCCTTGAGGGCACGTGGGATACATTGCCTGAGGTGGCCAAGCAGTGCAGACCTTGGTCCCCACTCCATATGGACAAAGATACATACATTAATCACTAATAAATGTGCCTTTTGTTGGCGTATTAGTCAAAAGGTCAAGAACTGAATGGGTCACGGGACAGACATATTTTCCCGATGGGAGTCGGGGGTTTGGAAAGTCTGTACACAATGGAAATTTTAACACACCCTGTTGTTTCTCTGCCCCCCAGAAAGTAGCCACCACAAGCAACACTTTATTTCATATTCTTACATTGGAAAAAAAATACTTAACTGTAGGAGTAAGTCAACTATGTAGCTTTTTTGTTCCTCAGCAGGGCATAAACCAAATGATAAAAGGACACTACAGAATAGAAATTGCTTGTTCAAAAACTGAGTTGGAGTTGAAATACTTGGCGGTTGCAGAATGTGTATCATTGGGGCAGAAAAAAAGACCACAGAGAGACAGCAGGTCCCTCTTTTGTATGTCACAGTGATGACGCTGCACAGCTCAGTGTTAAACTTTGTTGCAAGGCAGGTGAGTAATGTGATCTTCATTTCAAAACTGTGATACTGTCAGTTTCTTTGAGAACCTGAAATTGAGGTGACTAGTTTGAGCTCACCGATTTAAATACACATGACGCTGTGGGAAAATATGTTTGTGAAAAGAGGGGACTTTTGAAAAAGCCAACCAGATGGTTATTTACAATCGTCAATTCTGATTAGGAAGATGACATTTCAATTTAGGAAGCTAGGAGTCTATTTTATGTTCAGCAGCTAGGAAGATACATTGATGATGGGACAGATATGTTTTATTTATAGCCAAACAAATAAGGCTATAGCAAGGGTTTAAACCAGATTTCGTGCTTCCACAAATGATACGCAAACAGTAGAACAAGGAACTTGGTGGCTGTTCTCAGAGATTCTTGCGGGCAGGAGGCATGAACTGCCACCAGGTTAGAAGCTACTTTAAATACAGTTATCACTCTGAATGTTGAATTTTCTGTGCTTTTTAAGCATTGTGTTTAAGCATTAAAAATATGCAAACTCTTTAACTATCTAAACCTTTCGGACCTGTGCTAACCTGGATGCTTCTGTTTCTGAAGCCATTTGTGCCAGAAGGAGGATGTGTGTGTCCCAATCCTGTCCTCTGATGACATGCTCCTGGTGCACGAACTCGGCTCGGGCCTGCCAAGTGACCATCGTGACACCTTGTCACCAAGGACCACCACAGGGGGCCCTTACATAAGCCGCGTTTACATTTCACACAGTTATCTGCTGCTTGGTGGACACAGGCCAGCCGCACACTGGGATCGTGTGGGATCTGGGTGAATGTTCTCTCACTGGTAGCAATTTGTAGCCTGTGGAAGCCTCATTCTTTCCCTTTCTTAGTTACTCTTGCAGGAAAAGGAGAAAAATCAAAGATAAGGGAAGTAAAGTCAGAAAGAAGGACAATATTGGTGGCCAGAGCAGTCTTCCCAAGCCAGTGCTGGGGCTGGCGCGGGAGCACTTCTGGGTGAAGAGTCCTGGCCGTGGCAGCCACTGCGGTTGCTGTCATGGGTGCTCTCTCTGCAGACTGGGCACCCTGCTGGACAACGTGCAGGAGACAAAGGGCCTTGCCTCTGGGACAGCCTGGTTCCCCCAACACATACACACAGTACCACCATCACGGGTACGCCCTGTGGACACAGGAGAGGTGCGCACTCCCCAACCCCAGAGGCCCTTGCAGCAAGCATCTCCCTTGGGACCTGCGCCTGGGGAGAACTCTGACCCATTTGTTTTAGCCTGACGCTGGAGCCTCTTATCTCCCACACAGGAAAAGCAGTAAATAACATGCAGATGGCCCCTGGGAGGCTCAGGGACAGTGTGAATCAAATTTGGACTTTTCTAACTCTCATGCTTTTCGGGAAAATACTCTTATGTGGCAAATGTATAGATATGCTTACGAATAGTCACACACAATGTACTTATTTGGAAATGAAAGCCTTATTTAAGTTGTTGGAAACACATATGTAACAAATAAATGCTAATTTCAAATTGCTCAGTCAACATACCTGAGACGGTGTTCATCTCATACCAAGCAGATGAAGTAATTTATGAAATCTACTTGTACTGTCTGACATTGGCTAAGAAAATAAACAGGCAGGATCTCAGGAAGGAAGCACTTCCGTTAATGTTCACAATGCCCTGGGGGAGGCGGCGGCATGGGCTCTAGGGAGGGCCAAGACCACACCATGGGGCGGCAGGTCATTCGTCTGCAGGGCGCTCCTGTCTGTCCCCTCTCCTCACTCCTGTCTAAGATGGCTGGAGGGCTTGAGGATTCTGGAAGCCAGTGTGCCACACAGACTTAAGGAAACAACGCTGGGAAACTGGGAATGGAGGAACGACAGGGACACCTCTGACACCCCTCTGGCTATGGTCGCCCATCGTTCCTCACCAAGCCTTCCCTAGGCACTGCTCTGCAAGAGAAACCGCCAAGCTCAGTACAAAAAAAGGCCCATGTTGCCTCGTAAGGACACAATAGCACTTCAAATAACTGTAGAAATCAGGAAATATCTCAGAGGAATCAAAGAATGAGTAAGCAGACAGCCACTCGCCGTGGCCTGGGGCAGCAGCCGCTCATTCCCAGCTCACCCAAGGTGGAATTCAGTCATCACGCAGGGCTTTGACATTAACTTCTGAGGCACCTTGGTTTGTGACACCCTCTTGGCCTCTGCCCTCCTTTGGCCACCTGAGTGTGCAGTGAGAGTTGTCAAGCGCAGGCTCTTTGCATACAGAACTCGAAAGCGAATCCAGGCCGGGTCCAGGTGGAAGCTTTTGCCCCTCGAGAGCTTCATCATGATGATGCAAACTCCTGAAGTACCTTTGCCATGCCTCCTGGGGCGTCTGACGTGCCTGGTGGATGATGGAACTCTGGTGCATGGTGTTTGCCCGCTGGGGCTGGGGGGCTCACTGCAGCAGTGTGGAGGGGAATTAAGAAAGGCTAAGGGAAGAAGTACAATTGCTTCTTTTTGGACCAGAAAGGGCATTTTTACGATCTCAGATACTGAACTAAGAAAACACCAAATTGGAAGCCCAATTGGAAGGACCTTTCCCTATGGAGACTTGAAACCTTTGATGGCACTGGTCACAGCTAACCCTGCCTCCTTCCCCGTCAGGTCATGGTGATAACATAGGGCAGAGAAAGTGAGCCCTAGAGGCCCAGGTTCAGGTCTTGACAGATATGTACAGGAGAAACCCACAGCAGATATCACTGTAGAAGATGTTTCTCAGTGGCATGGAACTAATTGCAAATTCTCTGCTGGATGATTCTAAGTGAGTTTTCTCTTTGGGCTTGGTGGATTTGCAGTCAGAAGATTGAGATGGCTAGAACAGCAATTCTCTGGTTGTAATGTTATTTAAACATATATGTCAGTTTTTATGCAGGAAAAACTAATTTTTTTCAAAAGATGACTCTTGTCATTTAAAAAAGATGTCATTAGAAAGATAACATAATGCTTGTGAGTTCAGAAATGGTTGCTTTAGAGTTTTTTCCTTGTGATTTGAATTAATAAAAGAGGAAAAGAGGATCTTGGTTATGTTTTATCTTTTAAAATAGTTTTGATTCCAATACCTAAATGGCCAACATTTATTTAACCAGAAATAGCTGTTTATTTGGAGTTAGCTTGGATTCAACTTCCTTTGTAGAAACATGTTTGCCTAGAATAAAACTGCATGGATTTTCTTCTAGGAAGTTTGGGTGATCACGGGGACCACAGCTGTGATCAACAGTCTGACCTTTTCTGGAGGTGAGAAGATGGAGAGGAGAGGAAAGGGGAATGGTGCACAGAATCTAGGATAGAATTCAGTTTTCTACATCGAGTATAAGAAGAAGGCTTTTGGGAAAATGTTATGAGGTTATCTGCTTTTAGAAACCTACAGAAATCACTTTCTTTAGTTTTGCTGTTGCTTTTTTCAAAAATATTTTTTTAGTTGTTGTTGGACTTAATACCTTGATTTCATTTATTTTTCTGTGGTGCTGAGGATTGAACCCAGTGCCTAGCATGTGCTGGGCAAGTGCTCTACCGCTGAGCCACAACCCCGGCCCCTTTGCTGTTGCTTTGAGGGAATTGATCTTCTCTCCTCTCCATCTTAACACATGCCACCCCACTGGGAATCCTGAGTGTTTGTGTCTTGGGGCCACACTTAGCCACTGCTTCCTTGGCTGAGCCCAGATTCCTCTTGGAAACTGAAGGTCTTTAGGTCATACCCTGAAGGATGACAGTACAATGGATATTTCCAAAGTCTTGGCTCATGGACATGTGAATCAGAGTTGGAATGGTTTTGCAACCCCCAAACTTATAATAACCATAGTATCTGGCTGCTAGAGATGCCCATGGGCTTAAACACTTCAAATCTCCTCAGATCTTGTTGACATTAATGAAATTCACAAGATTTCCTTCCTCTGAAGATGAAAGCTTTGAAGCAAGTCCTTGGTTCCCAGCTGGGTACCTCCCCTTCCTCCTCTCTTTTTGACACCAAAGCTGGGGGACTAAAGCAAGAGGCTGCTGAGCCACCACCTCTGGGAGGGCTCCAGGAGCCATTTGCGTCTCCTGAGGGGGTCCTCTATCACTTGTGGGACTAAAGATATCATGGGTTTTGGGCCAATTGCCAGTTCAATATCTGAACCATCATGAACTCTAAACAATCGCTGTTTTCCAACTGCAACCTAGGTTTGTTTCTAAGAGGTCAGTGGTAATGCTGGAGAGCACTGGTACAGTGGGAAGGCCACTGGACCCAAGACGAATAACCTGGGAAGAGAGTTTTTCAGGTACTTAGTAGTTGCTCACCAGTGGGCAGGTCGCTCCCTCCCTCTGAACTGGAGTCCCTGCCTTTGCATAAGGAAGGGACTGAATTTTGGATGATCTCTGGGTCCTCCCTATCCTAATGTTACCTTTTATAATATTTTAACAGAACTTTGGAACAAGCATCTGGAAATGATGGCTATTCAATGAGTGTCCTGTATTTCAACTGGAAATATGATCATAAAGCAACTGGATAATTCTTCAACGTTACAAATCTCAGAATTCTTCAAGATTCAAGTCAAGTTCTAAGAAAATCTGAAATGACTTAATGTTTATAAAATTAATTCTAGTTAAGAAAGAGAACACTGTGAAAAATTCACATAATTTGTTGACACACTACCAAATGTCATTCCATTCAGCAATTTCAGTAAGTCTGTATAGAATTTTGATTCCTTAGAATAATGTGTGGGCTATTTTTTTGTTTTTGTTTTTGTTTTTTGACATGTTCAATCGACAATGACTTGGTTAAGACCACAAAAAAGGCAAGAAGAACTATTTTCACATGAACTTTATACTGAGGAAACAGGTGGTCTCACCGATGTATCCTTGCACAGCATAAATATAATGACTGAGTCAGTTCTCAATGAGTTGCAGCTTATGAAGTGCAAACTTCTCTCTCTTTTTGTTGGCCAACATGACTCAATGAGCAGATTGTGTCTAAAAAGGATCGGGCAGTTCTAGCTGGTCTGTCCTAATGAGTTCCCTGTTGTCCTGTCTCATTGCAGGGCAACAAGAAGAACACAATGTTGCTTGTGCAGCTTGGAATAGCCATGTGAGCTGGATAACACCCCAACTCCCCTCCTGGAGGAGAAAACTGATGTTTAGGGAGGTGAGATGACTTTGAAGTGACATGAACAATAGGGGACACAGGGATCCTGGAAAAGGAAGCGAGGCAGGACTCCACTTGAGGGCAGGAAGGGCAACAGGAAGGCTCAGAACAAGGGGTCCATGCCCTGTAGGCCCCTCAGGCAGTGTGTGAAGTAGCAGCAAATTCGCCTCTCCACCTACAGAAAAGCTTCAGCCCCACAGGGAAGGCATGTCGCCAACAGAGAGTGGACAGATGCTGGCATGTGCTGCCCCTGCTGCCAGGCAAGGAGAGCCTTCTGGGCAGTCCTTGCCCATCCTGGCCTCGGGTATATGAGTCCTTGAAATGCCAGCACCATTCACAGAGATACCTGCGGGAGGACAGAAGTCAGGGCGCACGGTCTCAAGGGTGTTTTCCAGTGCCGTAGATAAGAGGTGAATGTGGGGAAATTCTAGGGTTAATTTCACACTGTGCTCCTCCATCTATACGAGCATTTACTATGGTTCATTTCTAGACCTAGTGTGTGTTAGGTACATCGTTTACAGATGAAGAATTGGCAGGGCTTACATGTGTACAAGACAGACAAGCAGCCTGAGACTCACACGGGGATGCTTTTGTTGCCTCGTGGAGGTTCCAGGAGCGTGGGGTGAACCTGTATCTGCAGGGTGGCGGGAATACGGTGAGAAGGTAAGAAGCAGGGATACTGAAGTATCTGAATGGCCTTTCTATATCCTTAAAAAACAAACAAGGCCCAAATTGGTCACAGAGAAGGGGGAGTTTATGTATTCAAGTTCAAAGAGTTTATGAATTCAAGTTCTAGCCTCCTGTCTAAGGAGGCCTCTGTCTCCCTCAGGGCCTTGCTTCTTAGAATTCTCCAACTGTGCTTCATGGATCTACTGTTGACGGAGGCCCAGGATGCCTCCTCCCCACTAGGAAAATGCTGATTTCATCGTGTAGCAGTAGCACAGGCCCAGGCTTAGAAGATTGGAAGTTGTCTATTTTGTGTCCTCTGTTTTCAATGTTCTCCTTAACTTAAAATAGAATTCACCTAGATTTTCCTTAAAATTGAGAAGAAAACTTTCCTTTTCTATAGTGAAAAATCAGATTATCCTATTTACTTTATTAGCAGTCTTTGCTCCAAGAAGAAGAAAATGTGGGATTTTTATAGAGCTCTCAGTTAATATTTAAGTTTTGTCTAATGTAATTTCTTCCGTAGCTTACATGGTCATTTTCAACCAGCCCAAGTAACAGCAAAATAAGCTTCTCTGGTTGAAAAGGAACTACTCATTGCTACTTTCAGGAGTGATGCAAACCTATTGGAAATAATTTTAAGGACTTCTAGACTGACGCTTGAAGCTGTTTAAATGAGCCAAAATAGCTGCTGTTATCACCTTTTTCCATTTCTAGGAAACATTAATGATGTCAGATACAACCCATTACAGCTGTTTTTTTTTTTTCCCCTGTAATTGAGGCACAAAAATGAAAAAAAAAAAAAAAGTCTTGGATTTCTAACAAATGTCATCAGCAAACACGAAGGACTATGGAGAAATGCACTTCTCAAATTACCCTTTTTTAGAACTTTCACCTATATAATGAACTCTGACTTCGGAAGCCTTTGTGAATCTGGCATCATGACAAAACATGGTTAAATTGCTGTAGATAATAGGCCTGCCCAGCGGGGAACAGGGCTGCCAAGCAAGAGACTTTTATG
Organism: Geosciurus inauris; assembly: GCA_004024805.1. Classification (NCBI taxonomy): domain Eukaryota; kingdom Metazoa; phylum Chordata; class Mammalia; order Rodentia; family Sciuridae; genus Geosciurus; species Geosciurus inauris. Next base: position 16,418 of record PVHX01001156.1, on the reverse strand, counting down.
GTGTTCGTGTACTCTCTGTTCTATTGAAAAAAATAATTAAATAGATAAACCCACTAATAGTGCTTACAACAAAAATGCACATGGTACCACTATTCCATTTGTACAGATCAGATGGTCACTGTGGTTATTTGGGACACATCTCAGCTTGCCTAAAGTATCTAGTCTTGAAAATTCAAAAATGAATTTATGGGTGAAGAATTAGAATAGATTTCCAAGTCACTAGCTGGAAATTTTACAGAATGGAAATATTTGTCATCAAATGAGCTCAATTAATGCAAAAATTATATATTTAATGAACAAATCAAAGTAATACGCTGTGCTGAACTGAGCTAATTGCTGTAAAAGGGGCAGAGTTAAACTCTTCAAGCTTTTTATGATGGTTTCAGTTTAAAATAACCTTGAAATACCTTTCAAAGCTCTGACTATCAACTTTTATCAGCTTCTACACTGGTGAGTTAAATGTGGCAAGAGACAGTCACTTTGCCCCCAAGCATACCAATGCAGAACACTTGAGCTTCCCTAGCAACATTTTTATGAATGTTTAGGGCTTTGCTAAAGTCTAATAGAAGTTTTGGCCTTACAGTGAGAGACAGACAGAGAGAGAGAGAGAGAGAGGGGCATCTAAACTGTGTGGGGAAAACCTAAATGTGGACATTTAATTTGCCATAGCAGCAAAACTGGATGGTACAAGAATGGACACTGAAGTTTGTTGCAAGTGCTGATAAGTGAAATATGCTGACTTTAGATACTTTTGAATAAAGAGTGTTTATTTGCCTGAGTTACAGTTTTATCTCCTAAAATGCCCCAATGTAGTGCACCCATTTGCTTTCCTCTGACTCAGGACTTTGCGTAGGTGAGTTGGGACAAAGGCAGTGTGGAAATCAAACCACGGTATCTCTGAGGGTTGAGGAGGTGTCCAAAGGATGCCCACGGCTTCTGTGGACCCCAAATGGCTCTGCATCCCAGTGCCGTGTAGCCAACGCTGCTCCTGAAGCTCTCTGATTAAAACAGGAGTGATCATGTGTGCCCCTGAGGACAGGAGCAAGAACGGATAGGTGAATGTATGCTGTGTTTTTAGTTCTATAACATGCTGTTGATAAATTTTGACAATTATAACTGTACTTGCGATTTTATCAACACCATAGCTCCCGGATAACTATAGATTGTCCGTAATTTCACTCTCCTCTGGGATGGGACAAGGACAGCCCCATGGAGCAACATTAAGTGAGCTTTTTGCTCTATTGTTTACTACATGGGCTCACTCTGGCGCCTCACAGAGGGCAGCGCTGTAAAAGCTGGGCTTCCTCAGGTGGCGCAGCCAACAGAGCAGCAGCATCTGGATTTGCCACAGACATGGTGCCCTCCTCTTTGAGATGGATGATTGCAGGGTTCCACAATTTCTTTTTCTAGGCTAGCCTGAACCTGGGACCCTTTTCAAGATTCGTAGTTGCAAGACTTTATTTGTAAACCATTTATGGCTAAACTTATACTAAGTTTATAACTTAGTCATTTCATTTTCCTCCGGGTGTAGTTCAATGTGTTAGCCCCTCAGGGAATGGGGAAACCAAACTGGTTCTTGTGCTACCAACAGTGTTCAGGCTGGACTGGGTGAGGGCTGCTGGTCCTGCTTATGTCTCTTGTGCCTTCACAAGATTCTTCTAATTTTAGGAGCATAGTTCATTTAGGAGCCAGTTCCCTGGATTGCAGGCTGGCTGTGAGAATTGTGATCCTAGCAAACCAACAGGAAAAAGTGGATTTTAGCTTTGCATGCACATCTGATGCGTGTCCTCAAAGCCAACACAAGGTCATTATTTTCTGACATTCCTATGGGGCTTAATATTTGTAAAACAATTCATATTAATATTTCTTTATTTAGTGTTTTGAGGAGGATGTCTTATTGGAACTTAGTACATGCATTGTAAGTCCAATCTTTGATGAGGCAAGTAGCTAACAGAGAGAGAGAATACAGCAGTCTCATTGCCTATGTGAGCACAAGGAGACAGAGATACTGGGGAGGAGATGGCATGAGACTTGGAGCAGTGTGTAGTTCATGTCTTACTCTTGCAGGAGGGGAGAGCCTGGGATGGTGTCACTTAGGAAACTTGCCCTCCTGCTTCTTAAATTACAGCTGAAATCTCTGCCCTGCCATCTTCTCTGTATGGATTGCCACTTTAGCCAAAGAAACTCTCCTTCCTTCCCTGGATTCTCCAAAGCTATGGCCCTAGGTCTACTCCCTTGAGATGGGAGTAGACCTCATAGTTCCTGCCCTGGGTCAGGGTCCCAAATCTGACATCTGCAAGGCAGCCCAGCCTTGAGGAACCTGGGGCAAATGTCCTGCAAACAAGCACATTCACTGCTTCTGTTGGGTCTTGCATCTCCCATTAGGCCTGGACAATGAAACCCCCAGAAGATTAAGAGAGATCTGGATGGAGCTTGGGCTTGCTCCAGGTTCCCCCACCTGTTAGCCACAACCACCCATGGCCTCTATGCAAGGGGTTCCACTTAGTCCCTGCCTTTGGAAAGACTCTGCGTTCAGCAACTTTGTTCCCACCCACCATTCTATCAATGAGACCTGAGTCCTAGACTTAGACACCTGGTCTCCAGTGGTGGACCCTTATGTCTAGACTTTTGGTTACACTTTTCCAGGGACTTTCACTTGCACTTAGCCTGTGAAGCAGAGGCAGGAGCAGCCTCCTGTGTCACCTCATGGCCTGCCTGGTGCTACAAGGAGGACGAGTGGGCAATAGATCTGGTGTCATCCCAGAGGCTAGGAAGTCACCTGTCCATAAATACTTCCCACAGCAGACTACCTAGTCTTCTGAAATTCCCACCATCTGAGCTGAAGGTTTCTGTAAAAATGACCAGAGTCTAGCTGGTGCCCACATCAGTGACTGTCACAAACTGGCTCCCCAGTGCGAGGAGGAAAATAATGAGGGAGTCGATTCCTGGAGGAGCCAGGCTCTGACTTGAACTCAGATGTCATCTTCTAGCTTCTGCCAAGATTTCAAGACCAGCTGAGACTTGTTGCTCCAGTATGGGAGGATGGCGCAGAGGACTGGCGTGGGGACGGAGGGGCTTCTCTTCTGGGGTAGGGGGTCAGTAATATGCCAGTCAACCGATCAGCAGGCAGAGGATGTCAGCATGTAACTGTCCAGCAAGGTCTAGCATGTGGCAGTGTGGGAGCCGGGCCTGGGGGCTACTCTGGTGGGGTGATAAGGTCTTCCTAGGAAAGTTAAATTTACATGGAGACCTGCATGTGGAGCAGGCAGCTGCGCAGGAAGCCAGCCTGGGAGGACAGAGCATGCACAACAGCCAAGCAGAGGCCTTGAGGGTGGACACGTCATGTTTGGACTATGCAGTTTCACTGTTATCACATGCATTGTGTCAACCTTAACAGACACGATGCGCTATTATCCTTTGCAATGGCTGTTTAATAACCGTGCGGTGGAAAGAGTATAATGACTTCATGCTCTTCCTCTAGATATGTCTACGCCATCCTCATTTGCACAATTTTTGATACGAATGTAATAAACAACCTTGTGATACAGTCTTTTTCTTTACTCATATTATTCCTTGCAACAATTCTCAGAAATGAGGCTACATCTTCAAAGAATAGGAACATTTTGTAGTTATTGGTATATGTTGCTATATTGATTATTCAGAAAGATTATGCCAACTCATAATTTGAGTATGAGTGTACCTGTTTTATCAAAGCATTGGGTGTTACAATAAAAATGTTCTGTGCTAATTCAGTGTATATGAAAAGTAACTTTAAGGTTGCCTTGGTTGGCATTTTTCTAATTATTAAGGAGGTTTAATATTTTTCCATGTATTTTTTTGCTACTTAGATTTTTTCTCCTTATGGGAGTGATTCTTTCCCATGTTTAGCCTATTTATCTAACTTGGAGTCTTTATAAAAGACACAAAGTCTCATATAATCATCCTGGGAAGCTAGCGGGTAGGCAAGAAAATCTCGAGTTAGATTTCTCTAGTGCACACAATATCGCAGTGTTCATTCCTTTTTGACTGATTCAATAAACGTGGTTTCACAGAGAAGCACAATTTCAGAGAGCAAGAAGACGGCCTGAAGAGTCACTGTAACTCACAGAGGTGCCCAAGGTGACTTCGGGCACTACTCTGGGATTTGAGGGATCAGAGGGATTGTGTTAAGCAATGCTGAGGAAATTGTGTAATGAATCAATAATTTGGAGGAATTGCCTCCAGAATGGGGCACATGTATAGAGAATTAGTTTTGAAAAGCTTTCCTTTGCCTCTTCCCTTCTGACTGTCCACGACACATCAGTTTACTTCCCAGACCACCCTGTGAAGGGCCAAGTTCAGGGTCAACCAGGCCAAGCCGACCCCAGAACTCACGCCATTGGACCTGGCTTTCCATTCAGAAGGGCCTTCAATCTAGATTAGGGTGTTATCTTCAAATTGGATTTGTCTACAAATGTGGCCATACATAAAAATCACTGTTACTTTGGTTTGTGTAAAAAGTGTTAATTAGTTAAATGTAAACACTCAAGATGCACTGCAGTTGATTTAATCTTGTGTGGGCATTTCTACATTCTGGCATTCTAATATATGGGAGCTTTAAAAGATGAAAGTGACCTGGAACTAACTCTCTTGACCTCAAGGAAGCCTGGGCTGAAGTCTGGGAGGCAGATAGATAAGAGATAGCTCAGTAGGTTCTGGGAGATAAACTTGGAGGTGTGGACGAGCTGAGGCTGAGCATTTGTTCTTCTTGAAGGTTAAAAGACCAGGAGCAGTGGAAACTGAAGTCTGCTATTTATCTTCAGGCCAGGGCCAGTGCAGACAGCTGCAACATGAACCTCCCCATAAAACTGTGCCAATGACCTTAACTGTGACCTCGGGTCGCAGCCGCCTTTCAGTGGGCTCACTGATATCCCTTTTAGCATCAAAGAAGCATGGTTGTGTTGATTTTGTTTTGAGGCCTGGTGATGAATTTGTCTACCCTATTTAGTGAAGAATAGGAAAAAATTGTCTTTACATGTTCTTACTTCAACTTAACTAATGTAACAAAGCTTTAGAGCAGGAAGAAAGTTACAGAAGACACAGAGAGCCGGTTTTAAGTTGTAAACCAACATTCCAAAAGCCTTAAATTTCTGAAAGGTACACAGCCCTTGCAAAGGCAGATTGATAATTGACATATCCATTCAATTAATTAAGGTAAATATGATTTTTTTGGAGAAATCGTTCGGTACATGTGATCTTGAGTTCAGAATTATCAGTGTATTTCTTTTAAGTTTTTCCACTTCCTTTTATGTTGCTAATTGCCTGTTAGAAGATATAAATTAAGAAAACACAAGCTGTTTGCAGAAATCAGTGTGAGGCATTTAAAATGACTTTTTTTTTCATATTGAAAAGCCACTAGCAGGTCTAATTATTGCCCTATCTAAAATACCAAGGTATAATAAATGCTGAAATAATCACCAGCTGCATGTGTTAGCGCATGTGCCTGTCATTGGGCTAGGACAGACTCTGTCAGGAAACCATTTATTCATCCTGTGAAGAACTGCATGACTAGGACCTCAAACATTATCAACATAAAAAGACTGGTTGTGAATAAAACCACTCAACACACCAAATTCTGTGAATCCGTTGCCATTGTTTCCTGTTTAAAGAACTAAATTGACTGATTTTTTAATTGGTTCTACTAGTCTCCTAAAAAACCTGGCAGCTGTAAGATGGCAAATTAGAAGTTTCATAAAGGAATAGGTTTGGGGGTCCATATTTCCTGCAGGACGAAAATGGATTTCCATGCCTCTCCTAAAGGGCCGGGTTTTGAAAGGCAGGTGCTCCAGACAGCCGGCTGCTGGAGGCCTGGGTAGGGCTGGGTCTGGCTCCAGATGAAATGGAAGACGGCACTCACCTGCTTTGTTAAGAAAACTTTTCTGAGCCGGGCGCAGTGGCGCACGCCTGTAATCCCTGCACTTTGGGAGGCTGAGATAGGAGAATCGCGAGTTCAAAGCCAGCCTCAGCAAAGGCGAGGCGCTAAGCAACTCAGTGAGACCCTGTCTCTACATAAAACACAAAATAGGGCTGGGATGTGGCTCAGTGGTCAAGTGCCCCTGAGTTCAATCCTCAGTGCCAAAAAAAAAAAAAAAGAAAGAAAAAAGAAAACCTTTCTGATTATCAAAAGGCCAGGGACATGGGGCCTCAGGCCATGGCACAAGGACCCTCTGAAAGAGCAAGCGAAAGGTGAGGGTGACGAGGATGAGGCAGGGATGCTCACAGGTTCGCAGGTGCCTCAGATTCGCAGGTGTGCTTGGGGTTTACAGGCAATCACACGCCCCCAGCAGCTGGTGTGTACTAGCAAGCGCGAGGCTGGTGTTTGCGGCCTGTAATCTCTCTAAGAAGGTTAGCATCTGTGCCTCTCGGGGTGGACCTAAGAATCACTGCTTTATATGGAGCACCTGACCCCAGACTTGACCATGAAGGCACACACGCGAGGAGCGATGGTTTCTTTCACTTCCCTAGCAGGGTGGGGTCGAGGAGCTCCAGTGTTCTCACCAAGATTCCCTGTCACTCATCTACAGAGGAGCGGATCGTCAGAGGTGGGTTTGATCTCAGATCTTCCTGGAACAGAAGCCCCAGCTATTTTCCCTCAGCCTGTTTCCACTCTCAGGGCCAGGAGGGTCAAACCCAGGGGACAAGAACTTTCCCACAGTGGACCCTGTGACCACTCTAGGATGCTGGTGCTCCTAATCTCCATGCATTACTTATTCCTAAACGTATTATACTCCTTGTCATTCTTCCTTCTGTATCCAAGAAAGATAAAAAAGAGCCAGGCGCTTGCCAGTGATTCCAGCGGCTGGGGAGGCTGAGCAGCCTCTTGCTAAGCAAAGTAGCAAGACTGTGTCTCAAAGTAAGAACAATAAAAAGGTCCAGAGATATGGCTCAGTGGTTAAGTGCACCTGGGTTCAATCTCTGGAACAAAAAAAAAAAAAAAAAGAAAACAATAGTGAGAGAAAATTTTTAAAAAAATTGGAATGCTGTTGTTTAAAAATGTATGCACGTGGCCTAAAGAATAATGCAAAGCAGACATTACTTTATATTTAACAGACAGCATTGCCAACATTCAACCACATTTGACTTTCAGAAGCGTCAATTTCATATGATTTGGCCCAGATTTGAATTCTTACTGTGTACCAGGCACTGGCTAATCATTTAAGCCCATTTACCTGCTGAATTTTAACTCTCATTAACCCCACAGCCATAGTCACTACATATTTACAGGTAATGTTTCCCATAGGTTTACAGGAGCTTGCAGTACAGAAAGGTTAGGTCTAACAGCCAGTATAAAATGTAAACCACCATATGTAAAATAACTGTCTTCATGGGTGTTTTGACCAAGAAATTCAGATCTGATGCACATGGAAATAATGAAATTAAAAATATCATTTAAAAATATTTCTTTATATTAGATAAATTATTCAACTAAATGAAAATTGCATTCTTTCAAATCCTCTCTCTAAATGTCAATCATCTATCTATAGCTTTTGAGTTATCTATGAAACTAATTATTAATTAATAATTAGAATTACAAGCTATAATTTTGTGTCCTGTGATTTCTAGACTCTAAGTGTAAGGATAGCCACGGCTGCCAGAAAATCCACTGCAAAGGAAAGTGGAAAACTCGTATTTGATCCTTAATAGCATTTCTTCCCTTCCACATGCTCCCTGGTGGTTCTCCTTTCCTTAAGCTGCCATTTTACATTTGGGGAAAACTAAGGTCAAAATTGACAACCTGACTTTTATTGACTAATTTTAAATGTAAATTTTGGTTTTTGTAATTTTCCTTGCTTCTCCATGAAAATAATTTGTTTACAGGTACCATCCTCATGCAGTGTAAGATTTTTTTCCCCCACTGCAATATGCTCTTTTAACAGTTTTATAAAAATATTTCTGTAGGGGATACGAAATAATATCAGGGTGACATAATTTGTTTTACTCCCATGGAATTCCACACAAACATATATAAAGCATTATTATAGCAGATTAACTTTCTCATATGAGATTAAATTCTCATTAATATATTTTTAATGTTTTATGAAAAATATTTTAACACAAAGAAGTACAATTTCCTCATCAATTTTACTAAAATTGCATTTTTTGTTTTAGATCGTTTTCATTAAGATATCTTCTTTTCCTAAGCAAGAAAAAAAAAAGTTAATTCATTTTTTTTTCTTAAAGAAATAATTGGGTCATATTCTGTAATTGCTATTGGAGGTTTCAGGCAAGATTGTATCTTGGCAAAAATAAAATCTAGGTTGGAACTGGAAAATCAAAGTGCTAGAAGATATTACTAGACTTTATGAAAATATATCAAATGTATGGTTAGTATTGTTATTTTCTTTTATATGCATGTTGAAAGAACACATGCTTTTTCCTAGATCCTTACTTAGCTTTCAAAAATGGTTAAAACTCCATAAAATAACACTGTAAGCCTGTATTCTATTAAAATGTTAAAACAAACACACACACACACACACACACACACACACACACACACACGAGCTGTTTTGCCAGCCCTTTTTAATTTTTGAGACAGGGTCTCACTAAGTTGCTGAGGCTGGCCTCAAACTTACCATCCTCCTGCCTAGGCTCCTGAGTAGCTGGGATTCCAGGTGCATGCCCTTGTACCTGGCTGAAATGTATTACTTCTGAGTAATTTGGTGTTTTATGAAAAATATTTTAACACAAAAAAGTAGAATTCTTCATGGTCGTGTGAGCTCTCATTTGTGTGTTTATCTTGCTGTAACAGGTCTTGGTAATTCCCCAATTCTGGATGTAAAAGCTGTACTTTTGGTTAGAAACCGGCTTCATCTCCTGGGCTATAGTCACTGGCAGCAATGGGAATCTTCACAGGTCAGGCTTGCATGACTCAAGATGCACCCATTTCCCAGGCTGCTGCTGCTCAGAAGGCAGCATTGCCTTGGTGGGGTAGTTGCCTGGGATCCCTTAGCAGTGAGGAGCACAAGCTAGATGGCATTGTAGTGCTTTGATTATCGATTGATTTATTTTATCCATTTTTACCAGAACTGAAACAAAGGCCTGCTTTGCTCCTCCACATGTTGCCCACACTCCTGCCTGCCAAGTGGGTGTGTGCAAGCATGCATGTGCACACACACGGCTCCTGTGTGTGCATGGGACACCGTGACCACTGTCAGGAGGGAATGAGGGCACTTCCATTGTAGCTGAAATCAGTAGTTCATTGTTGATTGTTGTTCATGACCTCAGTGTCATTAAAATCTTCAAAGGACAAGATGGTTCATGGGATTTTCTAGGAAATAGTTGTGAAGATTTTCACAGTGAAGATAAAAGAGGAGTAGTGGGCAGTCTTTTGCTTGTGACTTAAATAATCCCTTGGTAAACTGGGTTTAAATATTAGCACAGTCCTATGTTACAGTCAGGATCCATTGATGTCTTTGCAAAACATCCCAGTGAAGATGTGACTGCACGAACATTTCATCGAGCCCTGGTTGGGAAGTAATAACCATCTTCTACAGATGCAAATTTATAGGAAAAGGAGGAAAACCTTTTTGAAGGAATTACAAGAAACAGAATTTTTAATTTATCTGGTTTAGATTGTTTGATATTATTAAAGAGCATTAAGCTAGCCAATTAGAGAGTACCTTTGACTCATTTGGTATTTAAAATAAACATTGGCCCCACCTCAGTTTCCTATAACATTTCGTCCTCCATTCTGTATTAATTGTGCTTTATTTTAGTTGTTTCATTAGAAATATCAGATATTAGATTATGCTACCGAAGAGTTGGGACCGGGTATGTATAAAAGTGAGAAGAGAGCTGTCCCAGGCTTGCACTGTCCAGGCTGGTCTTTATTTCCATTTCTACTGCCACCCCATGCTTTGTCCAGGTATCTCCTCCTCTGCTCCTCCCAGCCCTTCCAGTTCATTTACGATGGCCTCATTGGCTCAGCCTATGTCATGTTCCTCCACTGGGGAAACTGTCCCTTATGTACCCCTGCTCCCTGGCTCTGGGGAAGGCATCCCTACTGCTCAGCCAGCTCCTGACCGCCCCTCCCCTCCCAGGAGCACTGGGCTCCAGTGAGGGCAGTTGTCGGTGCAAGCAAGAGGCAAGGCCCCAGCTTCTTGCTGTCCTTCACCTTCCTTCCTGCTGGATTTCCCTTCCTATCTCTTCTTGCTAAAATCAGTGAAGGCTGGTTTATCTATGAAGCCTCCCTAGTCGCACAAGTCAGAGGACATTTTTCTTTCTTTTAATCATTTACACAGTGTTTATGTTTCTCTGTTGTTCCTTTTACCAAGTACCCTATTTTATAGTTTCCCATGGTTTGGATGTGGTTAGTGTCCCCAAAGTTTTCATGTGTAGGTTGAAATTTAACCCCATAGTGAGGTATTAAGAAGGTAGAAACTTGATCCACATGGTGTTCAGAGGAGAGGCTTTGGGGAGGTGATTAGGGTACAGAAGGACACCAAGGAAGAGCCTCGAATCCTGGTGGCTCTGTAAGAAAAGAATGAGAGCCCAGACACACACACCCCGGCACCCCTCACACACACACATGGTCATGCTTCCATGATCCCTGGACCCTGGACCTCCAGAACTGCAAAGCAAAATAAACTTCTTTTAAATAGTAGCCTGCCCCAAGTATTTTGTTATAGTAACAAAAACAGACTAATACACAGTGGTTGTGAAAATATCTCATTTACAGGAATTAAACTCCTAAAAAATCAGCACCATCTTTGAGTCCACTATGGTGTCTATCTGAACCCAGTGCTCAGGAAATGTCTGTTGTGAAATGAATATGGGGGAGTGACACTGCATGACAGAAGGGATGTGGCCCCCATGTTTCATCCCTCTTCCTGGTTGGGGAAGGGTCACATCTGCCAGCAGAGAGATCATCAGGAGATAAAGCAAAAACTTGGAAACTATGACCCAGGAGAAGGCACTGGGCAGATATGAAGTCCGGAACATAAGGGTTTGAGTTAAAAGCTAGATCAGTGCCTCCCAGAGAGGAAATCGGTGTTAGAAGTGGGAGCAATTGTTTGCTTCGGAATCCTTGCTTAGGAAGGGAGAGGTCCACAGAGACAGACTGGAGGCCCTGCAGGTGCAGCCGCACTGGCAACGCCCCTCGTCCCTGACCTTGGGCTGCATGCTGAGCGCAGGCGTGTCTGGCTTCCCTCAGTGCAGGTCACTTACAAACAGCCACACGTGGAAGGCACTGTGTGAAGCATGCTCCACGGAGTCGTGACGTAGCCACAGGAACCCTGATCCCATCTGCTGAGAATTTTCTAGTGCTAGGTGTCAACTCTGCTTACATGTATTAATGCATCCAGTCTTTGTAAGGGAACTGTGAGGCAGGTGCTATGCTTCCCATCCTTCCTTGCACTTTAGGTGAAATGTTAGAGAAAGAAGCAATCTCCTCAAATTTGAATTGAGTAAGCTGAGGCAGGACTGGGTCTACCTGGGGAGGCTTCGATAGGCTTTTAGTCCCCCACAGTGGCCGAGTGCTCAGGGCTCTGGCCTGCTTCTTCCTGTTGACATCATCCAGCACATTTTTTTAAAATTTTTTTTTAGTTATGGATGGATGCAATATCTTTATTTATTTATTTATTTTTATGTGGTGCTGAGGATCGAACCCAATGAATCACGCATGCGAGGCAAGCGCTCTACCACTGAGCTGCAGCCCCAGCCCTCATCCAGCACATGTTTTATAAGCCAAACAGGCATCAAGAGCTTTTAGATCTGGGTGCTGATGAATATGTTTAGTCCCTTGGAAAATTCTCTGCCACAAAATATGTTATGAATCTAACCTAACCCCCCACTGATATGTTCATTCAGTGATTGGTGTGTGTGGGTGTGAAATGAATTCAGCCTTTGCGCTGAATCCCTCTGGGTAAGGATTAGTCCTGACCCATGGGCATGTTCAAGGTTGGGAGCCCAGCTGTGCCACCCCGCTCCGCCCTCTCCTCTACTGTCTAGATTTAACCAGCTGATCTTGACCGGCAAGCCACTCAAAACTGGCAGCCTTCATTTCCTAGCAACTCGGGGCTCACAGCCTCTCCCTCCTGGGACCTCTGTGGGGTCAGGGGGGATGATGCAATGCCACCCATGGAGGACCCACTCAGTGGACATACTGCCGTTGTTTAGACTGGAGCCACGTTGGAGTTGTTTAACAGAATGATGCTACAGAACTGGAGTAACTATAAGCCTTTGTAAACTTTCATTTAATTCTATTTAAAATGTTATCTTAAGCATTTAACAAACTAAAAATTCATATAAAAAAGAATATTGAGAATGTTAACAAAAAATATTTACAAAAGAAAAACTGACATCAGGTTGATGTGAGAAATACAATTACTTTTTTTTTGGTACTGGGGATTGAACTCAGGGGCACTCAACCACTGAGCTACATCCCCAGCCCTATTTTGTGTTTTATGTAGAGACAGGGTCTCACTGAGTTGCTTAGCACCTCGCCATTGCTGAGGCTGGCTTTGAACTTGCGATTCTCCTGTCTCAGCCTCCCTAAGTGCTGTGATCACAGGCATGCGCCACTGCACCCGGCTGCAATTACTATTTATGATGGCTTTAAGTAATATGTTTTGAGAATACTTAGGGAAAATTGCATAAAGAAAGGCATCTTTTAACTGATGAGGTCCCAAACATCTGATGTTGAGTGAAAGTAAAGTAGAGAAAATGAACAATCGACCCAGGGCTCTAGCAAATTCCTGGGCTGACAGCAGGCCCCTGGTGCGTGGGATGAGATGATCTGTGGGCCCACGGCAGGACTCGGCCTCTGCTCACCTGGGGCAGAGGCAGCGCACAGAGTCCCAGACCTGCTGCCATGGTTTTGCTGCCCATTTACAGCCTCCACTCTGGAGGCCATGGTCTAGCATTCAGGTAGCACCTGGCTGACCTTGACGCAAGTCCTCTCCCATGCAAAGATGGCTTTTATCACTTGGGTTTAACTGTGTTGGTCACAGTCTTCTGGTTTTCACTGTGGCAATTTGCAGAATAACTAATGCGGGGAATCATCCGAGTTGAGTCACTTTTAAAGAATACCTGATCCTAATTCCACTGGTATTTCTATTTAGAATGCATTTGACAATTGTCCTACACTGAGGCCCAATGCATTGCATAAAACTAATTTATGTTCCCTGTATGTTCTGGGAAGGTAATTAGGAAAAGCTCTTGAAAAGCATTGTGTGACACAAAAAAGTTCTCTATGTATTTTTCTGAGATAATCAAGAACTAATTCTATGCTAAAATTTCAGGCAAAGTTTTGAATAAAATAATTTATCATTATAAATTTGGCAATATGGAACTTTTAGTTTGTTTTGTTTTTGTTCCTACTCAAGGGCATGTTAACAGCTAAACTCTTTTTTTTTTAAACTTTTTTTTTAGTTGTAGATGGTCACAATACCTTTATTTATTTGTTTGTTTGTTTGTTTATATGTGGTGCTGAGGATCAAACCCAGTGCCTCACACATGCTAGGTGAGTGCTCTACCACTGAGCCACAATAAAATTTCAAACATAGGAGAATGTTAATAATCACTATGGGTCCTGGAGGGCTTGCCAGGGAATATGCACTTGGCAAACATCAAATCTAACTCTTAATAATCCTGCAAGACAGAATTTATTCTCTCTGTTTGACAAGTGAAGAAACCAAGGCTGAGACATTGTAGCAGTCTAGGCCAAAATTATGAAGCTGTGGGTCTGTTTGGCTCTTGCCATTCCACTGTCCACTTTTAGCTATAGAAAAGGAGGGTGTCCTTGCCCACCCCAGGTTGCTGAATCTTGTAACTGGAAGCCCAACAGAAGAGTCAGAGGTCAGCACCACGGCCAGGGAGTTGGTGCTTTGGAATTTCAAGTACAAGAGATGCAATCACAAGTAAGAAAAAGATGCAAGAATCTCAGTGTGATTCCATGATGGGTGATTATCACAAGCTAAATGGCTTTTTGAAAAACAAATCTTAAAAAGATGATACAGAATAAATGTTATGTGAACAACATCTGAATTCTGTGGAGAAAAGAGAACAGAGACAGCCTTGAGGCCTTGTCTCTCGAAATTGTTTCCTTAATTTTTAAGAAAACAACAAGGCAAAAGATGTAGCTTCTGTGATGATGTCTTCACTTTGAAAATCTTTAAGACATGTCAGCCTGGCCACCAACCTAGACGCACTGCCCGAGTTTCCACATGTACAGTGTACCACACCAGGAGCAAGTGTATACTTGGATCCTCATTCAATTATTTTTCTATGTTAAATGAGTGAAAAATACCTCCATACATCCAGCATGAGAGTGACCAGACTGACCACAGCTCCAGTGCTCTCTATACAGACGCTTCATTTCAAATGTCAAAAGAGCATTTTTATAAACAGCATGGCTTGGGTATTCATTTTAGGTGGTTTTATAGGAAACATTCAGAATTTAAAAGAAGCAGGTAAGAAAGTGAGAACTGTGAATGAGCCCCCAGCACTGGCTCAGGTGTGACTTCGAATCTCGAGGTTACATGGGGAGTAGCTGAGGCTGCTTCAGACCTGGCTGCCCCCAGGGACCAGCAGCTGCCCAGGAGGAGGCTGCTGGGGTTGAGGTGAAGGCTCCCCTAGCCTCATGGTGGGAAGGGGGCCCCTTCCCTTTTATAGGCCCAGGGAGCACCGGGGTTTGTGTGCTGGGAAGGGGGCCCCTTCCCTTTTATAGGCACAGGGAGCACCGGGGTTTTGAATGTTTGTTTAGACTTCATGAATTGAAAAGTAGGAGCATGCAGTCTTTTTTAACCTGGAAGGAACACCAGAAAGGAATGTGAGCCTGGCATTTGCTCATAATTTCTGTCCTTAGGGCTCTTCCTTGTGCAGTACTGTATCACTCTGGAAAGTCACTTTCATTCTGTGAGGCCACCAACCAATAAATACAGAAACTTCTAAAAAGTTAGATGCTAACTATTCATGCTCCCCCTACCCCTTGGAAAATATAGGATCAGAGGGTCTTTGAGGCAATATGTATATGAACATACATGTATATGAATATATACACATACATATACATACATGTATACATGTATATGCATACACTTACACCTACTGCACACACACTATACATGTGTACATATACAAAAATAAACATTTGTACACATGCATATCACATGCACATATTTATGTCTGTGTAATTCCTATTGTGGAGGGTTTACCCTCAGTGATTTTTGGGGAGAGAGGACAATACAGAATTCAGTAAGGAATGTGTTCCACTGCAGATGACGAAATTTCACATTCATAGCTGAGAATTGTTGAATTTAGTGTGGATATGTTACTTATTCAGAGAATAATAAGCCATTTTTAAGGTAGAGATTATAAGGCTACTTTTGATTGTGAAACTTAATTGCTATGTCCTGACTGAGTTCGAGTTCCCAGTGAAGTAATACAGGAACTTTTGTTGGTGGTGTGGGCTTCACAAAAGATTCTGTAAAACTCACTTTAGAACCCCAAATTCCATCTTTTTTTCCCAACATTCTGATGTTCTCCACTGAATGTTGTTTTATTTCCACCTGTGTTATTTGTAGTAAACATAAATGTCCTGCTTTATGTATCAATAATAAAATATGCATTATTTTCCTAAAATCAGCAATACACATTGATATTTCCTGACACTAAATATTTATGGACAATTCATACCAGTTTTATCATCCATACCAATTGTAACAGATGTTAGTTCATCGTTCAGTCTGGAAGATTTTATAAACCACTGAATAATGAACTCCCACCCATTCCAGAAGACACAGACTATAAAACAGCATGAACTGCAGGTAAATAGTTATTCTGATGAAATATTCCATTCACCTCTCCACTTGCATAAAGATGCGTTGAGTTCCAAAGTGTGCATAATTTATAGAGGGAAGAGTAATTTCAGCCCGTGATTTACATGGTGAAAGCATGCAGCAGGGCACTTCCCTCGGTACCCCTGTGGGACGGGCTGGAGTGCCGGGTCAGGGGCTCAACACCCAGGCTCTGCTCACAGAGACAGGAAAGGGGTGCATGGCGCCCCTACTGTGGGCAGTGCCTTTGATGGGTGCTGTCACCTCCACGGCAAATTTGCAACAGCACAGAGTGGAGGCTTCCTAATTGGGCCTCAGCCCCAGTACCTGTGACAGCTCTGCTCCTGGTTGTGACAGCGCCTGTGCGGCTCTGCGCCTGAGCAGGAGCCCGCCCTGCTTGTCATTCCTCCCCCGTCACGCTGGAGCCTTCTCTTCCTTGGACCTCGGTTCTGCTCCAGCTCTCTGGGCTGGCCCATCTTCCTAATTGCTTCCCTGGCAAATGCCTCCACGGCCACTGGCTGGTCCACCAGGACACGCAGCGGTGGTTTAACTGGAGACTTGCTCTACCTTCTGTTTGATATCAGGGTTGTGGGAGGAACT